>CM047431.1:49908028-50022265 GCA_026168455.1 Theocolax elegans | reverse complement strand
TGGATTTATTCCGGAATATCTCAGAAAATCCCGAACATCCAGGAAATTCACAAATTGGTGGATTTATCCCGGATTACCACAGGATATTCCGAAACATCCTGGAAATCTTGAAAGTGATGGAGTTACCCGGAATACGTCAGATAATCCCGAAACACCCAGAAAATCCCTCGATTAGTGAATTTTTCCCAAAATGTCACAGAAAATCCCGAAACATCCAGGAAATCTCGAAGTGATGGAGTTACCCGGAATACGTCAGAAAATCCCGAAACACCCAGAAAATCCCTCGATTAGTGAATTTATCCCAAAATGTCACAGAAAATCCCGAAACATCCAGGAAATCTCGAAAGTGATGCAGTTATCCCGAATACTTTAGAAAATCCCGAACATCCAGGAAATCGCTCAATTAGTGAATTTATCCCAAAATGTCATAGAAAATCCGAAACATCCAGGCAATTTCGAAAGTAGTGGATTTATTCCTGATACCTCAGAAAACCGCGAAACATCCAGGAAATCCCGAAATAGCACAGGAAATTCCGAAACATCCAGGAAATCCAGAATTTGGTGGATTTATCCCGAATACCACAGGAAATTCCGAAAAATCCAGCAAATCCAGAATTTGGTGGATTTATCCCGGAATGCCTCAGAAAATCCTGAAACATCCAGGCAATCTCGAAAGTGGTGCAGTTATCCAGGAATACATTAGAAAATCCCGAAACATCCAGGAAATCCCGAAATTAGTGGATTTACTTCTGATACCTCAGAAAATCGCGAAACATCCAGGAATCCCGAAATAGCACAGTAAATTCCGAAACATCCAAGAAAATGTACATTTGCAAATATTTGAAATTATTATTTTTCGTACCTAAGACGGAAATGCGCAATTTATGAAAAAAAATTTTGCTGAAACAATTAGTTGAACAAATATTATTGACATACCTAAATATTCCTTTCAAAAGCGTTACGAATTTTTGAACTGTTTATTTAATATAAGATAGACAATAAACTTCAATAAATCATAATTATACTGTATATATATGAGGAAAGTAGGATAAAATATGAGAATCAAATGAATAGTAATAATTAATTAATTAAATATACGAGAATTGAATTGGACAACTTATTTTTGTTAGTTTTACATTCAAATTAATATTTTTTTAATACCTCATCCCGTACACCGGTCGTACACAGTTGTACCTATACGTACAAACCAATGATAAACTGACTGCGATTTTATTATTATTTCTCTAAATATTTGCTAGAATTCTAATGTGTAAACAAATATTATTTATAAGGTAAATCACGCTAAAATGCATTTTAGACATTTATATCATAATTTATGCTTCTTTCTCCTCGAATTTTATGCTTTATTAAAAATCTCCTTCGAGATTTGCGCAAACTCTGAGTGTCAGGACGTTTGTACGACGTTAAAAAATTTTCTAGATCACTGATATCGAGGCATATCAACAATTTAACAGTTAATTATCAGTTTTAAAAAAGATTCGAGTCAATAAATGCAAATGCAAAGCAACAATCGTTGTTTATTAAGATAAATACACAAAGGACCGGCGGTGAGTTGATCGGTTTACCCGTCGATTCCACGACAATCCCGTGAAAACACCAAGATGATCGTCCTCTTTTCGGCAAAGTACAATCGGCTGAATCGAAATGCGGGTGTAACATTTTACTCAGTCTCGGCAATTAATTTTAAAAAATTGTCAAACTCGCCGATCGGACACGGATGAGACAAGCGCACCGTGGAGTCAAGGCGTCGCGAGTCGAAGGCCTCTCTACGAGGTCCGCGCTCACGTTGTAAGTACGCGCTCGATCGACGCAAGCGACATCTGTCTCTTTTCGAGCCTCGTCTGAGTCTGACCAGAGAAAGTAAACGTACCTAGTCGAACGCCATGACCGAAACCGTGACTGCACCAGCCGAGGCAGCGGCGCCCGCCAAAGCCTCGCCGAAGAAGGCGGCAGCGACGAAGAAGCCGAAGGGACCGGCGAAGCCCAAGACGCACCCGCCGGCGAGCGAGATGGTCATCGCCGCCATCACCGCCCTCAAGGACAAGAAGGGCTCGTCCCTCCAGGCCATCAAGAAGTACATCGCCGCCACGTACAAGGTCGACGTAGAGAAACAATCCGTCTTCATCCGGAAGTTCCTCAAGTCCGCGGTCGAGAAGAAGACCATCGTCCAAACCAAGGGCGTCGGTGCCGCCGGATCGTTCAAGCTGGGTGGTAAATCCGAGACTGCCAAGAAACCCGCTGCCAAGCCCAAAAAGCCAGCCGCAGCCAAGAAAACCACCGCCGGCGCGAAGAAGCCAGCTGGAGCCAAAAAACCCGCTGCGAAGAAACCAGCAGCCAAGAAAGCCCCAGCCAAGCCTAAGGCGGCCAAGCCAAAATCTCCATCGAAGGCGAAGAAGACCGGCAAGACTCCAGCAGCCAAGCCAAAGGCGCCGAAACCCAAGAAGGCAGCGGCTCCCAAAACTGCCAAGCCCAAAGCGGCAGCCAAAAAGTAAACAACGGACCTTTTCAGGACCACCTACACCACCATTTATAAAAAATCAGCCCTTTTCAGGGCTACCACACTTTTCAAACGTACAGATAAACAATCGTTTCATTAATTAATCACAAAATAATATATAAATCAAGAACGAAAAGCTTTTTGAAAACACTTTGAATTGGATTTCTAGAATTATTTTATTATTCTTTTATTCGCTTATGAAAACAGTTGGTAAACGTTTTACAAATGTTGTATCAACATTTATTTCTTCTATTGTATAACCTTTCAAGATTGGAATATTTTGTCAAATTTATTAAATATTTTATAAATATACAATGTTCGCGTGTGTACAAGGGCTTTAGTTATACGACTTATTTTCTGAAAGATTCGTTCATTAGACTGTATATAATTGGAATTTATAGAATTTATAGGTGAATTGTAAAAATCTACAAAAATGTTCAAAAAACACTCTTGATACACTTATGTATTAAAATTTTTAAGTAGAATCAATGGTTAAACATGGTTCTTATAATTCATCTAATTTTTCCATATTTACAAATTATTAAAATATAACGTAAAAAAACAATCCATGTGTGCATTTTCACGTATACGATCGTCCTGTTTTATGAATTAAATTCAATAACATCAAATACAATGTATTGATATTGCGAAATGATCAAAACAATAATTAAACGATAATTATAAAACAAAAAACAATTTTATTAAAGCTATTTTATATTATATTTATTTCATTTTTCTCAAGATAATTGTTTTTTGCTTTATATAAATAAAATTAAAATTTTGTTTTAATAAAAATATATTTGTTTTTTTTGATAAAAAAAGAAATAAAAAGAGTATTTATCGAATAATATTTCAAATTGCTTTATATGACTTACACATCGCTTTATTTCATAGATATCAGTAAAATTTTTCGACTCGCTAAAAACATGTTAATAGTATGTTTTAACATGTCAGGAGTCGAAATCGCACGTGTTTTTAGAAAATGTCTGTATGGATGTGTGTGTGTGCGCGCGCGCGTGTGTGTGTGTAAAGATACAGCCGTATTATTAAAATTATTTGGTCAATATCGCCCAGCTTGCGAATTCTGGAAAAGATGGTTATATATCCCCCAAATAGTTTATGTTTTAAAAACAATTTTCGATTTTTGAAAAATAGATTTTTCAAAAATTTTACTAATATTAATTTTATTTAATTGGACCAATTGTACTTTAGAGAATAAAACAAATATCTGCACTATTTTGGATTAACAAATTATCTCTAATAGTTTTTTTGTTATTTAAAAAATTGATTTTTTTAAAAAAATTTTATGTTTTGAAAATTAATTAGTCAATATGCTGAAAAAATGTAGGTATAATGAAAGAATTCTTCTAAAGGTCATAAACTATAGCAATGTAAATAAATACATCGATTAGTTTTGGTGAAAAAAATTAAATGGAAAAAAATTTGGGATATTGATGTCGAACGTTTTCAGGAATAGAAAGCATTTAACCCTCTTGAAATTTTGGAAAATAATAGTCAGTTTGGTAGTTTCGATCCATACTGTTTTTCAACTGAAAATATCTATAATTACCTAAGTTATTAAGCATTATATATTTTTGTACAAAATATTTGATTGTTCATATCTTTGAAAATAATTGAGAAAAATCGTTAAAATAGAACATTATTATGTTGTAAAAATTTCAAAATCTTTCATGTATTAGCTTTTGAGAATAAATGATAATCTAAAATGTAATTTTTATTAAATTGAGTTTACTTATAAAGTAGTCTAATGTGGAACTAACCATATTTTTGAACAAAAATTTTTTTTGCAAATCCAAAGAAAAGAAAAAAAGATAATTTTTTATATTTTTAACTGATACCATCAAAAGTTTATTTATATTTTTTATATCAGTTGCAAAAGATTCAATCTAATTGAACAGAATTTTCTTATTATGAATAGAAACCGCTGTCAATTCATTGCTAATTCTGTGTTCAATATAATAACTTTATATGTATTTGGAAGAAAATGTTTTTAAAAAATTTTTAAAAAGTAAGATAGATAATTTTAAAAATATTTTTAATTGATGTCATTAAAAAATTTCTATGCCAGTTGATGAAAATATTTTTTTTTTATTTAATTTAAAATTAATAACGCAAATTGCTAGCTATATAAGTATTTATCAGAAAAGAATAATATTTTTCGAAACGTTATAACATTTTGTTTTAAGTAATTTAATAATTCTATATTTGAGTAATATATATGACACATAGGATCGACATGTTAATTTGAGGAAACTACGTGCCAATTAATCGTCCGCGGTTTATTTATTTTATCTGTATTTTGATTTCATTTTTAAAAAGTATTCGACGTTTAGTTGCGGACGCCCAGCTCATGTTTTCAATTTTACACATTGAGTATATATGTATTAGGCAAAATAACAATTATTAAAATATATATCGTTATATAATAATAAAATTAAAAAAAAATCAAATGTACATTATTTTACTATAATTGATAGCATCTATTATAAGTGTTAACATCAAATTTGTAAGTGTTAATAATTTAAATTTTTTTTTCAAGAAGGTAAGGAAAATGTATTGAATATTATACATATATGATAGATCAAGTTATTCATTTTTAAAGTAAGTACAAGAGGAAATGTTAAGAAAATAACTTCACAGAATTTGCTAAAACCGGACAGAATGGGGCCATACTCTAAGCGACAATTCCAGAAATCGTTCAACATCTGTTCACCCTACCACGTCGATCAGCTCTCCCCCCTTGAAGCGGCCAGCTGAATCAAGCGCTATGCGCGAGTATAAGTAGAGCCACTCGCGCGAGAATTTTTTTTTTTTTTTTTTTTTTTTTTTTTTTTTTTTTTTTTTTTTTTTTTTTTTTTCATCGATTCCGCTGTGAGCTCTCGCGCGCGTCGGACCGTTCTCGCTCTTGCTGCTCTCTCGCTGCTTCGCTGTAATCGGTCCTTTTCAGGACCATCGCATACGTAAGTAATCGAACCATCCCTCTCCACTCCTCTGACTCACCATCCTTCTCCACCTCCCTCACTGTCACCTCTGTAAGGAACAAACAAATACCCACATCAAATCTCCAACTCCATTGTCCGGCCTTCCGGCCGGCCTTCGGCCTCCCGATGGAGTTTCACTCCTCTACGCAGTCCCCATCATCCGAGGAATTACTAGCCCTCGTCCACGAGCTTCGCCAAACTATCCAGAAACTTACCGAGGAAAATTCCTTCCTCAAATCCACCCTCGAATCGGAACGCCTAGCATCTTCACCCTGCTCACCGGCTTATCCGTCAGCCTCTAACGGTCAATCCCAACCGTCTACCCCAATGTGTACCGACGAATTTCAAACGGTCACACGTAAACGCTCAAGGGCCTCTCCGCCCCCGCTACCCAGCTCTGACTCTTCTTCTTCCTCTTCCACGTGCTCTGAAATAGAACCCGACCCTGAAATCAGTTCACAGGTTCAAAGTCCTCCCCCGATAGTAATAAAAAACAAGCAAGCCTGGCCAAAGCTTAACGCCTCCTTTGCCAAACAAAAAATTAACATCCGCCGTGCCGTCAACACCAACGACGCCGTTCGCGTCTACCCCAAATCTATCGCAGACTTCCGCGCCCTCACCTCTCACCTCGATCAATCCAAGATCGACTACTCCACTCACCAACTACAGCAAGATCGTGATCTAGTAGTAGTCATCCGCGGCATCAACGAGTTTGTACCCGATGATGAAATTCACAAGGAACTCACCGATTTGCACCTCCCCATTCGCCACATTCACCGAATGAAAAATGGCACCAAAATCTGGCCCCTGATAGCTGTCCATCTCGACCCCTCCTCCCCAGAAGCAAACTCCATTTTCAAACTCCAAACCCTCTGTGGCCTCAACATCAAGGTTGAGCCCAAGAGGAAGAACCCCACCATACCCCAATGCAGACGCTGTCTTAAATACAACCACACAGCAAATTACTGCCACTCTCCCTGGGTCTGCGCCTTCTGCAGCAAAGACCACGCCACCCCTACCTGCCCTTTCAAGGACCTTAAAACATCATCCCCTATCTGCTCTAATTGCAAAGGGCCCCACCGCGCAACTTATCGCGGATGCCCCAAGTTCCCCAAGAAGAAGCCCCCCACCTCTCCCGGAACAGCCCCTACGTGTCCTCCACCTCCTCGACCCGCTCCACTTTTTCCCACGCTTACCCGATCCACTCACCCCAAACCACCAACTCAACAGCCTATCTCGATCCCCCCCACCAAATCCTACGCCAACGCAGTCACACATGGCCCCTCCCACTCCCCCATTTCCACTCTCGCTCCTCTTCTAAGCCAAACACTCCTAACCTTCCAAACCTCCCTCTCCAACATCATAAACGAACTCTCGCCGTTCCTGACAAACAATCATGGACCCAAACAACCCTAAAATCATCTCTATTCTCTCCTGGAATGCCTGCGGCATTCTCGCAAATTCCAAAACCCTAGAACTCCAATCGTCTCTAGAATCACACAACATCCTAGTCGCTTGCATCTCCGAAACACATCTCACCCCCCTCAAAAAGCTGTATATCCCAAACTACATCACCCACCGCAAAGACCGAACAAATTCCCCCGGAGGCGGTGTGGCCATTCTAGTCCACAAATCAATCCGCCACAAACCTATCAAAACTCCCCACTCTTCCGAAACCATAGGCATTGAAATAAACCACTCTAATGGCCCACTAAGAATTATCTCTGCATACTCTCCACCCAGCTCTAAACTCCCCATCAAAGAAATAGAAGAAATCCTCAAACACAACTCCCCCACCATCTGTGCAGGCGATCTTAACGCAAAGCACATAACCTGGGGTTGCCGTTATAACAACACAGCCGGCACCTCACTCCTAAAGTCCTCCCTTAAATACCATTATCTAATAGAAGCTCCCAACGAACCCACCCACATACCGAATAAAAAAGACTCCCTCCCCGACATCCTTGACCTCTTTCTAACTAAAAACTTAGCCATAAACTCCGATCCAGAAGTCATTCATGAACTTAGCTCTGATCACCTCCCAATTATCCTCAAAATACCTACTCATTCTATCCAAACCCTCCCTCCCCCCTCTTCCACCGACTGGCTCCTGGTCAGATATTTCCTTGAAACCTCTCAATTCAAATGCCCCACCGTCCGTACCATCCCTGACATTGACCAAGCGATCTCCAGCCTCACCGACGAAATCAATTCCGCCATCTCCCAAGCCACCTCCCCCCAAACCAAACCCAGAAAATTCCAAAACCTACCTATCGACGCCACCCAACTCATTAAAGACAAAAATCGCGTTCGCCGCCTCTGGCAGCATCTCCGTATCCCTTCTCTCAAACGCAAACTAAACTCCCTCCAACACAAACTGAGTGCCCGCCTAGCAGACATCCGCAGTTCCTCCTTCAACGACTTCCTTGAAGAAGCTGAATCCCACCCACGAAGCCTTTGGAAAGTAACACGTGCGTTACGAAACCGCTCCCCCCAACTCCCTGCGCTAATCGTAGATAATCATCACTATTACCTCGACGAAGAAAAAGCCAATATCTTCGCAAAATCTATCTCAAACCAATGCTCCCCCCTCCCCAGCCCTGAAGATCTCTTACCACTTCACCAGCAAATCACCCAACAAATCCAAAACAGTTCCCCTACCTGCTCCATCAACCCAATTAAACCCGCCTCACCGTCCGAAATCCTCACCCATATCCTCGCGTCCAAAACAAAAAAGCGCCCGGAGCTGACAACATACGGTTTAAAGCCCTAAAACTTCTCCCCCGCAAACATATCACCACCCTAACTAATATAATAAACACCATGTTCCGCCAACAGTACTTCCCTACCGCTTGGAAGGAAGCCACCATTATCTGCTTCCCCAAAGCCAATAAACCACTTTCAGACCCCTCCAGCTACAGGCCAATTAGCCTTCTTAACTCCCTGAGCAAAATCGCCGAAAGTATTATCCTCTCCCGTCTCACCAAACATACCATGGACAACAATCTCCTCCCAGACTTCCAATACGGATTCAGACCCAAACACGGTACCGCCCACCAACTCCTAAGGGTCACTGAATACATCGCTAACAACCTGAATAAAAGACACCACACCACAATGCTCCTCCTAGACGTACAACAAGCCTTTGACAGAGTTTGGCACGAAGGTCTTGTTCACAAACTCATTACCCTCAACTTCCCCCACTACCTAATAGGCATTACCAAATCCTTCCTCTCTGATCGCACATTCCGCGTCCGGGTAGGCAAATCATTCTCCTCCCCACACCACATCACAGCTGGAGTCCCACAAGGCTCTAAACTCTCGCCCCTCCTCTTTAATCTATACTGCCACGACCTTCCCTCCCAATCCCCCATCATCACAGCCCTCTACGCTGACGATATAGCCCTCCTTGACACCAGTAAACAAATAGCCGCAAGCTCCTCCAAAATCAAGAAATTCCTACCCATTCTACTCGAATGGTACCGATCCTGGAGACTATCCATCAACGAAACGAAATCAGTCGCCGTCTTCTTCTCCCATCATAGGATTAAAAGTCCCCCTAACTTCATTATTAACTCTCGACCTATCCCTTGGAGCCCGTCTGCCAAATATTTAGGCGTCACTCTCGATCGAAAACTCTCCTGGATTCCCCACATCAATACCACCAGAAACAAAGCCTTAAGCGTATTCTTCCAACTTAAACCCTTCTTTTTAAATCCCAAAATCTCAAGCCAAACCAAACTTCGCGCCTTCAACGCCCTCATTCGTAGCATCTTCTCGTACGCAATTCCCATATGGGGATGTGCCCCTCCGCACAGACTTAATAAGCTACAAAGCACGTACATGCGTCTCCTAAGATCATCCCTTCGCATCCCCTGGTTCTTCCGAAACACTCTAGTTCTACGCGAAACGAACGCTCCCACCATCCCCGAATTGGCCGCCTCTCACGCGACAAATCTTAGAACCACCCTATTAAATCACTCCAATCCAAGCATCAAAGCCATCACAGATTACGCCCCCAAATCCTACGACAAAATTCCAAGGCCCTGCTATCTCGTCAGGTAACTCTCCCCCTCTACACAATTCACCTAGTTTCGCACCCAATGCGTCAGTGACCCAGTCTCTTCGACTAGGCCCACCCCTTTCCATCAGCCAAATTCAAACATAGGGATTAGAGCTAATTAGCTGGCATCCCACAACATGAGGTGGTGGTTTTTAGTCGGTAGGCGTCTAATTTAGGTGAATCCGACACTACCCTACATTTGTAGGGTGTCTTTTGAAGATTTTTATCCTCCACCTCCCCTTTCAAAAAAAAAAAAAAAAAAAAAAAAAAAGAGAATTTTTTATTATCGAGTGTTTTTTGACTCAGCAGCATCTTCGCTTCAAGAGTTCAACCATGGCACGTACCAAGCAGACCGCCCGCAAGTCGACCGGAGGCAAGGCCCCCAGGAAGCAGCTGGCTACCAAGGCCGCGAGGAAGAGCGCACCGGCCACTGGTGGAGTGAAGAAACCTCATCGCTACCGCCCAGGAACCGTCGCCCTTCGTGAAATCAGACGCTACCAGAAGAGCACGGAGCTCCTGATCCGCAAGCTGCCCTTCCAGCGCCTCGTCCGCGAGATCGCCCAGGACTTCAAGACCGACCTGCGTTTCCAGAGCTCGGCGGTGATGGCCCTCCAGGAGGCCAGCGAGGCCTACCTCGTCGGACTCTTTGAAGACACCAACCTCTGCGCCATCCACGCCAAGCGTGTGACCATCATGCCCAAGGACATCCAGCTGGCCCGTCGCATCCGTGGGGAGCGCGCCTAAACATCTGCCTGCTTCTTTATAATCATCAATCGGCCCTTTTCAGGGCCACCAAATATTTTATTACGTTAGAGTAAACTTATTCTTACACCCTTTCTAATGCATTTCAGGTTATGAATATATTTCAAATAAAAATCAAATCAACTGATATTTAGATCTGAATAGATACAAAACTTTATACACGTCCAATGCAAGTATTTTACAATTCCTTTCCAAAAATTAATTGTTTTAAATCTTCAAAGGGCTGATGATTCAATAAATTACTTAAAATATGTATTCATCTGTAAGAGAACGAGTTCTGTTTTACCAACATTGCTAAATTAATTTTTTGTGAAAAACGTCGTTCTCACTTATAATTACTTTAAGAAACCTAACAATATTTCTTGTTTTGATAAAACAAAAAAATGTGATTACATAAATGTAATTATTGTTATGTGTATTATAAATTATAGTATAACAATTCATTTATCGCTTTTATCTTTGTAAATTGGATTAATATTCCTATGTTAATAGCTTTTATTTTAAATAGGTATCTATATATATATATAATAAATATATTTATGTATATACATTGGTATAATACATATAGATATATCTTCGACATATACAGTTAAAAGCGATATATATATACTTGGATGAGTAATAAATATGGTTTTCAACTATACAAATATTCATTTCGCCTAATACAGTTAGATTTCGATGTCATTAATACTATATCGAATCTGCTATTTAAAAGTGCAAAACAATGATTATTCTTAACATTTTACTATTTTAGTGTTAATAAAAGGTACTCGTCAAGACTTAAGAGTGCAAAGAATTACATCGTAATATAGGTGTTTTATAAAAATACAAAGGTTTATAAAGTATGAATCGTAAAAACACATGGGAGATTCATAATATTTTTATAACATTTTAACCTCAAAATCGCAATTTCATTTCAGATTTTGAGGTTCTAATGCTAAAAAATATAGTATGAAACTATTGTGGAAGATGTTTTTTTTTACCTTTTCCGAGGTTGTTCGCACGAGCGAAGTGAGTCTATCTCTTGCAACAGTCACAACAGTGTCAGAATATGCTATTATGTACTCGCATTTGAGTAATATTGCACGGCTATCTTATCGCAAATCACATTTTTATTATAAGATAAAAACAAATTTTTGAGTTACAAAAGAAATATTATATTGTACATTTTTACTAGTCATTTTAGGAGTTGTATAAATTAAGTCTATATAAATTGTACAGTATGTATTTTATTTTTATCATGTTTAATTTAATTGTACGTTTATTTTTTAAGATGTAAGAAAATGTATGTAAATAATGGGTGGTGTAAAAAAATGAGTTTGTTTATACGTAAAAAGAATTTGGTGGCCCTGAAAAGGGCCGATTGTTTTTTTGTTGTTCGGTCAATGTGGCACCATAGGTGTTTACTTGGAGCTGGTGTACTTAGTGACGGCCTTGGTGCCCTCGCTGACGGCGTGCTTGGCAAGTTCACCAGGAAGGAGGAGCCTCACAGCTGTCTGAATCTCCCGGGAGGTGATGGTCGACCTCTTGTTGTAATGAGCCAACCTTGAAGCTTCAGCGGCAATGCGCTCGAAGATGTCGTTGACGAAGCTGTTCATGATGCTCATCGCCTTGCTCGACACGCCGGTGTCAGGGTGTACCTGTTTCAACACCTTGTAGATGTAGATCGCGTAGCTCTCCTTCCTCTTCTTCTTGTGCTTCTTCTTGTCACCCTTGGTGATATTCTTCACCGCCTTGCCGGCCTTCTTCACTGCCTTGCCGCTGGTTTTAGGAGCCATTTTCAAGTACACTCAGATCAGATGATGTATCACTGACGTTACGAGAACGAATGATTTTTTTTCGCGTTTGGGCCGTCTCTTTTATTACCGAAAACGGAGCGAGGCCGCTCCAGTCGCGCACCGCCTCTCCCCACCGCTCTTCAATCCGGTCACTCGGTTGGCGCGGCGCTGCTCTCCTCGAACGTATATAAAAGCTGACGCGGCCCCGAAAAAAAAAACAGTCTCCTTTCTCTCGTTGACCAGGAAACTACTACTCGATACTTCAACATGTCTGGACGCGGCAAAGGCGGTGGCAAAGTCAAGGGCAAGTCAAAGACCCGATCCAACCGAGCTGGACTTCAATTCCCGGTGGGTCGTATTCACCGTCTGCTCAGGAAAGGTAACTACGCCGAGCGCGTTGGAGCCGGTGCCCCGGTCTACCTCGCCGCGGTGATGGAGTACTTGGCCGCTGAAGTCCTCGAGTTGGCGGGCAACGCCGCTCGGGACAACAAGAAGACCAGGATCATCCCACGTCATCTCCAGCTGGCCATCCGTAACGACGAGGAGTTAAACAAACTCCTCTCCGGGGTGACCATTGCTCAGGGTGGAGTATTGCCTAACATCCAGGCCGTCCTCTTACCCAAGAAGACCGAGAAGAGCTCTTAATTCTACGATTTCCTGCATCAATATTTACATAAACAATCGGCCCTTTTCAGGGCCACCAATAGCATCTTAACGTGGAATTAATTATCGTGAAATTCTTAACAATAATTAGAGATAGTAATATAATTAATAATTCATAGAAATAAGATACAATCTTATAATTAATTCACTCAATTTTTACAGAATTTATAGGTGCAGAATGACAGCTATTTATAATTCAAAAATTCTACATCAAAATTAGTATTGCTATTAATTTCGTCAGTTAACAAAATCTGTATATCTGAAATACCTTACTCAATGACCTAACCAAATTCTTTTTTTTAAATCCACTACGAAAATTACGTGACTGTCAAAATAAGTACTCGACTCGAAAAGAAACCGTAATATATTTGAAGCTGAGCTCTAACTATTAGATTTCTTTATTACAAAGTATTATATCAATTTTAATCAGTATTAACGAGCTAAATTGCGTTAATCAATATTTTCTCAAATATTGCACAAAACCCTCTTTATTAGCAACTTACTTGCATATCGCTAAGTCTTAAATATTGCCAGAGGTATTAAAAAATTAATACCGATTAAAATTCATATAATACTTTGTAATAAATACATTCACGAGCGATTTAGAATAAAAAATTTAATAATATTACATTTCTTATTGAAATTCAAACAATTTAATCAGTCTTTAAGGGGATGTCGAACTTAAAAATTGGTCATTTTTAATATTTTTATAAACAAAAAAATAAATATTTTAAAAAATCCTGAACGCCATGCCCTTTGGCATTTTTAAAACAGTATACTCAAAATTTGTTCAGATTTTTAAATTTGTAATTTAATTCTGATTTTTGCGTTGAAAATTGATGCCTTTTTAGACGAATAATTACCGGCCGAAAATTGTTTATTCATTAATTATTAACAAATTTATATTTTCTTAAAATTCAAAACGACGTGCCCTCGGTTTTGTTTTAAACTACCAATATAAATTTCTTCAAATTTTTAATTCAATATTTCCAGCGTAATTCTTATGTTGAAAGGTGTAGATCCATGTAACTTGGGTCCGACATCCCGTTAAACGCTTTTTACTTCGAACCGCTTATAATTAATTGCAAATAAATTGTATAAACAATGTGATTTAAGGCGAACAGTTTATTAAGAACTCGGATGACAAAATGAAGGATCCAATGCAATTATTGAATGAAAAAAATGAGATGCTCTGAAAAAAAAAGAAACAAATAAGTCAACATCAAGGGTCGTATCTTATGTTCGGCTAACTTACTATATGCATATATTTCCTTAATTGAATAAAATAAAAAATAATGTTTTTGTATTCAATCTACCTTTATAGTATTCCTTGTTACATTAGACAACCATTACACCTTTTCGTATCAAATGTTGATTTATATTGCAATGTACTTTTAAAAGAATATTTTCCTAACGTTCGACTTATTTTAAATTAGGTATATAAGTAATATTACTAATACTCACATGTTCAACGATTTGTTCTTTACAAAGTGCAATACAATATTTGATTTTACAAAATAGAACATATTTATGAAATTATAATATAAATTTACAAGTAAGTATTGTTTAAATAAATTATTTATTTTATTTATTAAAAAATTATTACTTACGACAAAAAAAAAATACAATTGAATTGTATCTTGGAGGTATAGTTATTTTTAAAAAATGTAGCAACATTATGAAAGTTTATTACAATGTATCAAATAGTTCGAAATAAACGGTGAGTATACACGTATAAATTCTTACATATGTTCTACTTCAAAAAACCGCTTTTAAATCGCTCTAGCTTGCTGAAAAATGCAAATGTGGAGCACAAAAATTAAACCCTTTAATACATTTTTCAACAGAGTAAGTAATAAGTACTTGTTCTAAATTTTTGAACGCTTTTGAAATCCGTTTGGATGAGCGAAATAAAGTATTCGGTTAGCAATTTTACATTTTTTCATTACCAATAAAATTCTTGCTTTTTTTTTTAATAAATTTTTAACATTCTTCTATTTACTCTGAAAACAATGTACAAATTGAAGAATGCCCATAAATTGCATTGTAACTATATCTGTAACCGTACTTAAAAATTGTACATATATATATATAGATACTCTCAATACTGAAAATAAAAACTTTGATGGTTTTATATAGTTTTTCCTTGCATTTCTTCACAATCTCTTTTTTAGATAATGAATTGTCATAATTAAATCTACGGATGACATAAGAATTTTGCATATCACATTATTTACTTAAAATTGAAACTAATTTATAAAAAATTTATTAATTAATTTTACTTAGGACTCACTTATGAAAATTCTCTCTTTCTCTTTCAACGATTTTTATATCTAATCTATGTCATTCAGATTTTCGAAAAACTGCGAAGTTAGATTTTCACACTTAATCGTTACCAGCGACAAAAATTGTTATTTATCATAATATATATTTAAAATAATTTTTTCAAATAAGCTTAATTTGTATTATGCATTACGTTCAAATTTTGTTTAGATTTTTAATTTGATATTTTAATTATATTTTTTGGCTTTTCAAGGTAAATCCTCATTATTTAGCTACTGCATCGAGAACCGATTTCTCGTATAAAAATAAACATAAAAAAATAAAAACCTTTTCGAAGGAAATTAAATAAATTTAACGTGGAGTAAACAATCATAAATTTATATAAATTTCTTTATACAAATTATCGTACTTTCGAATATCTCCTAAATAATTCAAACGGCGTTATATTTGAGATGTTATTTACAGAAAACAACTACATTCGTTTTTGCTAAAAAATTAAAATGTTTACAAATTGATCTCGTTAGTTTGTTAACTTTCTTTCTTTCCTCAACTTTCTTTACACCATCGGAAAAACTATAATGATTTAAATAAATTCAATGAAAGAAACAAGTTACTTGTCTACATTAAACGTTCAAAAGATACAACAATCGTATCACCATTGTGTAATTACCGTAACGATCACTCGATACCTATAATAAAGCCTTTCCATGAACTTGCGAATATTCGAAAACGATATTACCTTTATATATATAGGTACCTTGGTACATACTTTCAGGTATAGGAATTTAACGGTACTTCAACGTTTCCATGTGTATATATACACACGTAAATGCCAGTTAACAAGTTCATTGTATTCTTCCTTCGTTGAGTGTTCGTATCTAGTCATCACTTTCACTGTCAAAATGCCAAGGTAAGAGATTGCTCTTCATTATTACTCCATCTTCCTCGTTTTCTGTGCGTTAAAAATCAATTTTTGTTTACTTCTACTAAATATTTAAATATTACGTGTCAGGTGGATATAATGTATACATCATTGAAGCTTGCAAAAAGCTTCCTCGTGATAGATTTTGAAATAACGAATAAGCTTCCTCCAAGTTTTTATGCTGCTACGGCCGGTTATTACGTTATTTCTCGTTTAAAATAAATATTGTATTATCGATGACTTCGTGTATGAGTTTTTTTTTTAATAATTTCTCATTGATTGCAGCACAGCCGAAACGACGCGTCTGATCGACAGTCCACGTCAACCGTGGTCGAGAAGTATATCGACACTTTTAACCAGACGATTATGCGTGAGATTGATCACCAAAATTGCACGAGGAATCGCAGCGTCGAGCGTGATCGATCAACATAAAACATCATCCTCTCTGAACGATCATCTGAACGACGAGATCAAGAAGAACACCATTTAATTTTCTTCAAGATAGACACACACTAATGAATTTTTTTTGACAATCGTTTGCGTTAAATACGACATTTTATTAGAATTTATTGCGCACGTTTTACATTTTTTTAATTCTAATTATTACAACGCGTTGGTTGACGATTTTTACTGCTATAGGTGTAAATTACATATATAGGTATATATTTATTATACATTTAATGACGACGTGAGTTTTGTGTTTATTTATTATGTTGTACTATTATCTAAGATAATTAGGTTAAACATTTATTATAATTTATACTTATGCGTACGTGTTGGTGTATATTTATTATTTATCGTTTTATTCTACAACTTTGTAGTGTCGAGTACTTACTATATATTTTAAAAAACAAAAGGAAAATGTAATTTTTATTTATACTTTCATAATATATTTTTTATGTCAATATTGGAATGTCTATTATTAAGTTAAAAAAAACTATAAATAAAAAGGATAAATAGTAACTCATTGCTTTTGTTAATTATTTATTGTTTTTTCAAATTTCGTCTTAGACTATAATTTACCAAAAAGAACAATCGTTATAGTAATCTCCGAATCAGTATAGTGTGATCAAATTTTTCTTTGATTAATTAAAGTATTTATTTCAAAAGTATACATTTATTGTGAACTTTTAGACAATTTTTAGGCACGACCGCTACACGGGAGAGCCTTATATTTTCATCATCGCAAAATGTGTGATGCATCAAAATATACTAGATATTAATGGGTTGTAAGAGAAATTTATATGTATTAGAATTCAGTTAAGGCCCTCCCTAAAATGTATGTATGGATGTATGTATGTATGTATGTATGTAATCATGTATCAAAGATAACTCAGTCAATTTTTTACCGATTTAGCTGAGATTCACAGGGTAACTTCGTCATAAAGTAATTAGATAATGGTCCTATTTTCAGATATATAGCACTGAAACACTTAAAGTTATGGCATTATTTTTAATTCCTTAGAAATGGTTTTGTAGCATTATCTTGAAATGTATTAATTCTACATAAAAACTTTATACGGACGAAATGTTCGTCTCAAAATAACAAAACTTTTTCCTATTGTACACTTAACGCTCAAAACAATATTTTCGAAGATAAACATAGAAAAACGGTCAAAATAATGAAAAAAGCACAAAAAAACGCGTTTTTTCGCAATAAAACGAAATGTATTGTTTTTACTAACTTTTAATGAACAAAATGTTCCTATGAAAATAATAAACCTTTTTTCTATTATACACTTAACGCTCAAAACAATATTTTCGAAGATAAACATAGAAAAACGGTTAAAGTAATCAAAAAAATATGAAAAAACGTTAAAAATTTGACTTCTATTGTATAATTATTGTTGATATAACATCATTTTCTTTTATGTATTTGTTATATGTAAGTCTTTAATATCTTTCTCCGGTTCATCATTTTCGTCATCAGATAAATTGCTACCATCTTGTAAATCTGGTCCAACTATTTCAGAAATATAGTCAAGTGACGCCTTAACCGCCAATTTTTCAGTCTTTCTTGAAGTGTCAAATTTTGTACACCATTCTTAAATTAATTATATTTATGTAAAAAATGAAAAATAAATATTGAAATTATTATCATTGTTACAAAAAATGATTCCTATCTAATATTTTTGTTTTGAAGGCGTATTTTTTTGAAATTCAGGTACCCAACTGGTATGACTTCGTCATTGAAATACACTACACTTTTATGCTCATCTTTATCTTTAAAATAAATTAATTATTTTACAATTATTTTTCAAAAAGTAAAAAATTATTTTCTTTTATACTATAATAAAAACTTACATTACAATACTTTTGATGTACAAAGGACAATTTAAACAAATGTTTTATACTCCCCTTCTCCTTCTCCAAAAATGTTTAAGCCATACTTTTCTTTCTAAAAAAATAATATATGTATGTATAAAATAATAAACCTGTTAATAGACAATTACATTGTAATCTATCTTAAGATTTTTTAATAATATATTTTATTAATATAACAATTTCAAAGTATAAATTTTATTTGTACCGTAAAATGCAATTTCTATCTAAAAATTCTGAATATATATCTTATGTAGATAAATGCACCTACCACTTTTATAATTTTTTACTGTTTCCACTTGAAAATCTTTATAAAGTTGTGGTCTGAATTTTTGTTCTATACCGTAATTATAAAATCAAAACAGACACTTAAACCCATAACAATATCCTTCACATACATCTTCATAAGCTATTGTCCTAAACTCTTCGTACATAGTGCAATTGAAATTCTCCTTTAAGAAAAATGACCAAAATTGGAAGAGTGTGTTCACCTCTTGTAACTTCTCTATACCAAGTTGTTTACGCTCTAAAATAAAAAGAGATTCCATGAATTCTAAAGTGAACGACTTTATGTAAATTTTATAAATAATGAATATAACAACATGATTAATATTAACATGATTTCTTTAGCTAAGAAAAGAAAACATATTATAATAATCATCATCACATCAAGAATTTATAACTTAGTTACAAAAAGTAAATTCAAGATTTTTTAATATCTTACCTTTTAAACAACGTGAATGCTATTTATGATGCACTTGTTGAGTGAAACCGTTTACTTTCAATAACGAATGACTGGGGTGTTGGGAAGTTGACAATGATTGCGGAGCACTACCGTAACTGCTAGCTAAGAAACCTTTGTTTGAACTTGTATCAGCACTACTTCTGTAAATATAAATTAAAAATAAAAATATATTATTATTGTAATAGAAAATAAAGCTAAATATTCAAAAACGTAAAAAATATCACATTAAGTAATAAAAGTTGTTAGAAGAGATTGAAAGATTGAAGAAAAGATTGAAAATCTTAATGATGTTCGCAAAACACTTTAATTAATATTGCATAATTACATAATTTAACAATTGTTATATATGTTAAATAAAAATTATACTTTGCTTAATTATAAATTTTATAAGCTTATTTCAAAATTAATATTTATGTAATTAATATATTTACCCTGAATATGTTCTCGGTCATAATAATAATTATAAGTGCCATTCTTTTAAATTATTGTATTTATTATTACATAATAAGAACTTTAATAGTAAAATAATAAATGCAACATTAAATGCAAACTTAATGTAATTTAAAATAAAGTTAAAAAATGTAATAATAAAATGTCACAAACCGTTAATGTATACCAGATCAACCTTGAGAAATATTAAGCATCGCCAAAACTATCCCAATACAAAACAAGAGGCTCGTGGTTATTGTTGAATTGAACCATTATTGTTCCACTCCTACCATTGTTACTCTTGCATTAAAATTGACTAGTAGGTGAATTACTCCTATAATTCATAATTATCTTATATAAATTATCTTTAAATTTAATTATAAAGTATTCTACAATTTAAAACATAAATAAAGCGTAAAAAAATAAATATTACTTAGTTATTGACAACTTACGGCAACTTAATATTTTCAAAAATAAATAAAATATAAATCTTTTACTAAATAATAAATAAAAATTATTTACCATCCAAAAATAGAGTTATTCTATTATTTTCAAACACTGCCAACATTGGACAAATACTGGACAAGAGCTTCTGCTGTTTTGTAATGCTCACTTAACTTTATATTAGAATAACTAATATCATACAGTAAAACTTCATGAAAATCATATAAAAACTATGTGTATATGTAATATATATACATAATGTATATACATAACTTTATATACACAATAAAATAAATAAACTAACGTTATATTTATTGTCCGTTTAAATAGTGCCATCAGCGCCATCATAAACTAAAACTAAAAAAGGGGGGGATGGTGGGGCCCCTCCGTCGCCCCAACCAGTGAGGTACGTCCAGCCCGGAAGATTGTTTATATGTCCCCGTCGTGGATGAAATCCACGGCGGGAGGCATATCTCCAATCCCGTTACCTCTCCTTAAGAAGGAAAAATCGCGTGGGAGGTGAAAGTGCATTGCTAAAGTTAGCATTTTCGCACAATAATAAAAAGATGAGTTTACAGAACGTTTAGAGAAAGCAGAAGTAAGCAGAAGCTTACGTTAAGTAGGAAAAAGCACTAGGCTGAAAAAACATACTCGTAGTAATGTGTTAGTTAAAAGAATGAAAAATAAGATGAAAGGTGGAATGGATATGAGGTTGAGTGGAAAAAGAAAGAGAAATAAATAGACTATGTGATGGGGTGCATTGATGAGCCGAGCAGGGCCATTCTACAGAGCTCCGGCTGGTTCTTCCGGCGAAATGCCTACGAGAAGCAGCCATCCACCCTGCATATGTTTCCTCCCCAACCCATCAATGTTAATTAAATAGAATTTATTTTTGAATGACGAATAGTTGTTCCTACGGGGCGGACAGAAAGTCCTTTGGTCGCGCATGTTTGTTTTTAGGATCGAGTTCGTATTTACCGAGGTTGTTTATTAGAGCGTATTTTGATTTCGCGGAGTTTTCGTAGAATTTTTCGGTCGAGGTTTTAATGAAATTATGTAAATATTCTATTTCGAGTTCTTTATGGATTAATGAATTTTTAGTGAACCGTATCGCGTTTGTTATTTTTCGTAACGTTTTATTTTGAATTATTTGAAGTTTATAAATGTTTGTTTTACACGTACCGCCCCAGACCGATGAGGCGTATGTTAGTATTGGTCGGATTAAGGCTTTATACATTATTACGCCGTTTTTTAGGTTTAGAGACGAGTGATTTCTTAAAATCGAATTTAGTTTAGTTAAGACCCCGATGGCTTTGTTACGAACGTTAGTAGTGTGTTGTGTGTTGGTGAGTTTACGATCGAGTGTTACGCCGAGATATTTTACCGCGGGTTTCCATTCTATTGGTGTTTTATCGAAGTTAGGTGGATTTAGGTTTGCGGTTGAGCGCCATCATATACCCATAAGTATAATATATACAGCATTTTATGTCACCCGCGTCTCTCGTATCCAAATTTGAATTTCAAATATATTTGTCTTTTCAAATATTATAATTACTTTTTTCTTAATTTTTCTTAATTTATTTAATTAATAAAAAAAAGAAATGATTAACGTTTACATGATATTAATAACATTGTAATTTAAAATAGAAGTTAATAATTCACTCTTCATGTACATATTTCAATTTATGACTTTGATCACTGAGTTTTTCACTTGACAAATTCATCAATTTAAACATAAAGTACATATAGGTACCATACACTACTCTAAATATACTAGCAAAGAAGGCACCCGATAACACATCTTTGGGACCTAATTAAATTTATATAATGCTCCAGCAACCATACCACCAGCTGCGTAATAAAAAAAACAAAGCTTCATACAAATGAATTTCTTCAAAAATTAACAAATTTAAACAATACACATGAATGCTGCTCTATATCGAATAAATAAATTAATTATTTTACAATTATTTTTCAAAAAGTAAAAAATTATTTTCTTTTATACTATAATAAAAACTTACATTACAATACTTTTGATGTACAAAGGACAATTTAAACAAATGTTTTATACTCCCCTTCTCCTTCTCCAAAAATGTTTAAGCCATACTTTTCTTTCTAAAAAAATAATATATGTATGTATAAAATAATAAACCTGTTAATAGACAATTACATTGTAATCTATCTTAAGATTTTTTTAATAATATATTTTATTAATATAACAATTTCAAAGTATAAATTTTATTTGTACCGTAAAATGCAATTTCTATCTAAAATTCTGAATATATATCTTATGTAGATAAATGCACCTACCACTTTTATAATTTTTTACTGTTTCCACTTGAAAATCTTTATAAAGTTGTGGTCTGAATTTTTGTTCTATACCGTAATTATAAAATCAAAACAGACACTTAAACCCATAACAATATCCTTCACATACATCTTCATAAGCTATTGTCCTAAACTCTTCGTACATAGTGCAATTGAAATTCTCCTTTAAGAAAAATGACCAAAATTGGAAGAGTGTGTTCACCTCTTGTAACTTCTCTATACCAAGTTGTTTACGCTCTAAAATAAAAAGAGATTCCATGAATTCTAAAGTGAACGACTTTATGTAAATTTTATAAATAATGAATATAACAACATGATTAATATTAACATGATTTCTTTAGCTAAGAAAAGAAAACATATTATAATAATCATCATCACATCAAGAATTTATAACTTAGTTACAAAAAGTAAATTCAAGATTTTTTAATATCTTACCTTTTAAACAACGTGAATGCTATTTATGATGCACTTGTTGAGTGAAACCGTTTACTTTCAATAACGAATGACTGGGGTGTTGGGAAGTTGACAATGATTGCGGAGCACTACCGTAACTGCTAGCTAAGAAACCTTTGTTTGAACTTGTATCAGCACTACTTCTGTAAATATAAATTAAAATAAAAATATATTATTATTGTAATAGAAAATAAAGCTAAATATTCAAAAACGTAAAAAATATCACATTAAGTAATAAAAGTTGTTAGAAGAGATTGAAAGATTGAAGAAAAGATTGAAAATCTTAATGATGTTCGCAAAACACTTTAATTAATATTGCATAATTACATAATTTAACAATTGTTATATATGTTAAATAAAAATTATACTTTGCTTAATTTATAAATTTTATAAGCTTATTTCAAAATTAATATTTATGTAATTAATATATTTACCCTGAATATGTTCTCGGTCATAATAATAATTATAAGTGCCATTCTTTTAAATTATTGTATTTATTATTACATAATAAGAACTTTAATAGTAAAATAATAAATGCAACATTAAATGCAAACTTAATGTAATTTAAAATAAGTTAAAAAATGTAATAATAAAATGTCACAAACCGTTAATGTATACCAGATCAACCTTGAGAAATATTAAGCATCGCCAAAACTATCCCAATACAAAACAAGAGGCTCGTGGTTATTGTTGAATTGAACCATTATTGTTCCACTCCTACCATTGTTACTCTTGCATTAAAATTGACTAGTAGGTGAATTACTCCTATAATTCATAATTATCTTATATAAATTATCTTTAAATTTAATTATAAAGTATTCTACAATTTAAAACATAAATAAAGCGTAAAAAAATAAATATTACTTAGTTATTGACAACTTACGGCAACTTAATATTTTCAAAAATAAATAAAATATAAATCTTTTACTAAATAATAAATAAAAATTATTTACCATCCAAAAATAGAGTTATTCTATTATTTTCAAACACTGCCAACATTGGACAAATACTGGACAAGAGCTTCTGCTGTTTTTGTAATGCTCACTTAACTTTATATTAGAATAACTAATATCATACAGTAAAACTTCATGAAAATCATATAAAAACTATGTGTATATGTAATATATATACATAATGTATATACATAACTTTATATACACAATAAAATAAATAAACTAACGTTATATTTATTGTCCGTTTAAATAGTGCCATCAGCGCCATCATAAACTAAAACTAAAAAAGGGGGGGATGGTGGGGCCCCTCCGTCGCCCCAACCAGTGAGGTACGTCCAGCCCGGAAGATTGTTTATATGTCCCCGTCGTGGATGAAATCCACGGCGGGAGGCATATCTCCAATCCCGTTACCTCTCCTTAAGAAGGAAAAATCGCGTGGGAGGTGAAAGTGCATTGCTAAAGTTAGCATTTTCGCACAATAATAAAAAGATGAGTTTACAGAACGTTTAGAGAAAGCAGAAGTAAGCAGAAGCTTACGTTAAGTAGGAAAAAGCACTAGGCTGAAAAAACATACTCGTAGTAATGTGTTAGTTAAAAGAATGAAAAATAAGATGAAAGGTGGAATGGATATGAGGTTGAGTGGAAAAAGAAAGAGAAATAAATAGACTATGTGATGGGGTGCATTGATGAGCCGAGCAGGGCCATTCTACAGAGCTCCGGCTGGTTCTTCCGGCGAAATGCCTACGAGAAGCAGCCATCCACCCTGCATATGTTTCCTCCCCAACCCATCAATGTTAATTAAATAGAATTTATTTTTGAATGACGAATAGTTGTTCCTACGGGGCGGACAGAAAGTCCTTTGGTCGCGCATGTTTGTTTTTGGGATGGAATTCGTATTTACCGAGGTTGTTTATTAGAGCGTATTTTGATTTCGCGGAGTTTTCGTAGAATTTTTCGGTCGAGGTTTTAATGAAATTATGTAAATATTCTATTTCGAGTTCTTTATGGATTAATGAATTTTTAGTGAACCGTATCGCGTTTGTTATTTTTCGTAACGTTTTATTTTGAATTATTTGAAGTTTATAAATGTTTGTTTTACACGTACCGCCCCAGACCGATGAGGCGTATGTTAGTATTGGTCGGATTAAGGCTTTATACATTATTACGCCGTTTTTTAGGTTTAGAGACGAGTGATTTCTTAAAATCGAATTTAGTTTAGTTAAGACCCCGATGGCTTTGTTACGAACGTTAGTAGTGTGTTGTGTGTTGGTGAGTTTACGATCGAGTGTTACGCCGAGATATTTTACCGCGGGTTTCCATTCTATTGGTGTTTTATCGAAGTTAGGTGGATTTAGGTTTGCGGTTGAGCGCCATCATATACCCATAAGTATAATATATACAGCATTTTATGTCACCCGCGTCTCTCGTATCCAAATTTGAATTTCAAATTTATTTTATGTTTTTACAAAAATATTTATTTATAACAATTCTTTTTTTTTATTTATTTTTTAATACAAACAATCGATTAAAAAAAAGAATTATAATAAAAAATTTTATTTATTAAAAAAAATCTAATATTTTTATAACAAAATTTGATATAAAAAAATAGAAAACAGTAAAAAATATTTATCACACACAAAAATAAAATTTTGAAAATGATCTAAACGTCAAACTCTGTAAAGCATGTTTTCAATATGTCCAAATTATTCTAAAATTTTAAATTAAAATTTAATTAAAATTTTTAAATAAAATTGAACAAAAAACTTTGTTGTTAAACTTGAAAAATTTGGACTTGAACGTTAGATAAACATAACGAATTTATTGTGTCCGCGAATTCTAAGAATACATTGATTTTATATTACTTAAATATATTTGTCTTTTCAAATATTATAATTACTTTTTTCTTAATTTTTCTTAATTTATTTAATTAATAAAAAAAAGAAATGATTAACGTTTACATGATATTAATAACATTGTAATTTAAAATAGAAGTTAATAATTCACTCTTCATGTACATATTTCAATTTATGACTTTGATCACTGAGTTTTTCACTTGACAAATTCATCAATTTAAACATAAAGTACATATAGGTACCATACACTACTCTAAATATACTAGCAAAGAAGGCACCCGATAACACATCTTTGGGACCTAATTAAATTTATATAATGCTCCAGCAACCATACCACCAGCTGCGTAATAAAAAAAACAAAGCTTCATACAAATGAATTTCTTCAAAAATTAACAAATTTAAACAATACACATGAATGCTGCTCTATATCGAATAAATAAATTAATTATATTGTTTCATATAGACAAATTTAATTTGTACAATATTTTATCACATTTACTTACCTTTACTGTCCAAAATATACGTCCCATTAATAATGTTTTACCAAATATTCTTTAGAAGGAACATTAATGTAAAAAAAAACTATATGGTTTTATATAAACATATGTAAATTATGTATATATGTATTTTTTTCACATCACGTTACCTCTTCTTTCAAAAATCTGTTTCCTATTACTTCTTTCTTGCCAAATATTTTTTTTTTAATTTTTGAGATATTTGAGGAACAACACTTTTCTCTTCAATACATTGATATTCAGAATATTAGAATAATATCTAAAATTTAACATCTATAAATACATTTTAAATTTATTATTAGAACATATATGTATATGCAAAATAATAATTCTGCATACTATAATTACAATTCTAATTATTATTATTATTATTTTATATAATAATAAGCGAGCTATATTCGGTCGTGCCTTATACATTTTTTAATGAATATTGACGTGTAGTAATGCCTGAAGAGGATGGAGAATTTCCATCGAAACGTTGCAATGTAATGTAAACAATACAGTGTGTTCATCAATTATCGATACAATACCTAATCTACAATTTCGACTGCGTGGACGACATTAATATAACTAAAGAATTTATACATTTTTGTTTTCAAGCGCAGCCTGAGAACAGAAACTTGCGCGCGAAGCGCGCGGGTGGTTGGCACGCGACAGCGCGCAGGGGGGCTCGGCCCCCCTAGTTTTATTATTGTGCGAAAATGCTAAATGTAGCAAAGCACTTTCACCTCTCACGCGATTTCTACCTTCTAAAAAAAAGACAAAAAACCAAATTAATATAGTTTTAAACATTAATTCAGGAAAAAACAAATTATTAGGTTATTATTCTGAATTAAGACTACAATGACATCGAACAACAATAATTTCAATTAAACTGTTGGATTATTATTTTTTTTCTCATAATTTATAAAATGGTGCGCCTTTGTAATTTTATACACTGAATTAATACCAAAAATGTATAAAAAATAAGTATACAATTAGTGTATATAGTACTGAGAAAGTGCGTGTGTACAAGTTTTCTTGTGTGCATAAAATTATGTCAAAATAGAAATAAAAAGTTTCCTTATAATGTACATATGTCTCTAGTTTATTATTTATTTTATACCCCTGGCGTATACGCCATTCTTATGTGAGTAATACACCCTCTCGAGGTAAATGTAATTCTTTGATTTTTTTTTCTTTGTTTTGTACACGGAAATTTAGTTGTCCTTCCTGTACATCGCATTGAGCACTGATAACGCCGACATGGCTGTTTTTACAATCTGAAATTTTCAATTTTAACACCGTTATATTTTTTCATTTAGGTAAAGAACAAATTATTAAGATAAGAATATTAAATGTATATGAATTACACTCACTTTCATAAAATTTTGCAAGGACAATATGTAAATTTTTCCAGCTGTAATGGACATGGGTTTCTGACTTCTCTGAATTATAAATATAAGGTGTTTAACCGTGACTCGATCCAAGTTTATCCACGACGATTGGTAAATCGCATCGCTGAGTAATTCACTCTGGAGAAATCGTGTGAAAAAAAAATAATTTATACATTTTATAGAGACACGTAAAGGAAATAGAATTACCTGTACCATCAGCTCGTTGCCTGGTTGGCAGTAGAAAAGAATTTGAAATAGGGTAAGCGGTATGCAAGAAAAGTAAAGACCCAGCTCGCGATTTCGATTGCTCTGCAGCGACTGAAATCGAGGTGAACGAGTGAGACGAGTACGGTGAGATCGATCGATCTCGCGGAAAACTTACGACGATCAGTTGGAATCCATTGACGCAGATCATCACGCAACTAACGAACAACTGCTGGAAGCTCAATGCACTAAAGATCGTTTGTAATATCCGCACGTTTCTTTAAAGATAACACAGAAGTTCAGTTTGTACAATCAAACATTGACGTTTATTTAATTGATTAATAATGTTTTATTATATTTACTTCTCGAACCTCTCTGTATCGGCTAATATTATAAAATACTCGATAAACTTTTTCATATTTATTTTCGTTCAGTACCTCCTTGCCTTAACGACTTTAAAATAATTGAAAAAAGGCATTAATTACTACAATTCTAAGAGTTAATTGCCCTTTGTTTATTCCTTAGAACAATTCTTTTCGAACAATACCTGTTATACGTTCAAATAATATTATTACACGTGTTGATTTTTAGGGTTACCGATACGAATACGCTATCAATTCTCGAAAATTTAAAATAATGATTAATATACACGAAATTGGACAATATTCCAAGAATATAATTGCATTCTTTTTTTTATTATTATTTTAACGTCGCTCTTTGTATGCTCCCAAACCGGTGCTAATCAGCGACGGAGGTCATACGATGTCTTGGTGAAGAAAGCACTTGGTCAAAATACATTCGCCAGTGGTGCTTGTATCAATCGGCCGGGGCCAGGAATCGAACCTGGGACGTCCAGATTACGAACCCGACGCCCTACCGACCGAGCCATCGCAGGCCTCAATTGCATTCTTATTTTTAAATTTTGGAGAAATAATAAAGGATTCTCAACTAATGACTCAAATTTAAATAGAAATACATCCCGAACAGCACGAAACGTTTTTAAAAGTTTTTAGAACGTTTTCTATCAAATGTTATAACGTTTCAAAATAAAAGTAAAAAAAAGTTTTAAAAATGTTTTGATATTCAGAACATAAGAGAATTAAATTATTTTCACAACGTTTTAAAAACGTTCTAAAAACGTTTTAAGAGGCCTGCGATGGCTCGGTCGGTAGGGCCCAGGTTCGATTCCCGGCTCCGGCTGATTGATATAATCACCACTGGCGAATGTATTTTCTACAAGTGCTTTCTTCACCAAGACATCGTATGACTTGCATGGTTTGGGAGCATAAAAAGAGCGACGTTAAAATAATAAAAAAAAAACGTTTTAAAAAAGTTGAAAAAAGCTTTTCACGTTCTGACACTAGGTGGTACGCAATTAATCTCGCAAATGACGCTAAGTATTATTCAACATTGATCAATAAGGTGCATTTATTTTAAATCACATATATAAATATAACAGCAGTATTAATGTAGTAATTTAAATGTAGATGTAAAACGAATGTAACTAATGTAAGACAGGTCGCATATTAGGCTATACCTTAAATATGGGTATAAAAACGACATTAAATCATTTTTTAAATCTTTTTAAAAACGTTTTTTCAACGTTTTGAAAACTTTTTTTACTTATATTTTGAAATGTTATAATGTTCGATAGAAAACATTTTAAAAACGTTTAAAAAACGATTCGTGCTGTCATATTATTTTATTATACACACGGAGAAAAAAAATATTAATAAGTAGTTACTAGAAAGTTAGTAATAGATTTTCTATTAAATCCAATATATTGGATACACTTTTAACTGATTAGGTATTAGATTTTGTGGTGAGTAATAAAAAGTTGCGTAATCTTTTAAAAATTATTTTGTCTCCAATCGATTATGACAGAGAATAAGATATTTTATACTCACAAGGGAAGTACTTGACCTCCGGGAAACGGATCTTATCCTAACTTTGGTATATCTTTTGTAATATAAAAATATGAAGAAAGCCAAGTTATTAAGTAAAAATAATTTATAAATTTTTTATAAAAATTTTATAAAATACATTTTATATAGTTTTTATAAAAAATTGGCCATATAAAAATTGTATAAAAAATACATTTTATAAAATTTTTATAAAAAAATATATGGAAGGACTGTTTAAAAACAAAATTAAACGTTTCAAATGAGCTGCACCATCCTGCAGTAACGGATAAAAAAATTTAGATGGCACAACCGAGAGGTTATGGATACCAAAAAAATTAGTATTTCAGCGCGACGAAGAATTACTGCTGCCACCGACGATATTGATAAAAAAGTCCACAGTTCCTCCTTCGATTTGGCTGAAAGTTTTGAACGCCTGTTTGCTTTTTTCAAAATTGTTGCATCCGGCGGACTCTTTAATGTCGACTTGGACATCATGAAGGTTAGACGGGGTCTGACCAAATGTTTTGTTCTGTGGTTGTCAAGTCAATATTCAATTTTTTCTTTGGTTGCTAATGGTGACACGTACCGACGCTTCTACGCACGGAGAAGCTGTTGATCGTTCTTTTTAAATCGTCTAATCTGCAACAAAAATATTACAAAAACACAAAGTATATAATGTACTCAATCGCTAAATTTTTAAAAATCTAGAGAAAGGAGGACTTATCTGATAAATGTGCAGTCGGAGTTGAATCTTCAGGTCTCAATATTCCGGCTCTCCCCTCACCGAGACTCAGTTTCAAATTCTCAAAATTGCTGGTCGATTCACGCACCACATATATCTAGGTTAAAAGTACGACATACGCGACGAATTTAGTGGTAAACTGCTTGATTAAGTAAAATACGACGGCAAACGTTTCGCGCTGCACGAAGCTCACGGGAATAAGACATCAAACTGAAGTTGGTTAGATGTCAAACTGAAGTTGGTTTTTTTCTCTATCGTCAAGAAAAAGTGATCATCTTGCAGTTATTTTTTTCCAAACAAACTGACTTTAGTTTGACATCTAATAAACTTCAGTTTGATATCTTATTCCCGTGAGCTTCGTACTTTTCGAAGTCGTACTTTTAACCTTCATAAATGCGTTGCGTGAATGGACCAGCATGGAGCATCATCACTTTTGAGGAGTTGAAAGCCATACTGGATGAGGAATATCGAGACCTGAAGATTCAACTCCGACTGCACTTTTGATCAGATAAGTCCTCCTTTCTTTAGGTTTTTAAAAACTTAGCGATTGAGTACATTTTTCGGCATCGATTAAATTACAAAAATAGATACTTTGTGTTTTTGTAATATTTTTGTTGCAGGTTAGGCGATTTTAAAGGAACGATCAACAGCTTTTCCGTGCGTATAAGCGTCGGTACAAGTCACCAATCACCATAACTGAAAGCTGATGAATTTCGCAGTCCTGTTTTTTAAGGTTCCATGTATTCATTCCCAAAACTGTAACATTTAATTTTTGAAAAATTTTTTCCAAAGTTTTCACAAACTTTTTCCAACCTATAAAATACAGTAAAAAAATTTTAAAACTTGTCTTGAACGTTTTTAATTATTTTCTTATTTATCTTTTTCTATTTCAAAATGTTTTAATTTATATTGAGCCTAAAGTGAACCGCGTTTTTATATGTAAATTCCTTTGAAATGTGCTTTTAAGTATGTTATTTATTCAAAAGATTAATAAAAATATATTTTTTATAAAAGCCAATCTTCTTTATAAAAATTTTATAAGACCAATTTTCTATACAAATCGTATACAATTCATTTTATACAATTTTTATAAAAACTTTATAAATTTTTTTTACGTGGGATATTGCTTTCCAGTGGCCACATGGACGAAAGTTATTCGACATCTAATAATAATTTCAATGAAAATAATTTCCAACTTAATCGCTTATATCTCCGAACCAAATAAAGATAAACAATCGAACCAAAAACCAGAAGAAAGATGAATTGAAGTAGATATAATTTAAAAAGAAAGAAGCTATAATTTCTCTATTTGGAACAAAGTTATGAAGAAAATAAAAAATTAAAGAAATTTTAACAAAAATTTAATATAAAAAATTTATTTTTCTTTTGGCCTAAAATTCTTTAATTTCTTACTTTTTTATAACTTTGTTTCAAATTAAGCAATTTAAGCTTTTTTTTTAAATCATATTTACTTAAACTCAACTTTCTTTTAGTTTTTGGTTTGAGTGCCTATCTCTATTTGTTTCCGAATTACAAGCGATCAAAGTGGAAGTAATTTTCATTGAAATGATTATTAGATGTCGAATAACTCTCGAAAAAGTGGCCATTGGCAAGTAATAACTTGTCTTTTTTCATATTTTTATATTACAAAAGACATACCAAAGTTAGAATAAGATCCGTTTTCCGGAGGTCAAGTACTTCCCTTGTTAGTTGAAAGAGAACTTTACAGTTTTTTATTTAATACATCCAGTACGTTATCATAATAAAAAAAAATTTTATAAATAAATAAATAGCTGAAAAACAATATTTAATTAGTATCATGTACATTATTATTAGTAAATAGTAAAACCGAGTAAAACCCGTACTTACGATATTCACCACCAGTAGCAATGATATAGCGAGTACCGAGTATACCGACACGTACGTATGTATTGTAAGTCTGACTTATACACATCTGACTATGAGTTTTGACTAATAAATAAACAAAAAAAAAATACAACGAGTACCAACAAACAGTTAGATTCGACCGACCTAAATGTATTTTTATAATTGTATACATACATATTTGGCTATATCGCGCGTAAGTGCTATTCCCGTTAAACATAACCTAGCTAAACCGCGAAACACTTTGCGATTAAACCATCGATTTTTTAACAAAGATTGTACATCATCGTTAAATCAATTTTTAAAGCACGAAGATAAATCGGATCATGATCTCGTATTTTATTCGCTATTTCGATCGTAATATAAAATATTTATATATATATATATATATCTCTCTATAATATATATATATTTCGCCGCCGCCGCCGCCGCCGCCGCCGTGTCTAAGAATTCAGAATTCAACATATATATATATGTTTTATATATATATGTCATATATATGTTATATATATATGTTATATATATATATGTTATATATATATGTTATATATATATGTCATATATATATGTTATATATATATGTCATGTATATGATATATATATATGTCATATATATATGTGTGTGTGTGCATGTTTGTATGTGTGTGTGTGTGTATTTGTGTGTGTGCGTGCGTGTGTGTGCATGTTTGTATGTGTGTGTGTGTGTATTTGTGTGTGTGCGTGCGTGTGCGTGCGTGTGTGTGTGTGTACGTGTGTGTTTGTGTGTGTGAGTGTGTGTGTGTGTGATCATACACTTTTCCAAATAGCCATATGTGATATATACAATGGGTTAAAAATTAAATACATTAATTATTGCATTTTTAAGATAATTCATAACTTTTTACAGAACTGAAGGCCATAAAAATGCTACAGACTATTTGAAAGGTATTGCTCCAAGCTTTCTTTCAAACTTTTGGATAAAAAATCAATTGTAGCGCACTTACACTTTTTTTAAGTTGAATATTGGGATGTATTTTATATAAAATTTACATTGAAATTAGAAATTCTAACCCAGAAGTGTGTGTGTGTATGTGTGTGCGTGTGTGTGTGTACGTGTTATTTGTTTTTTCAAGAATAGATAATATATGTATTTTTTCCGTGCGCAAAAAAAAGTGAATATAACTTGAAAGAATGTGTATTAGTTTACTTATTCTTGATAAAACTCATAAAATAAAAACGGACCTAAAATTTAATGTAATGTTTTTAAAAATATGCACAATTTTACGAAGATAAAATAAATATTAATCAAGTATAACATACACTTTTCCAAATATCTATATGTGAAATATACAATAAATTAAAAATTAATACATTAATTATTGCATTTTTAAGATAATTCTATTATAAACAGTAATGGCAAAAGAAAATTCAAATTTTAACAGAGGCAATATAAAATACGAATTACATTTCAAAAGTTTTTCGAAAATTATTATTTTAGTAGTTTTTAATTTAAATATTATTCAAATCAAATTTAAAAATTGTTTGGAGATTACGTATATTTATATAAAACAATATTTTAAATAAACAAGTATGTATTATTAGATACAAAAGGTTATTTAAGGAATGCCTTTGTTTATAATAATTAAAATAAATATATGGGCTCTGTAACTAAAGGGAAAAATAAATTGGATATAATTATGGATTAAAACGCAAATTTTGAAAGCGGGTGCAAATTACGATTTACGGGAGAAATGGAAGAAACAGGTTTTTATTTATATACCGCTAAAATGTTATAAATAATTCTTTAAAGCTAATACAAAAATTAATTTAATTAAGGAGAAAGTTTTATTACTCTTAAAGCATAAAATATTAATGACATGTAGAACTCTTGGCGATGACTTAAATAAATTAATTTTAGGAGGTAAAGTTCTATTAAATCCGTTTCAAATAATCTAAAATTTTAATAGGTTTTTACTAAATACTACAATGAAGTATATGCACTTTACTATTTTTGGTAAGTTAATTGTTCATTACCATATATATGGGCTATTTCACATCAGTAGTACGGTGAAAATTTGAAATCACTCCAAATTTTGTGAACAGACTGGAAATATCTTCCAGAAGATAGAAAAAAAATTTGAGGTGTTAAAAATAATTTGCCTAAGAGTTATTCCACCATGAAAAATGGAAATTTTTCAATTTTTTAGAAAAATTATTATTTTCAAAGCTATTTATCTCAAAATCTATTGATTTTTTTAAAAATACATTATAAACAACTTTTGTTCAAAATAATCTTTAGAACTTATCTACTTGGGTTACAATTCCTGATTTTAAAATCTCGAAGAGATAGAACGCCCGGAAATATTGAATATCAAAACAGGCGACCACGCCACAATCGATTTTGATCTAACACCGCTCAAAAGATCACATTTTTTGAACACACAAACACCAAATTTTTTTAAAAATTTAAATGGGTAATACCATGTTAATTTTTGTGAATTTTTTGTCTTTCTTTAAATTATCATAACTTTTTACGGAATTGAAGGTCATAAAAAGCTACAGACTATTTGAAAGGTATTGCTCCAAGCTTTCTTTTAGACCTTTGGATAAAAAAATCAATTGCGGCGAACTTACACTTTTTTAAGTTGAATATTGACATGTAGTTTATGTAACATTGACCTTAAGATTAGAAATTCTAACCCAGAAGGATAAATTCTACACATAATTAGCAACGAATATTTGTATAGTAAAAGTTGATAGATTTTGAGTTAAATAGCGATAAACCCAGGCATAACTTACAACAGCGGTCTTGGCCGATAAGCTAACCCAAGCCATTCGAAAGCTCGCGAAAAATGTGAACTTTTGAGAGGTGTTAGATTAAAATCGATTATGGTGTGGTAGCCGTTTTTGGATATTCAATATGTCCGGGTGTTCTATCTCTTCGAGATTTTAAAATTAAGAAATGTAACCAGGGTAGATAAGTTCTAAAGATTAATTTAAACAAAAGTTGTTTGTAATGTTTTTTCAAAAAAATCAACAGAATTTGAGATAAATGGCTTTAAAAATAGAAATTTTTCTAATAAATTAAAAAATTTCCACTTTTCATGGTCGAATAACTCTTAAGCAAATTATTTTTAACACTTAAATTTTTTTTGTATGTTCTGGAACATGTTTCCAGCCTGTTCTCAAATTTTGGAGTGATTTAAAATTTTCATCGTACCACTTGACGTGAGATAGACCATATATATGTATACATATGTATGTATGTATGTGGGTGTGTGTGCGTGCGGCGTAATATTTATATAATATATATATATATATTTTAAAATTGTTTTTTCAAGAATACATAATATATGTATTTTTTCCGTGCGCAAAAAAAAGTTGTGAACATAACTTGAAAGAATGTGTATTTGTCTACTCATTCTTCATAAAACTCATAAAATTTTTAAACGTATACCCAATAATAATAACGGATCTAAAATGCAATGTAATGCTTTAAATACAGATGCAAAATTGTTTGAAGATTAAATAAATATTAATCAAGTATAACATACACTTTTCCAAATATCTATATGTGAAATATACAATAAGTTAAAAATTAAATATATTAATTATTGCATTTTTAAGATAATTCTATTATAAACAGTATAGGCAAAAGAAAATTCAAATTTTAACAGTGGCAATATAAAATACGAATTACATTTGAATAGATTTTCAAAAACTATTAATTTAGGAGCATTTAATTTAAATATTTTTTAAATTAATATTTCAAAATTGTATGGATATATAAATGAGTAGATAATTTATATTTATATAACACAATATTTTAAATAAACAAGTATGTATTTATTAGAAACTAGAAGGATATTTAAGAAATGAATTTGTTTATAATAATCAAAATAAATATTTGGGCTCTGCATAGTAAAAATAAATTGGATATAATTATGGATTAAAACGCAAATTTTGAAATAGAGTGCAAATTACGAATCACGGGAGAAATGGAAGAAACAGGTTTTTATTTATATAGCGCTAAAATTTTATAAATAATTCTTTAAAAATAATACAAAAATTAATTTAATGAAGAAGAAAGTTTTATTACTATTAAAGTACAAAATATTAATGACATAGAACTTTTGGCGATGATCGTTCGTCATTAAATAAATTAATTTTAGAAGGTGAATTTCTATTTATAACGGTTTAAAATAATCCAAAATGTTAATAAGTTGTTAACTAAAATACTACAATTTAGTAGGTATATGTACTTTACTATTTTTGGTAAGTTAATTTTTCATTATCATTTATAATTATTAAAATATAAATTTAAGCTTTATAAGAATTCATATAGTTTAATATTTACAGTTAACATTTAATATGTCTATTTTTTTATTATTTTTATTCTGATTTCATTACACTAAATTTTGGTAAACTTTTATTTATAAATTATAATAACTATAGCAATACCTCCAAGGTGTTGTATGAATCTGTTTAATTTTTAAGGTGTCCATGGTAGTGAAAAAATAATACAATTTAAAACATTATTTTAAATAAATTAATTACGAAAAACCTTTTTCGAAATTAAAAATAGGGGGTTGGCGCGCGAAGCGCGCAGGGGGGCGAAGCCCCCCTAGTATATATATATATATATATATATATATATATATATATACTGTAACGGTAAGGTACTGTTTACCTCACCGTTTGACGAATTCGAGCAACACGAGCGAACAGTATCATAATGTTCGCATCGGTTCGAGCCGGCGAGATTCGGCTCGGCTCGGTTCGTCGTGGCTACACGGGCGGGATCAACTTCGCGCGCGAAAGATTCGCGCACGCACCTGATTAGAGAGGTAAGGGGGAGATTCGCGCGCACTGTAGAGAGTGATAGCCACCTTCTTACGTGACAGGTGTGATCCCCCCGCGTCCCGTGTTCAGCTTCGCCGTGCCGTGATTTACCGTGAGTTTTGTGTGCGTTTCGACTGCAGGCCGATCCTGCATTTGCAGTGAGTGGTTCTACACCGTGCATCTGCCTGCAGCCACACAACCCCGGTGCACGGGCGAGCGGACAATCCGTCCGACACCGCAGCGATAGTGAGAGAGAGAGAAAGCAACCGATCGGCTGGTCGTTGTTTACCAACGACTACAGCAGCGTACAAAGTAAGTGGTACCACTTCGCGCGATCGTGTTTTTATTCGCACTTAGTAAATAATCGTGTTTCTGTATACCAGTCCCGTCGACTGGATATATTATTTTAGTTCGCGATATTTTATTCCCCTCTCTCTACAAGTCGGCCGTTTACCGACTTGTAATTCAAAGCGTAGACCTCGGCGACAATTAAATATTTTGTTTATTATTGATCTTTGTTTATTTATTTCAATAAATTCATATTATTATTAAAATTCAATCCGGTGTTCGATTAATTGAATTTAACCACATACGATTCCTTCCGTAATCCTATGAGCTCGTATATTTCTGGTTGACAAGTGCTTGACGCGATATCCCTGTTTCGCGGTCAATTTCAGATTTGAATTTTACCTGGTTGTTATCTGAAACAGTAACTCGGTTTCAGATTAACACTTAACAGATTTGGTAGAGCGGACAGGTAACCGTTGCCGCATCGCGGGAAAAATATGTTTATTTAAATACGGTAAGTTTAACCGTACCGCTGAGCAGCCGCGATATTAAAAATAAACATCCGCGCGGCAACCAAACTGTTACAATACATATATATATATGTGAGGTTTACACTTTGCCGGCAGGGCGCTGGCGCGCCCTTTGATAATCGCTGTGTTGTTGAAAATATTATTTATTTAAGTGATGCCATTAAACTTTCTTGTATTATTCTTCAGTTTATACAAGATAAACCGGTTTTCTTTAGTTTATAATATTTTATATTCCAATCTATTGCCTAATTCAAATTTCAATCCTTTTTTTAGATTCTGTAATTTATTTTTCTTAATTTGTATCTATTAATAAAAGCTACTATTACTCAGTATAAAGTTCAGCACGTAAAAAAGCTTTTTACCGTACCCAGCTTGTACGATATTTTTTTTATATAAAAATATGAAGAAAGCCAGAGCCGCAGACTCTAACAATCGTTTTTTAAAAGTTATACGCTACATTTACAAAAAAAACGCTTATTTACTTTAAATGCTTGTAACTTCTAACTATCTAATATTAATACTCAAACCAAAGTTAAATGGAAAGCTGAGATTAAATAAATATAATTTAAAAATAAAAAACGCTTAATCCGTTAGAAATGGATCAAAGCTATAGCCGAATTAAGAATTTGAAGAATTTAGTTTAAAAAGTCTTCAGTTTATACAAGATAAACCGGTTTTCTTAGTTTATATATGTTATATTCCAATCTATTGCCTAATTCAAATTTCAATCCTTTTTTTAGAGTCGTAATTTATTTTTCTTAATTTGTATCTATTAATAAAAGCTACTATTACTCAGTATAAAGTTCAGCACGTAAAAAAGCTTTTTACCGTACCCAGCTTGTACGATATTTTTTTATATAAAAATATGAAGAAAGCCAGAGCCGCCAGACTCTAACAATCGTTTTTTAAAAGTTATACGCTACATTTACAAAAAAAACGCTTATTTACTTTAAATGCTTGTAACTTCTAAACTATCTAATATTAATACTCAAACCAAAGTTAAATGGAAAGCTGAGATTAAATAAATATAATTTAAAAATAAAAAACGCTTAAATCCGTTAGAATGGATCAAAGCTATAGCCGAATTAAGAATTTGAAGAAATTTAGTTTAAAAAAATCATTAAAATTTGTAGTGTCCAATTTTTTAAAAATTTCTTCTAATTCTTAATTCGGCTATAACTTTGCTCCATTTTAACAGATTTGACCGTATTTTTTTAAATTATATATCTATTTTATTTCAGTTTTTTATTAAAGTTTTGTTTGAGTACTAATATTTGATAAAAAACTTCTTTTTTTGTAAATGTTGCTTTAACAGCGTAAAATTTAAAAAAAAACGATTGTTAAAGTCTGCGGTTCTGGTTTTATTTCATATTTTTATATTAGAAAACGTACCCTACAAGCTGGGCACAATCTGTTGAGGGTCCCCGTGTGAGCTGTACAAGTATGCTTCTTAATCATTAATAAATTTTTCCCGTTATCATGAATTTAATAAAATGTTTAGTGCTAAGTCGTAGTACATCTAGTATTTATTAAAATTTTTTTTCTCATGTTTACAATCAAATTTTATCGAAAATGATTTTTTTTATAAAAAAATGTATTTCTTCCGTATTTTTGTTATGTAAACAGATTTAAAACAATATGCAATATAAAACAAAATTTTTTTTATATATTTTAGACCCAAAATTGGTTTTTGTACGTATTTTTTTTACAGTCAAAGCACGTAAATTCGGCGAAATTCTGTAAGCGCACTTGACTTTGAAAATTACTTATTACAATTAATATTATAATTAATATTACAAGGTGAAAAAATATTGAATTGTCGTTGCTGTGAAATAAAGTGACCTTATCCACGACGATGTGGGTGAAAAGTGTTCTGTACATTTCCGGAGTGAAAGGCGTTTAGGTTCCCTTGGATGAACTACTATCTGAGCTTTAATTAAGCACCAAATTGCATTTGTGGGAATAAACGCCTAATTTACAATAGCACATATATAACTATTATTTGAAAAATCAATGCCCTTTTTTAATTATCTCCAAGATTGTACGATATGTTATTGTCGATAGGGTAAAGTGGGTAAAATTTGAAATTCGGGATCCGTTTAACGAACAAAAATAACTTAAGGACATGTCGGACCCAAATTGCAGGGATCTACCTTTTTCAACTCAAGAATTATATTTATAATTTGAGACTAAAAATTTTAAAAAAATTCATGAAGATACTTTGGAACATAACAAAAGGCTTAAAGTTGCGACTTTTTTAAAAAAAAATAATTTTTTTCATTAACTTTAATTAAACAAAATTTGATCGGTAATTTAATAAGTACTATGTCCAACTCAAAAATTACAATAATACAAACAATTGAAAAATCTAAAAAAAATCATATATTTTGTTTATAGCAAATACAAGAACCTTGCCGGAATTTTGAAAATAATAACCCATTTTACATTAACACATACCCTTTTTAGGGTCCAACATCCCCTTAAGCATTCGCGTATCACGACAGTTTTATGTTACGAATCGAGGAATATGATTTGTAAAATTATATCGGTTCGAAGGAAAAAAGAAAAAAGCAATGATGTATCGTCATACCTAATTTCTACTTGATGTCTTTGTATGAGCTTGACCAATCTGTATTTATCCGTAAAGCCTTCGCTACCAAGTGCTTTAAAGTCGAGCTGAAGTATCCGGAGCTGAGCGCAAATGTGATACACGCAAACGATGAACATCGTGTCCGTCGCGTAATTGGCTATAGCGACAAACGTGCACGAGATTATCTGTCGATTAGTTCATTCAAATTATTTATTGCGTTCATTTGATTTCAGAATAAGTTACGTGTAGGGACTATCTTACTTGACTGAGGTAACATACACCGTAAACAAAGTCCGAATCTCGATCGATGTAATATCGACCGAAAAATGGGTATCTTCGATCTCTTTTGACAGGACCTTCCGTTTGGCTAATGAACGACATGATCACGTACATAAAACCCGCAATGGAGATAAAGAAAGCGAATGCGGTACTGTGATCTCGTGCCTTTATCGATGATTCATACATTATATCTTGCTGTTCCCTCGAATTTTTCGAGACCATTATTTCGATCCAATTGCACCGCATCGTACGTAAAATATCCTGTTGATTTGGTACATAATACTGACAAAGAGAATTTCTCAAATGCGAGAATCGATATTATCCAAATTTTAGGATTTGTTTTATACTATGAAACAATTAAGAAAACCGAAGTTATTTTTCGCCCATACTTCGTTTTACGCTGGTATTATAGGCGATTAAAGTAAATTTTAGAAGCAGATTTTTTCTTTAATAGCTTATAACTATAGGAAACAAATAAAGATGGATACTTGAAATAAAAACTACAAATTATATAAAATTACATAAAAACACAAATAAGAAATCTGAAATTACGTATAGATTAGAAATTTTGGACAAAAAATCAATAAATTTTTACTATACAAAGTTTCCATTATAAAATTGCTTCAATTTCTTATTATTCCATAACTTGTAGCAAAATAATTGATTTGAGCTTTTATTTAATCGTATCTAGTTGATTTCAGCTTTCTTGTAGTTTTTGATTTGAATATCTATACAATTTTTATTTCTTTCCAAGTTATAAGCAACCAAAGTGGGAAACCCTTTTTTACAAAATTTGCTTTGTCCACAACTTATACCGTGTTATAGCTAGAAATTGTAATACAATAAATTAACATAAAAAATAATGTTAGTTTAAATACATATTTTAAGAAACATATGAAAATATATTTGATTTCCTTCAAAATATTCCCACACTGGGATCTCAGAAGCCGTTTAAATCATATTTATGGTTATTTAAATATTTTAGTTTTGGCGTAACTTACAACCTTGAAGTGGAGCCATAAAAAGCAATTGAAAATCTTGAATTTTGTAAATTTTGACAGTTTATAGCTTCTAATGAAATTTTAAATAATACTACAATTATATAAATAGCTTCGGCCCAGAAATAGTGTAAGAACACACATTTTGAGCCGTCGGTTGAGAAAATTCATCCACCACTTCAAGGCTGTAAGTTACGCCAAACCTAACGACCAGCCAGTGTAAAAATTAAAAAAAGCTATTCAATATTAACAATTAATAATTTTTAACATAACGATTGAAAACATTTCTTAATTTTTTAAACAAATTATATTATTAATAACTTTTATTTAAATTTTTTTGGTCAAGTTGTATATGCCACATAACTATTTAAATTAATTATGAGACTCTGTACTCTGATTTTTTACCATAATCGACTTACCGTAGGATATCTTAGGAACCACTTCATCGATTAGGCTGAAATTTTATCAGTAACTTTTGAACATGATTTTAATCTACTTGAATGAAGCAGAATTACTAAAACCACTCAAAATATTTATTTAAAAAGATAATTTACCTGATTTTTACATAATTTTATAATATTTTGCAATAATTTTAAAAATTATTTTTTTAAACTATACAATATTTTTTAATTCTGCTTTATTCAAGTAGATTAAAATGATGTTTTATAGTTACTGTTAAAATTTCAGCTTATTCGATGAAATGTTTCCTGAAATATCCTCTGGTAAGTCCATTATGAAAAAAAAATCAGATTAAAATAGTCATGTGAAATAAATTGGCCAAAAAATTTTAAATAAAGTTAATAATAATATAATTTATTAAAAAAATTAACAAATGTTTTCAATTGTTATGAAAAAAATGATTAATTGTTAATATTGAATAGCATTTTTTTTAGTTTTAATACTGGCTGGTTCTTTTAAATAACCATAATTATGATTTTAATGGATTCTGAGATCCCTGTGAGGCATAATTTTAAAGAAAATCAAATATGTATTTTCATATTTTACTTAAAATATATTGAATTAAACTAACATTATTTTTTATGCTACAGATCACTTACTGAATCACATTCTATAGATGTAATACCACCTTAAACGAAGCATGAGAGAAAAATAATTATGGTTTTCTGAAAACTTTTATTGTAGGAAAGATATCCTAGAGTTTGGTAAAGATCGGCTTCCCGCATCTAAAACGCTCTCCATGTATCTGGATGTACAATCACTTCACGTGATAATAGACGATGCATTTTTTTTATGAAAAAACTCTTTCTGTCAGATTGTTGTATTTAATTAAAGTAATATATTTGAATTTTGTTCAGAATTTTTTAATTAACGGGATGTCGGACTCAAATTATATACAGGGATCTATAACATCTTTCAATTAAAAAATTATATTTGAAATATAAAATTAAAATTTTAAACTACTTCATACCGAACAACAAATTTTTGGTCGATAATTTTGAGGAAATGTAATATAAACTTTAAGCCCAAATATAACATGCTAATTAGCAATTTAAACATTTGAAAATTTTTGTGGGCGAATATTTAAAGCACACACGAAGGTCCAAAAATTATCATTTTTGTTTATAAAAAAATATAAGAAATGTATATTTTCTGAGTCCGACATCCTTTTAATAAATTGTATAATTTGATCTTTAAGTCAGATGCTTTTGAGTTTTCTTTTTAAGTTTTTTTAATTTTAACATTGATTTGAAACGCATTTTTGGAATTGATAAAGAAAAATTCTTATGATTTGAAAACACTAGTTATTTTCGATTTAACGATAGATTTATTATTTTTCAAAAAGTTTGATTGTAAACCTTTCTCCTTGCTTTCAATATAGTCTACTAATTTTCATTTATAAATTAAGACCGATTGAGATTCTTATATAGAGTTAATTGAAAAACTTGAGTTTATATTTAATCGTTGTTGTGGACAAGTTCTTATTTATTGTTAATTAATTTTGAATTAAAAACTTCGAAAAACTCGTTCTATGGATTTTTTCCGTATGCAAATTTGTTTAGACTCTTGTGTCCATAACAAAATGACAATTTTAAAATTTTCAAACAACAGATCCCTGTAATCTGAGTGTTGAAAAGGAAAAAGTAGAAATTTCTCGTCTAAAGGAATTTAATCACATCGAGTTTACCTGATAGACGATGAAAGTACAACCATATATGATAACACAACGTAAATTTACAAACCTTGAACGCTTCGACGAATATCAAAAAATTCGTGATTTTGACGACGACGGCAAATACAAAAATATTAGACATGAAAGTCTCGGTGTTGGCGTCGATGTCACCCCATAACGTGTAGATATCGAACCACTGAAATAAGACCAACGACCCGATGAAAATGTAAATGATCCCCAAATGAAGGGACCTGATTAAAATGCGCGATTTGGACGCGTCGTTAGGAAGTGGCCAAATACCGATGATACCTAAAGCAACCCGATTCATCATAATGCATTCGTCGTATTTTTTGCTGATCGCGGATTCAGTTCTTTCGATTCTAATTCCATATTCGTCGTATCTCATGACTCGCGTACTTCCTCACACAAATTAATATACGATCGGACTAAAAGTGAAAAGTAACAAACGAAAGATTTTTCATTATCCGCAACCGAGTGTGTAATAAAACGTACGAGCACCTCGTACACGCATATAGATGTATATATACATTATATAAAAGATACTTCGTTGCAAATAACCGGCTAGCGATACTGACTCCGAGAACCGTAGAAATGACAAACGGTTATACAGAGAAAGAAAAAAAGGTAAATGTAAAACTGTTCCTTCCCGCGGTTATAATCTAGGCACACGCTAGTTAAACTCTATAGATATCTAGTAATTAAAGGTAAAAATGTTTCTTCCCTATATCGATGGATAGAGAAAATGTACGAGGTATATAATAGATTATTTAAATAAGAATCCCTAAATTATGCGACGTTGATTAACGCTTCATCTCGTTTGCGCGCGTCGGAGACCTCGTATAATATATCGATCGTTAAATTGCAGTTGTCACTGTTAAATTACGACAAGTGTCTTTTATACCCGTATTTACGCGTTTCAAACTTATAGCGATTCTCGAGTTTCCTTTTTTATAGATTATTTACATTGATACGAGGGTGAAACGTCACCGCGGCTCACGATTTTTTCTTTTCGTACATACTACGTTTAATAATCGTTTCCGGGGATTTTAAATTTTACAACTCGAATAGTACAGTCTTATTATGGGATACGTTTCTATAGCTGCATCTGTTTGCAATGTTAAACGTTACCGTGCAGTATACGAAGATTTTGCGTTACATATATAATAATAAGAAATTCAAAGATATTTCGATTTTAGTTTTTTTTCCAAGTAGTCCAGGCTAATTAAACTCAAATACTGTTTTTAAAACAAAACGTTAAGAGGCAGTTTTTCTGCAGAAAATATATTGTCGGAGAGGTTGTCAGGATAGTATGGTATACGAAATTAGCGACGATTACGATCAGCGCGGTCGTTGTTTAAATAATGAATGAATGTACGAGAAACCGGTTTTTTTGCATATAACTATTAAACCGTTAAGAATAGCGAAAAATAATGAAAATGGACATTTATAGGTATTACAAATATCTACAAAATGAGCCTAACTGGATTGAATTTCAATAATTTGTTTACTTGCAAAATGCGCAAAAAACCGCGATTTTCAGCGGTTTTTAACATTTTATATAATTAAGTTATTTTAGTTTCTAAAAAATCGAATTGCGGTTTTTATTGAAGGTCTTTGGGTACTTAATAAGTGGTAAAGATTTCAGCCTTAAATATTAATAACTTTTCGTGTAATTTGTTAATTAAAAAGACGTTTACAAAAATCTAATTTCTCTATTCTACAGACATTGTAGAGATTTCTATCGCAGCTCATTTTATTCGTAAAGAGTTGCACTATAATGTACAATAAAGGAAATTTAGAATTTGTAACTGTAATTAAATGGTTTAAAAATGACTTAATTAAGTAGTTTTAATAATTAATTTTAAGTGGAAAATTTGTTTTAGTTGCATTTATAAACCAATTATATGATTAGAAAGAAAATGATTGAACTAAATACTTTACTTTTAGAATTATATGATTGTTATGATTTTTTTTACAAATTTTAGGCCGAGATTTATTGCTCTACGATGCTCTGAAGCTAAGATAAACTTTTTTTAAGCAAATACTGTGACTTTGTTTATTATATTTAGAGCTGATACTTACATTAACTATAGAACAAGCGTTAAACTATCGAAATTGACAAAAAAAACAGCAATAAACTATTGTATTTCAATCAAGTTATTGAACATGCGACAGAAGTTGCGCTGGCAATCAAGTGACTTATATTTGAAAAAAAATTGGCATCTGAAATGGTGCATATTAATTTACAGAAAAATTCAATAAACAAACAAGACTCAATTAAATTAAATAGTATTCGCATATTATATTTAAAATGGAAACTCGTTAAATCAGCCGATAATATTGTATACAAACCTGTGCGTCATCAACGGAAAGAATTACTCGCTCCCGATTCATTACTATATAAGTAGGTGCGATTTGTATATGTTTCATGTATTATAGAAAATTTATGTCATATAAACATCTATTTTGACGTTTCATTGTTATCAATGTGGAAAAAGAAGCGGAGATTTAAATCGACTTGCGACGAAATTTTTACATACATATGAGAGTGTTTATTTTAGGAGGTATAATATAATTTCAGATTATTAGAGTCTTTAGAATTTTTAGAGTCAAAAATTTAAAATATAATATAATTTCCTTTTTCTTATTTTTTTAGTTTTATCCGAGTATGCACTTTTATTTACAAATAAAATCTTTACACAGTTTGAGAAGGGTGGTATTGACCACCGAAACGTTACGAAAAGGTAAAAAATGTGTTAAAATTTTTTCACCCTACCTTTTCTCATTTGACTCGAGAAGAACGATAAATTTTCAACAATCAATGTTATAAATATATACTTAATTACTTACAAAATTTATCATTCATTTTACAATTCTGTAGTGTGTCAAATTTTTGCAAATTATTGTTCACTGCCGTTTCATCTTTTTTCTTTTCTAATAATACATTTACATGTGTATTGTTTTTTATTTTTAAAATGTAATTTTTTCCATGTGCACTGAATTGTGCATCTTGATATCTTGCATAGGATCCATCTATAAACTTAAATAATTTTACGTAATTGTTTGTAAAAATGTGTTTCTATGTATGTGGTGTTCATTAAAATCCAAGAGAATTTATTTATATATTTGTTTAAAACAAGAACAAAATATTTATGTTAACAAATTTATTTAATTATTTATACTACACACATTTGTTAATAAATAATTTTATTGACTCTTATTCCGCTAAAATCATTTGTGTTAAAACTAGCGTGACTGTACGTATTTTGGTTGTGTGTGAAGCGTATGTGCGAAAAGGAGAGGGGCATAATGTACGATCGGTACTGTCGTGGATGTGAGGCGCTTCGATCGAAAAATCGGCAACTTGCTGCGCGGAGCTCGACTAGAGCGGTTATAGCACGAGGCACGACATTTTTATATTCGTTTTTCTTAACTTTTGTACACTAATATTACAAGATTCAATAAATACAAGGTTCATCTTAGTTTATTATTGTACAAATAATTCTGTTGTCTACTCGACCACCGTTAAACCCTGGATACACCTTCTGTACTGCGTAGTAATAGTATCAATTTGTGAAAATTAATTGAAATAAATAATGCATGATTATTGATTTACAATCCCACATTATATCCTGAAACTCTGCTCTCAAAAATTTTGCTCGCTACTCTCGGAGACGTGACAGTAGTTAGTTTCCCAGAAAAAAAGTGTATATCTTTTATCCTATTAGTTATGCCACTAATCCGCTTCGTACAGACAAAGTAGATGTAATTAATAGTATCTACGATTTTTTTCAGATGAAATGTATCGAACAATGTCAAAAATCAATATATATGATTTTTTAGTGAGTCAAGGTGAGTAAAAGTGCAATAATATTCAATTAATGGTTATAATTAAAATTACATTGAAATCTTGATGCAATTTCCAATCTTAAAAGTGAGATATAAAGTTATGAAAATTGGTTATATAAGTGCAAAACAGCAAAATATCTGTTTTCTGGTACATAAATTTTGACCTACCTAAGTAAAGCATCTAAAAATTTGTTTATATATTCTAGGTTCAAAAAAGAGTTGTTTAGCACAATATTAATAATTTTTAAAATTTGAATTTCCCAACTATTAGAAAAATTCGTGAATTCATTGCTTTCTTACACTATAAGTTATATGATAAATGAATTCATTGATCTTTACAAGCCAAAGAAACATTCCTCACATCTCAAGTAAGGCGGACTGTATTAATACCAGCCACTTTATAAACCTCACAGGATGAGTGTTTGAAAAAAGACTAAGACATCCTGTGAGGTTTATAAAGTGGCTGGTATTAATACAGTCCGCCTTACTTGAGATGTGAGGAATGTTTCTTTGGCTTGTAAAGATCAATGAATTCATTTATCATATAATTAATAATTTTTAAATTTTCATCTGCTGATTTCACATGGAATGCTGCATGTGTGTGTGTGTGTGTGTGTGTGTGTGTACGTGTACGCGTGTAAAAAAACAATGTAAAACAAGTAGAGCATATCTTTGATAAAAACTAATAAAATGAAATAAAAATTTAAATGTTCACGAAGGTTAGACGTTCTCTATCGTTGTACGGAGTGATAAAAGTCTCGAGCAAAAGCAGGAAGAACAAAAAAAAAATCAAATAATATTGAATTAATGAAAAAACTAAATAATATCAAATATATCGAAGTAAACGAACGCGTACACGAGATGCGCAATGAAAAATAACTTACCCGTGAACAGATGATCGAGTGATAGGTAACGCGTTGTAAAATCGATGTACGATAAATCTAATCATCTGTCACTTATGTGATTCCTCCATGGAAAGTTGTAAAAAATTCGCGCAAAATCATGAAGAACCGATGGTACTTCACGAATCTTACTTTTTACAACGATGTATGACATATATATATATTTTTGTGTGTGTATACATGCATTATACTGATACTATTGTACACACATTATGTATCTCGGGAACACCGAGCGTGCGCAAAATGTAATGACGAGGTCGCACGCGATAATAAGGAGTTGTCGACATCTCGTGGTAAACATTTTAATTATTTTTAAAATTTATAAATGTATTAATTATTTTTAATTATCCAACACGGTCCGCTAGGTGTGAAAAAGGATGACGATGTAACGATTAAAATTCAAGCCAAACTAGGCGCTAAGTTAAAAAACGTTATGGGTAATTTTATGATAAAAACCCTACTAATACTAACCTTTTAAATCAGATTAAAATTAATTTAGGTTTCAAACGAAAACATTCAGATCTATCGTAAAAATTCATTTAATTTTTCTAATTAGGTTCATGCGCGAAATTTATGTATAAATATATACCCTTTTGAAAACAACTGTTAAAAACTGATAAATTCTTATGCAATAAGAATCTTTTATTGTTTTTGTCCATGTAAATGCATTATAAACTCTATTAAATTCTAATAAAACCATTTTAAAAGACATTAAATGTTTCAATGAGAGTTAATGAGATGAATAAACTGTGTAAGAGAATCTAACTGTAAAATACTTTATTATTTGAACTTATTTGTAATTACTTTAAAATTAAATTTAATGAGATTGAATCAGATTTGATGAAATTTAATTTGTTTATCAGTGTGTAAGAGTAACTAAAGAGTAGGTGTGTTAATCAGTAATATCTTTTAAATGAATTTACAAGTATTTATACTCACATGCTGACGAATTATTTTAATAGACTTTAAACGTATTTGATGCAAAGTTAGCAGTATATATTAGTAAATGTTTGTATTTGAGAGTCAAAAAATGCGTTTTTTTAACTGCTGTGTGGATATGTGTGTGTAGTAGTAAATGCTTGTAAGTTAAAGTCGATTTCTGGTTTTTAAAAATTCGTTTTCGGATTTTTCTCAATGTTACCGTTAAAGTAGCTGTGTCTATAAAATGGAGATTTGTAGAGCATAAATTTATTTATCTGCTTGTTCAAGGTTTGTTCATTTATTTTTATTTGTTTTTGAGTTATTGCAAAAATAGGTAACTTTATTGAAAAATTCGTAGCTTAAAAATTTATCAAGATTGTTTGTTGAAAAAATTGCGAACACTGGAAATATCAAACATTTTTACTGCAAAAATTTCAAGTCTTCATTATCCTTTTAAGTAAAAAAATAAGATGTGAAAAAATGATTTTCCTTTATTATACGTTTTAGGTCGTAAATTTTATTTTTTGAATGCATAATTTGTGAAAAGTTACATTTTAACATTATCTTAAATGTTTTTTCATGATTTTTAGATTTTTGTACTATAAGCTTACATTTATGCCAAAATTTACAAGCTTTCAAGTAAGTGAAAAATCAATTACATTAATCTTCGTAAAAAAGCATTGTAATAGTAAAAAACATGTATATATTTATTTATTTATTTATTTAAATTTTTACGAGCTGATCAGCTCCTTACATTAATCAATAAAAGCCAACATGTAGGCTGCGCATATATATATATATATATATATATATATATATATATATACATTTTCAAGCTTTAATTGTACGTACCTTGAGTTATTGCGTGAAGAATCGTATATAGTAATTAAGTAAAAGATAAAATAGTTTTAAATACATTAATTAATAAATATAAAAATGTTGAAAAGCAAGGTGATGTTTACAAGTCCAAAAAATTGTTTAAACAAGAAATCGAGTAATTTTTTTAACGCAAATACCCGAAAAAATTCCTTGAACAATACTCGAGGCTTTAAATAATATTTCATTTTTACGAAATGAAAAATAATATTACAGTTGTCAATATATGGGCAAATCCCCGAAACTTTTGACTTTTCCAACTTAAAAAGTGTAAAATTAGATATTTTGGAAGCACACCTTTGAAATTTTGTTTATGACTTAATCAGGTACTTAAAAAACGAATTTTATCCTGTTTCTTTTTTTTAAATGATGCTAAAATATATGGGTCATTCCAGCCGAAGCGACAGATTCAGTGTACCGCAGAAAACGCCAATTTTGCCGCCGATTTGTTATATGTTAGTACTTACCAAAAACGTCAATTTCCAAAATTTTAGGCCCCAAAATTCTAAATGGCGGTCCTTAGAATTTTTTGAACTTTCAATAATGGCCTATTTTTGGTTCATTTTCAAAAAATTGTATCTTAGAGAGTTTTTCATATTTTTGGACGTTCTTGGCGGCATTCTCTCACATTTTTTGTCTACTAGCAGAAAATGGCCTTGACTTTAATTGTTTGTAACTCTAACACGAAAAAATAGGTATGCACTCAAACTCAAGTCCAAAAGAAAACTGGGATCAAGTAGATTGCATTAAAAATGAAGAAGCTCAAACGTCTTGATTTAGTCAAAAGTCATGAAAAAAATATGAATTTAACGATTTTTGATGAATATTTTCAATTAAAAAATGTATTGATTTTTAAGCCAACTGATCTTCTTGTTCTTACTTCTACCAGAGCTTTGGATCAAATCAAGATGTTTGAGCTTCTTTTTTTAAATCCATTCTATTTAATCTCAGCTTTCTTCCGGACTTGAGTTTGAGTGCATATCTGTTTTTGTTTCAGAGTTTTAAGCGACCGGAGTCAAATTTTTTTTCGAAACATTTTCGTTGTTTGCCCCTCCCCCCTGCAACGGTTCTCCCTCCTCCAATCCTCCCCCTCTAACTCTTGACCTTCATCTCTGAATAATCTTGTATCGACTTAAAAAAATCATTTCCCTAATTACTAGTAAATGTGTCATAGTTCAAATTTTCTCGCTGAAATTTGGAAAGCTTCTGCAATTGATCTGAATAAAGTAAATTGTGCTGATGTCTCTCCAAGCACAATGCATAAATTTTTCCATTTTCTTCCAGTATTCACGGTAGTATTAACTGCCTGTGATAACCTCGCTCGAAATACTAATTTTGTTTTAAATTGTGTGTTATAAAATATCGTTTAAGATTATTGTGGGAGGTGTTTTTATGTGTGATGTTACTCACTTCGCTCGTGCGGGCAACCTTGAGCAGGGTAGAATTGAGGGACTGCGTGGAATAAGGGCCTAAGTTAAAATTTTTATTTTGAGAAAAACAAACAAATATGTATAACTTTTGATCAACCGTACAGAAATTGCTGTAATTTTGTACATAACTTGTAGACATTTTCTACAAATAGTATACACAGTTGCTACTCTACAGACTCTCTGTTAAAGAAGTTATTAATAAATAAAATCCACTACTTAGGCCCTTATTGCATAAAGCAGAAAAAAGTTCCAATATTTATGAAAATCATTAAATTTCATTTATTTTATTTGTTATTAATAAAAAATACAAACAGACCATTTTTTATCATTTTTATCATGTTTTTTGAATTTTACTTTTTCTATCAATTTGATAGAACATCAAAAATTTAATCGATATTGCTCATTTACCGAAAAGGGCCTAAGTCGACTTAGGCCCTTATTCCACGCAGCCCCTCAATTTTTATTTTACTGTTTTTTGTTTATTATGTGTCTTGTGTTAATTTATTTTGTGTTCGAGAATTATTTATTTATTTTCAACGGCATGACATTAGCATGATTATATGAACATTAAAATAAAGGAAAGGTAAAGGTAACATAATAAAAGGTATAGGCATATATAACAACAATCTTTGTGGCATTGAAGTTTATCTGTTGTTTATTATTAATCGTTCACTAATTCTTGGGTTTCAATTATATTTGATAAGTTATTATTTTAACTTAAATTTTAATTAATAAAAATATGTTTAATACATAGTTTTATTAATTAAAGGTATAGCCCTAATGAGGCTGGATGAAATCCAAAGAAATGTCACTAAGTAATATATTGTTGATTAATTCATCAAACTATATACACGATAAAATATCACTCATAACTTAAAGTGTATATTAACAACTATTTAATAATAAAATTAAAAAATGAATTTTAAAATAAAAATCCGGGTTAACACAAGTAAGTAAAATTATGACAAGTTAACAAAGTTTAATTTTTCATTTTTGGATTAGCGGATACAACTGGACTTTATAAGTGACTGTTGGAAAGAAACTTTTTGATAAAGGAACGTTTTAAAATCCACTGAAAAATTTTTTTATTAAATATATATGATAAAAATATTTACCGTTTGTTGATTCTGTTTTAAATTATTTAACTTATGTTTCAAAATATCATTTGTTAGAGCACTAGAATCATCCTTTTTTGTTGCATCTGTTTTAACAGTCAATCCTTCAGCATCAGTGGTTAAATCTGATGCGGATTCAATAAGATTTACTGGCGGATCACGAGTCCGGTTATCAATTGAGTTTTGCTGTAAAGCATCTTCAGTAGCTATAAAAAGGACAGTGATGGTAGAGTACATTTACTAAATGTAAAAGTGTTACAATTAAAATATATTATCGTGCTCAATAAATATAGGATATCTATTATTATTATTAGCATGAATTATTGTTAGATAACAAAACAATATCTTGTATATATATATATATATATATATATATGTATATATATATATATGTATAAATAAATTTTATTATAGTGTGTATGAATGCGTGCGTGCAGATTTTCGTAAGTGCATAGGTATATATGTGAATTACCTAAACATTATACGAGGTTGTAACCTGTCACGAGGTTATGATATTATATGTATATTACATGGAATATATAGATATAATTACATTTTTTACTAATATAAGACTTACCTGCAACAGACAGTACAATCCCTTCGTGCAGTTCCCCGTCTTCGAGCTGAATATAATAATATTGTTTTTTCCGATAATCATCGGCTTTGAAGCGCTTGATTGTGTTACAGCTCACAATTCTTTGCACTTTCGTGTGGCGTATTCTTACGCTCGCAAACATTTGCCGAAATCCGAAAGCACAGATATATTTTATTTTCACTAAATATTATCGGCTATCTTATCGTAGCAATCAAGTTTTGACACTCTAGCATGCAGGTTACTTTATCAATTTATTTACAAATATTGGTTGCCATGAATACCATTGTCAATAATTGAAAATACATATCGAGAAAAAGTTCGTAAAGGAAAACTTAACTTGAAGTTGACAAATTCATATTGATTAATCCTTAGTTGCAGAAGTATAATAATGAATGATCAATGTGAACTTGGCTATTAGAATGAATGAGGATTTAATTGTAAACTTAATTGTAATTACACACGATTACTTTCAAATGTCATTTTACGAAATCTTTTTCAACTTGAAATCTTTTAAAATGCGATTTTTCGTGTACAATAATAAGAAATATTGTGCGCAATACACTATTTCAGAGGTGATTAATAGTGCTTTACGATACAAGAGCGAAAGTTGATTTTCGAACCAGTGCGAGTTTATCACCCGAGCCAAGTGAGTATCGCACGAGTCGAAAATCATCTTTCGCGTGTGTATCGAAGAATATTTTTGGATACCGTGGATGTAAATGCTATTTTTTAAAAACCGTGTAGTGCGTAAAATCGCATTTTACGCACACTGTATCAAAAAGTATTTTTTTCTAATTATTAAAAAATTATTGTACTCTCCGAAAATGCTTGAATTTAAAACAAATCATTTTGTCATATTCTATTTGCCTTAAATATTATACTAATAAATTTTAAATAAAAATAATTAAAAAAGTTATGTATTCATAATTAATATCGGTATAAGTATGAGCATATTACTTCGGATAGGATAGAAATATGTAAATACTTGATTATACTCTTTGAAATCGTAACAGTAAATGGTGATAGTTCAACGAGAAGGATAGTGTGTTTTTGACCGCGTACTTGCGAATACGCGCTTATAGGGATATATTTTTAATAAATCTGCATTTCCACATTTCAAACAATTATATAGTCAATGAGGATATACCAATATAATTCTACTTTGTAATTAACTTGTTTATTCTTTTAAAAACTAATTAAATATTTAAATGCACACACATATAAAAAATAATAGATACATTTATAAGAAAATGATAATAGTTTCTTATTCAATCTCATTGTCCTTAATATACGTAAATTCCAGTAAAAAAATATAAATACTATTTTCTTATAAAAGCGAATAAAATCTAATAATATTATTTCTGCATTATCTCATTAATTCTGCAGACTAGCATCTGCTGTCAAATTCAAATAAAAATTTATAGAAGCCTATCAGCAAAAATTTTAGTGCAGATTGAGCTTATAAATTCTCATAGAAGCTGTTAGACTTTTTATCAGCGCTTAAGAGAATTTAACAGTTATTTTCAAAAGGGTATAAAAAAAATAAAAGACACGTGTGTATGGTATAAAATATGGAATACGAAGAAAATCGGGTATAGCAAAAAAGACGGACAGGGATATAGATACCTCTTAATACACGAAAAACGTTTTTTATTAATCACTTAAACAAAAAATTAAAGTAGTCTTGTTTAACCATCAATATCTCAACAATTACTAAACCATATACATATATCAGGTATAGGTATATAGTAGAGTTTGCGGCACCATCGAAATCCCATAACTCAATGATCAATGCGTTAAAATAAATTTATTCATTTCTCTTTAAATAAAAGAGTATCTCCACTTTTCCTGAAATAAAAAACATGAAAAAAATTTTTCATAATATTACGCTACTGTCAAAATTTATTGGATCGCCTTGTTTCAGATTTATTCATAATATATATTTAATTATCTTTTATTCCTATATTTCAATGATTATTTATAGCATCCAATAGATAATATATATGTATATACATATTATATGCGATTGTTATAAATATTTCTTAATTTTCTTTATCTTCTTGAATTGACATCGATCGTAATACGACGAAAAATGATATTGCATTTGTAAACATCTGTAAATTAAAAAAAATAATGTCTCTTAATTCTTATAAGACGATGCTGTTTTAATAAATTAATTATGTAAGTATTATTGATTAATTTTTTACATGTTGAAACGTTTCTAACGATAAATTGATAAATCCACCAGCGGTCATTTGTACAGGCTTCTCAGCTCTCAACATCATGAATAATAATATACGGTTTACATCAGAATCGTACTCGGTATGTACCAATGTCGTACTGTAAGCTGCATCCAAGATCGCTACGCTCTGTTGCAATGTATAAAAGAAAAAAATAATAATAAATACATACAATCGATATATTTAATTAATGCAGTATGATAATAAAAGATGTTTAAAAATTACACGATTAGCTTACTTCGTTTATCAGATGTTCAGGAAGCCATTGGCAAGTGAAAAATTGGAGTAAATTAAAAATTAATACTGTTATGTATTTAACTGCATTTGGATCTCGCTGTATAGGTTTAAAATAAGTAAATTAATTAGAATATTTAATTAAAATGTATCATTCTATTAAAGAAATTATGGGGTTGACTTGATATACCTGATGATGTTACCACATTTGTTTATTATTTTATCATGTAATACTCAAACATTACCGACCAAATCAATTATGGCAAAAAACTACTTTAATTAAATAAAATGTGGTAAATTAGGTAAACCCAAGATATATCATTATAATCTTTATTTGAGTATTATCTATTATATACAACAATGAATAGGAGCCCATCAATGTGGGGTAGAGAACTGAAAAGAGGTGGGCGATGAAGAGAGTTTAAGAGAAATAAAAGAGGGAAAAGATACTGAGAAATTGATAGAAAACTTAGAAAAAGGAATAATTAGAACTAGAATAGATCGGGAGATACAAGGGGGTTGGGGAACGATAGAGAAATCAAAGTTCAACGAGCATTATAAATTTAAAAAACAAAAATAAAGAAAAAAGTAAGAAAATAGGATGGGTACAATATTAAAGAGAAAAAATACCAATAAACAAAAGAAGATGGATAGGAATAGAAAAGAGAGAGCTTTCTGTGCAAGATAGTCTAAATGTAAATATTTCAGTTACCTTTATAATTTAAATATAAGATTGTAAACTACAAATGCAAAATACTGTTAAATGCAAAATGTAAATATAGATAGAACAATGTAAGTAGAATTAAAACGATTATAAGTGAAAACGGGTAAAGGTAAAAAATTGTAAAAGTCTGTACTTGGAAGAAATAAATAAATATAAATATAATATGCAACATTAGTCTCGAGATTCTTTTCTGATTTTTCTTCGTTTCTCACAATGATACTATTAAGATTATTATAATCAGAATAGGTCTAATGCTGCCTCATCGTATTATCAATTTTTTTTATAAAAACTTGGTAAAATTGGTAATTTTAATGTACTTAAATATTTTTTATTTTTAGTATTTTGATGAATTTTATTCAACCTTTTTTTACCGTTACAATTTATAAATTTTTGTCGATAGTTATTATCATGTAAAAATTATTTTGCAATATTTATAATCATTTGTGAAATTTATTGTGAGATAATAAAATCAAGGGGCGTGCTCGCGCTCCCGAGGGAAGTATGGAATGTGCAACTAACAAGGGAAGTACTTGACCTCCGGGAAACGGATCTCATCCTAACTTTGGTATGTCTTTTATAATATAAAAATATGAAGAAAGCCAAGTTATCTCTTGCCAATGGCCACTTTTACGGAAGTTATTCGACATCCAATAATAATAGCAGTAAAAATTACTTCCTATTCGGTCGCTTATAACTCAAAAACAAATAAAGATAAACAATTGAACCAAAAACCAGAAGAAAGTCGAGTTCAAGTAGATATGGTTTGAAAAAAAAGAAGCTCAAATTGCTTAATTTGAAGCAAAGTTATGAAGAAAATAAGAAATTGATGATTATTAGGCCAAAAGAAACAATAAATTTTTCATATTAAATTTTGGCCTAATAATCTTCAATTTCTTATTTTCTTCATAACTTTACTTCAAATTAAGCAATTTGAGCTTCTTTTTTTTCAAACCATATCTACTTGAACTCAACTTTCTTCTGGTTTTTGGTTCGATTGGTTATCTTTATTTGATTTCGAGTTATAAGCGACCGAATTGGAAGTAATTTTTACTGCTATTATTATTGGAAGTCGAATAACTTCCGTAAAAGTGGCCATTGGCAAGAGATAACTTGGCTTTCTTCATATTTTTATATTATAAAAGACATACCAAAGCTAGGATGAGATCCGTTTCCCGGAGGTCATGTACTTCCCTTGTTAGTCTTATATTCAGCTAACTCGCTATGCGTATTTTTATGTATATACCATAGCTCTCTTTTACTGTATAATGTGAGTCGAATTGAAGTTTAAGAATCTGCCTGAAAAAGTATCTTTTCTATACCAATTAGTTATAATTATTCGAATTTTTTCTAATCAATGATATTAATTAATAGTATCATTTATATCTTTTTCAATCCACTGTCGTATAACAATTAAATGTTTTGATTAATGTATCTAATTTGCTTTCAGGTATACACTAGGAGTGTGCGGGTACCCGCAAAGGCGGATTACCCGATTCGAAATCCCGACCCGGCGGGTCGGGTTTTAGTCGGTCGGGCTTCGGGTTTTACCAAAACCTGAAATTTTTCGGTTTGCTCGAATGTTTCGGGCTACCCGAAATATTTCGGTCTACCCGAATGATTCGGGCTACCCGAATTTTTCGGGCTACCCGAATGTTACGGACTACCCGAATTTATCGTGCTACACGAATGTAACGAACTACCCGAATTTTTCGGGCTACCCGAATATTTCGGACTACCCGAATGTTTTGGACTGCCCGAATATTTCTCGCGAAATCTCAATGTTTCAATTCTAATTATTTATTAATTAATATTTCTTTCACTTTTAATGTAAAAAAAATAATAAGTTTTTAATAAGAATTACAAGGGAAATATAATAATAGGAAAATAAAATAAATAAATTAATAAATAAACCTTGGCAGAAATTTATCTAGTTTTATCGAGGCCTCGATTATTTAACATGGTGAACTACATAGATCTATAGAAAGCTAGACAAAATTTCTACTCGAACAATAAATAATAAAATAAATAAATAACATAAGGGAAATGATTCTGTACAATTCTTTGGAGAAGAGCAAGATTATGAAATATTTTACATTTTTGTAGAAATGCAGAAAAAATATGGAATCTATTTTTGGTGTTTTTAGTTTTTATTTACAAAAGATAAGTTGCATTTAATTCTAATATTGATATTAGATTTAAAATATCACTTAATATATTTAATCATTTTGTAGCATGTGTAAACAAATTTTAATCTGCTTTTCAAATTTACTTCAAAATAAAAACTTATTTGTGATATTTAATCAATTGGTGAAGAATGTAATTGAGAGAGCGTGATCAAGTGAGTAACTTTGATAATGTATATTAAAGTATAACTATTACATATTTAATTCCTTTGTATAATAGTAAAATTTATGAACAGCTATGAAAAGGTGAGGTGCGGGCAATTAAAAGAGTGAGTCGATAATTTATCAAAATGTTAGTATACCTATTGATTTGTTTATATACATTTATTTTATACTTTCCCCCTAGTGGAATCAACAAAAATTTTGTAGCCATTTACTGAGTAGCGTTCTCATGTCAATCTATAAACTAACTAGAACGATTGGCCAGGTCGTGTACAAGAATGAAACGCTTTTTCGAAACTTTCCTGCCCATTTCATGGTTTTCATTCCAGTTTACAAACCTTTCCTGAACATCAAAAATGCTTTTGGAATTTTAAGTAGACTAAGAAAAATGGGCCATTTTAGCTAGGAATAATAGCTATGAACAAGCTCCTAAAAATGATTTGGTTCAATTTGAGAGAAAAATGATAAACATCGAAATATCTTTAAAAGTACTATTTATATAGCGTAAACAATCGTCTGTATCTATTACAAATGGTAAAACCGATCAAATTTCACAACACGCTTTAAGTTTTGTTTACAGGATTACCCGAAAAATTGTTTCATATTTGATGAAGGTTATGTCCATCTAAGAAATGGTCAAGAAAGGTGTGAAAAAGCGTTTCATTTTGAGATAGAACCTGACCAGTTTCACTGGCCATTTCTTAGTTTTAAGCCCATTTTTCATATTTAAAATTCTACCAGGGCCAATTTGCATGTAAAAATGATATCATTTCGACATTTTCGGACAAAAGTTTCAAAAGGCTAAGTGATATAATTTACATTCAGCTTAAAAAAAGTTCACATTACGCCCTTGACATGCAATATACCTCAAGTGCTATAGCTACTTTATAAGTTTAATTTTTGAAAAACCATTTCTTTATACCAAAACTAATGCATTTGAATTAAATATTCGGAATTGCTGGATCACAAGAAAAATTCGGTCTACCCGAAAAATTCGGTCAACCCGAAAAATTCGGACTATCTGAAATACTCGGATTACCCGAAAAATTCAACTATCCGAAATACTCGGGTTACCCGAAATACCGTTAAATTTTCGTGACCCGAAAATGTCGGGTACCCGCCCGAACCCGAAGAAAATACCCGAATCTGATCGGGTCGGGTAGTCGCGCTACCCGCACACTCCTAGTATACACATCATGGTCATCAACACAACGAACATAAAATAATGGTTTAAAATCTCATCTGTTCATAGACTCCTCTTCCAAGTTAGTCATTTTACTAAATCAGTAAATTGACGACTCACAGGCGAATCCATTGCCCCCCCCCCCCCCCAATTGTTGGTAATGTTTACCATGCCATTTATAAAATGTGTTATATCGAAAACGTTACACATTTTATTTTGTAAGTGATATATTATATATTTTAGATATCAAGGGATATATATATAATAAATTAAATTGGATAAAATTGAATTTGATTAATTATTAAAATGAAAAAATGAAAACAGAGTTAAAAAACAATTAAAAAATCAAACAATTGTTCTAACAACAATAATAAAAGTAAATGGTTTGTTAACTTGACTAATTTATGTATACGTATCTTCAGATTAATAGACACAGTTTTATACTAATTAACTCATCTAATAAAACTAGTTATTTATGCACTTAGGGAGTAAAATAGGCATTTACTCCCGGGAAGAAAGTTGCTGCTTCCTCGCTTTAGCTTTTGGCAGTAATTCATCCAAGGGAATAATCGTCTTTTACTCCCGAAGTGCATATAAAATTTTTAACCCTAACAATTCAAAACGTCATCTTTTGCAATAACAATTTATTTTTTTCAATTTCTAAATTTTTTCAGTATTGTAATTTTTTTGTATATTTTTAATTTAATATAATAAATTTATTTTTATGTTTGGTACAAAACAAAAAGGTAAGTCTACGATGAAAAAAATGAGTCTTCGATGAATAAAATGTGTCTTCGATGAATAAAAAGGGTGTACGGGGAATAAAGTGATCGAAAGAATAAAATGCAATTTTACTCTACTCATAGAGGTTAATAAAGTAGACTTTGATTAGTGTAAAAATGTAGTTTATTCACCAAAATCAAATAATATTCTTCCAAAATTTTGAATACAAATTTCGTATGTCTACCCTACCGGGCAGATTTTAATAGGCCGTTGTAAACTCCTTTCCTTCCAATGTCAGTTTTATTTGAGATAATAGTGATAGATAAATAGTCAAACAAAAGACGATGATGTCTTGGTTTTCCATAATTTACCACATTTAAGTGAGAACAGTTTATTCATCGTTTAACCTCTCAATTCACTCGGTCGATCACAATTGATTTTGACATTATGTTAATGGGTGCCATACCTGATTGTTGCCGATCGAGCAACATAGGTAGATTATTATACCTATTTAATATCTATTTAACAAAATCTGCTATTTGGAGAATCCAAATGTAGAAGCACTAGATAATTAGAAACATTTATTATATAAAGTTTCAATGTATCTAGCTGCCCTTTGTTGAAAGTGTCTTTTATTTGTCGACTTGCAATTTTGCATTTAATTTTTGTACACAAAAGTAGATTTCCTTAAATAATTGTAAAAATTATTTTGTTTTACTCAGTAGGTAACTATCAGGTATGACATGACACACCCCTAAGAGGATGACGAATCCAAATTACAAGAATCTACACTCGATCTTTAACCAAACAAATCATATTCAAAATATTAAATTAATAATCAAAACTAAATCAAGTACAAAAAATTAACGGGAAGAATTTTTTAAAAAATATCGATGTCTTTTTAATTTTAAATCTTATGTAGTAACATAGTTAATTTGATATAATTTTCACTAAATTAATGTAACCTTATCATTAACGATGATTGTAAAATTAATTATAAAACTTACAATTACATTTAAAAAAGAAGATAACATTTAGACATAAAAAAATCTTAAAAATATAAAAATTATTACCTGGAGAAGTCGTAATCCTATAAGTGAGACATTGTAACTGGTACATAATATCTGTATCATAAGTAATTTACGCGTAAGATTTTCAATGTTTCGGCAAAAACTATATGTGTATATATTAAAAAAAGGTATTTATTTACACTCAATTATATTCGATAGTAAATTTGCTTACTCCAAAATTTGCTGATGAAATTTGACGCACTGAACAACTGTATACATAGACAATTTGTTAAAATTATCTCTTACTGATTCGTTGCCTTTTATCAAATCGATCGGAGACGGTTTTGTCATATCTAACAATCGATTTTGCACCGATCTTAAATAACCGCAAGCCATCATAATTAAATAAGGACTTATAATTTCTGTGCCCGATATAACAACGGTGAAACTCAGAACGAGAATAATTTGAAATAATGTTACGATGTTGTACCACGGTTGTTCTTGAACGTCTACGTAAAACCTAGAAACAGATATACGAGAATATATGTAGCTACATCTAATTAAACGTAAAACGTTATATTATAACATTTGAAAACTGTGTACGTGTATCTTCGTGTCTATGTGCATGTATTGTATACACAGAGAGAAAGATAAGCAATTTATCAAATTTAATCTAATATCTTTTACTTTAAACAATTACATTATATATTTTTGAACTTTCTAAATTTACTACAGAGTGAACAAATTATTATTAAGCTTTTACCAAACTGCTTGTTTGGTTTAAAAAGACTAGTGTCTCACAACTCGCAAGGATCGAGAGGTTCGGCCCTACGGGTGTCATGGATTTTGTTGCAATATTGGGAACTATTTTAGGTACACACAAATATGACAGAATTTATGTAAAATTCAATCTCATAGTAGGCTGTATTAATGAAAAATAGTGAAAAAATAAGCTTTCAAATCAATTGCTAATAACTCGGATCAAAGTATAAATGGTATACAGACACTCAAACTCGAGAAGAAGCTTAGATCATGTAGGTACGATCTCAAAAAACATCAAATATCTCAATTTGATCAAAAGTTATGGAACTAATAGGAATAAGACGAAATTTTGGCCTAAATGTCCATAAAATTTTAATACTAAATTTTTTCGACTTACGCTTAAACCGACTGCAAGGTATTAGACAATTGTCTCATTATTACATTATCAAGTACAGCCAGTTTAAACGTAAGTTGAAACTTTTCGCAATATAATTTTCCTATACGTACATGTAAGTGAGTATTCTAAGTAACGCAATTTTAATATTTTCAATTTGAATTATTTTACTTCTGTATTAAGGAAGATTCAATTGTATATAAATCTAAAGTTTAACACACAATCGTAAAAAATCATTGTCGAAATATTAAATATTAATTTTATATATTTTCAATACTACATATTTCATGCAAATTGAAACTGTTAATTCATTTTTCGAATCAGCGTATTATAGTTACAGCCATATTTTGAAAAATTTAAGAGACAGAGTACTTTATGACGATGTTAGGAAATAAGTTAAACGTTATATACATTTAATAGAACTTAATGGGGTACGTAATAGTCAATATTTATATTACCTACCTTACCCTAGTAGAAATGGAAACGATTTTTAAAGTAGAAACAAGGCATTTCTAAAAGATCGATAGAAAATGGCTAGTTATGACCTAAAACATGGCTATTTCTAACCTCAAACCATTTAAAATAGCCATATTTATACTAGGATATCGATAAACGGAATAATTGGCAATAAATCTGTAAATAAAACAGCTCTAGTATGTGGAAAAATAAGTAAAGATGCGTCTTTGTTTACCATTAATCTAATTGTATGCTAAATTTGAAACTAAAATATTATTACGTTTTCGAGAAATCTTGTCAAAAATATGAATCTGACCTCAATGGGGTGGATAGGTTTGATATTTATTGGTAAAGGATGATCTGATGGGAAAATAAAGACGTCTCATCTCTTATTTTTCACATATAATATTTTATTTTTTATTAACTAATCAACAAAAATTGAGTATGATACCCCCTTAAAGACATCGCTGAGCCCTGAGGGGCAAGGATTGATACACACTCAATCTAGATTCTGAATCAAATGAAGTCTTCTGTACGAATTGTTGAGTTTTTAATATTATGAAGTACGTTTTTTGCCTTCTTTTTTATTAAATAATATTCAAATACCTATATTTAATGATGTTTCCGTAGTTTCAAATGTATCGCATTGGGGTAGGAGACCCTTATTGTTTGTATCCTCGTTTACGGTCATTTTTATTTTTTTCATTGATTTTTTAAATTTATTCTACAATTGTTCGATCGCACATAACTTTCAAACTTTCCGCGCTATTTTATCGAACTAAAGTTAATATTAAACCTTTAGACTTAACGGGATGTCGTAACCAATTTACAGGAGTCTGCATCTTTCAACCCAAAAGTTACATCTAAAATATTGCATTAAAAATTTGAAAAAAATTCATACGGATAATTTAAAACATAAGGAAGGACTTGACGTTTTGATTTATTTAATGAAAAAACATTACTTAAATAATACTTGAGTAAACAATATAAATCAAAAAAAGCATTCTGGATTTAAAAATCTGGAAAAATTTGGGTATATTATTTAAAACATGCCTAAGGGCTTGACGTTCGGCGTTTTTCAAAAACTTTATTCATTTGTTTATAAAAAAAAGTACAAAATGATCATTTTCTGGGTCCGACATCCCCTTAAGGGAGTTTCATACTCAAATTAAAAATTCAAATTTCGCGCCACAAAACGCAGACGAAAAAACAACAAATTTACTTAAAACAATTACTAAAAACAAATTAAAGCAAAAACAGGAGTTAGTTGCTATCCGTTATCTAATTACCTATCATTTTACAAAGTTTCAAGTTATTTTAACAATATGTCACTGAGAAAAGCTTGAAAAATATAAGAAAATTGCATTTTTCAAGGTTTTCTCGGCGACATATTGTTATAATAACTTGAAACTTTGTAAAATGATAGATAATTACATAACGGAGGGCAACTAACTCCTGGCTTTGCGTAAATTTGTTTTTTATTTTTTTTTTTATTCTCTTTGCACATCACCCTGTATACCCATTAAATGGGTTTTTACAGGGACACCCCCATCACCTATGTGTGGGGGTGAAGACATTCCAGTTTTTCCCATCCCGGTCCCCACCGTCTCGCATTCGCCCGGGGTTATGCCCGTGAGGAAGGGAAAACCTTGTAGGAAAACCTTGCCCGAGACGGCCGGTGTATTGAAACATTCTGTTTAGATGTTCAGGTCACCTTGCGTAGGCCCAATCACCGAAACCAAATGTTCCACACCTTCCGCTCACCTTGTGAAGTGTGGAAAAACACCTAACCGATCCCGAAAGCGGCACAAGGATGGTGTCACCCATCCAAGTACGAACGTAATTTGTTTTTATTAATTATTATAACTAAATTAGTTGTTTTTTCGTCTGCTATTTTTTGGCGCGAATTTGAATTTTTAATCGTGTGTGATACCTCCTTAAGGGGAGTCCGTAGAGTATAGTTTAATATATCTGCACCACCCGAAAAGTTGCAAGAAGAAGTGGCGCTGCTGTCAGGTAGGCTGAATTCATATTCGCCAACAATAATTTCTACCACACAAAATCGAAGTTAAGCGCCATAGCTATTGATGTAATGATTAATTACATATTACTCAGCTGATCGAAAAGTCAGTATTTTCGACGAATAGTGATAAGTACGAAGTGACTTCAAGATATAAGTGATAATGCGATTGATAATAGACGCATCCACTCCACACCTTGTGCATACAAACCTAAATGGCAAAATCCTCAATTCCGTTCCATTAACCGTATTGGGTGGTAGTCTAACAATCTGCGCGGTAGTAATATAAAGCAACCCAGTCATCAGAGGTAAACTCGTAAAATACTGCATCAAGTAACGTGATTTCCTTTCGAAATTTTTAACAACAGCTCTCTCCTCTTCGTCGACGAGTAACTCCCACAAATCTCGAGTGAACTTTACCAAACGTACGACATCGTTACGATCGTAATAAACGATTAAATACCTCACCGAAATCCCGACAATCAATACAAGCTCGAAAAAAGCTTCGAGCTCGAGCTCGTTCCGTATCGTCTTCCTTAGGCAATCGGTCATCGTCATCGTCGAGTAAACCAAGCTCACCGTGTGAAAGTATGTCGAAGTTAAAACGTTGACTATTTTTAATTCACATAGCGGTAAGAATCCAATGAGTTTAAATACAATTAAATAAATCGAGGATACGTGTTGATACGTCGTCAGGAGATTTTTCGTCATCACGAAGTATAAATATATATAGTAACGTTATGCCTTCGAAGCAGGAAAGTTATATGGGACACGTGGCTTTTTTTTTCTTGTTCCTACCTTGCGATAAAACTCCTGTCGTACTTGCAACCTCGGACGTAAGCGTAGATAATTATTATCTAGGAAACGATACATATTTCATGGGTAATATATAAGAGTATTTTCGTTACACACATTGTCTCTATAATAATTGGGATAATTTTCTATAATTGTATATCCAAGTCGATTTTTTGTATACAGTTATTTTTCCTTTCTTGAGAAATAAATAAATACGGTTGAGGAAAAGGGTTGCAACAAACTTTCAGTGTATTCAACTTTCGTAACTTTTTTTTTTACGTACATAAGCTTTCGAGAATATACCAGCGTTTACTTTCTTTCTTTGTAACTATATATCAAAAACGTTTATTTCTCCTTATTCTTTTTTTACAAAAATCGTAAATTAAGGGATAATTATTTTCTTGTTAAATTACATTGTTTTTTTCTATTAGCTTCCGGCGCGTGAGTATCTCAAGTTTTAGCGGAACGCAGAACTGTAAAAAACGAGATCGCACTCATAAACATCTAAAAAAAAATTTTGTATATCACTGATGATAATAAGGTTACGATTTTATATTTATTATTTATAGATTATTAATTTTACGTACATGTTGAAACGTTTCCAACGATAAATTGATGAACCCACCAGCAGTCAATTGAGCGACTTTTTCCGCTCTGAGTATCATGAATAGAAGCAATCGATTAGCCTCGCGGTTATATTCTGGATGGATTAAAATTATGCTGTAAGCTGCGTCTGTAACTGCTCCGCTCTTATCAAGAAATATTGAGTTATAAGTAGACAAACAAGCTGGATTATAATTTTAAATTTAAAAATCGATCTAGCAAATTAAGTTTTATTTTTTTGCATTTATTCAACAAAATCTAATATTTTTTTTGAAAATTACAATGATAGAGGTATTATAGATAATTCAGAAATGCTTCTCTGGCGAATTAATAAAGGTACCTTTAAATAAATTTCCATGCAAAAATATTGAGGTTAGTAAACGGAAACAAATGATTGGTCAATAATGGCCATCATTTGGTCAAACTGATAAGTTTAGGATAAAAATACAATTAAAAGATCCTTGATTTCTACCAAGGCGGTGGAAATATTTTTAAAGGTGCAGCTAAAATATAGTTTCCGTTGAAACATTCAAAAGTGATAAATATTACTCAATTATACAGTTCTTCTATAATTTGTTTTTTTTATATTCAACTATTTAAGATTCTGTCAAATAAATGTAACAATTAACACATGTCAAAAATCAAAAAAATGTGTCTAAGAAATGTCATAAATGTCTTGGAAGGAAGCGGTATTACCGCTCAACGAGTAAAAATTGACCCAACTTTAAAGTTTAACACCTTTGGTCTAAATTGTGCTATAAAACTTTTGGAAAATGAAAAAATATATATCTTCTCATAAAAACTTTCGTAACTACTTTAATAATTATGTTACTACAAATTTACAAAACAATCAAAATCGAAAGCTCTTCAAGAAAGCTTTAATTTTTATCGTACGAAATTAAAGTACGCACATATCCTTGTAAGGTTCAAACATTTTTAAAGTAAACATTTTTTTTAATTTATTTGTTTCAAGCTTTAGTTCATTGAGTAAATTAAAAATGTGTAAATAGAATTTCATTAAAGTTGAATCGAAATTACCTTTCAAATGATCTACAACAGGTTTTTATAGCAACATTTGGACCAAAGGTATTAAACTTTATAGTTGGCTCGATTTTTACTTTAGTGAACCCAAAATTTTGAGCGGTAGTGTAGGTTAACGAAATATATTTAATTATTGCAAAGTAGTAATACAATAAAAGTAGGTAATGGATTTTGATAACAAATCTATAAACAGTGTTGACGTAAGGTTAAAATCGATTTTACGGTGTTCTGATCTCAAATTTTAAACTTCCTATTCCTACATAATCATCTAGAGAAGGATATTAATTTATTTGCAAGTTAAATTTTAGAAGCGGAAATATTTATTACTTTTCGAGGGTCATCCTTTACCAAATCGCTGATTAGCACCAAATTGGGAGCATAAAAAAGCGACGTTAAATAAAATTAAAAAAAATCCTTTACCACATCTTTTAAAATACTTAAATTTTAAATGATTAAACACATTCTTTTAAAATACGAAAATTCAAATATTATCATAAGAAATTTGATATTATCGTATAAGAATTTTAAAAAGGCTTTGGCAATTAACATAGAATTAGAATTCCATAAATGTATATCCTGCTTGATCATGTTTAATTTTTTACTATTTCTTTTATACAGATAACATATAGGAAGAATAAAAATTAGGTACAAGATCCTACTAAAAATATTTGGAAAAAAAAACGATCGAAAAGTTTAAAAATATTAATCTTAAATGATCTTAAAATACCATAAAAAGACATTATTCCGTATAGACACATATTTTTAAACGATATAATACTTTTTCCTCACTTCGTTTAGCAGATGTTCCGGAATCCATTGGCAGGTGAAGAATTGCAATAAATTTAGAAATAACACGGTTATGTATTTCAAAGTACTTGCATCATGCTGCGTGTTAAATCGGCGTTATATAAAATTAAAAAAGAAAATGTAATCGTTAATTAATGTTATAAAATATTTGAAGTCAATTCGAATAACGAGCGTGTTCCTTACCTGCATAATGTGTAAGGCAATAAACGATACGTTGTAAATGGTACTGAATACTTGAACCATAAATATCGTACGTGTAAATATTTCTACATTCTGACAAAAACTGTATTAATTTTAATATATATTTATATTTTTGAGACATGTATATAAAAGGTGTATGTATAGATGTGCATCGAGAGATTATTTTCTTTTTATACAAAATTACCGTGATAGCGCGGTAAATTTTTTATCGGTATCTTATTAAAACCAATACGTTAACATCACAGCGCTTTTTCATACAATTTTTATGATAATTTTACATCTTTATATCACGCGTTTTTCCATTATAGGTTTCCTTAAATACGATGTGAATTTTTAGGTTGAGTTCAGTGTGCAAAGACTACCGCGCTGTCACGCAAATTTTCTCTCGGCCGCGCGCAGTGCAGTAAAATATCGTTACGTGCAGTAAAAACTTACTCCAATATTTTTTGATGTAATTTAATACACTTGACAATTTCCATAACCGACAGCTTATTAATATTTTGACCAAGTTTCATAATTTTACAGTGATCGAAATATTGGGCACGAGGTTTCGAGGGCATCGTTAAAAGTCGATGCTGCACAGATCTTAAGTAACCACATGCCATGAAAATCAAATAAGGAGCAGCGGTTTCGGTGCCTGATATGATGAATATAAAACTAAATATGAATATACTCTCGGTTATCGAGACTATGTTGTACCAAGGTTCCTCCTGAACGTCGAAGTAGAATCTAAACAATCGTAGGTAGTTCCTTAATATTCGTAAAAATGAGAGAGAGAGACATATAAAAATCCTATCATGTTCTTTAAAAAGGGAAATGCTTTTTAAATGTTTTTTATATAAAGGATGTAGCTCAAAGTTCCTACAATATTAGAGAAAAAAATAGTTAAAAGTGATGATTAATTTTTCGGTCTGATAATGAAAGTGATACTGGACTAGAGACGATTACAATATTTTAATAATTGTTTTAAGGGGGTGTCATATATTCAAATTAAAAATTCAAATTTCGCGCCACAAAATGCAGACGAAAAAACAACAAATTTACTTAAAACAATTAATAAAAACAAATTAAAGCAAAAACAGGAGTTAGTTGTCCTCCGTTATGCAATTATCTATCATGTTACAAAATTTCAAGTCATTATATGTCGTTGAGAAAATTTTGAAAAATATAAGAAATTTGCATTTTTCGAGGCTTTCTCGGCGACATATTGTTATAATAACTTTAGGGACAACTAACTACTGATTTCGCGTAAATTTGTTTTTATTAATTGTTGTAAGTAAATTAGTTGCTTTTTCGTCTGCTATTATGAGGCGCAAAATTTGAATGTTTAATTGAGTATGACATCCCCTTAAAATTTAAAAAAACTAAAAATATAATAATAAATAAGATTAAAATATAAAAATAAATAAGATAAAAATCTTTTCTTTCATGGAAGCGAGAGAATAATGTACGATCCAGATCTTTTTAAAAAATTGTGTATCATCATAAGTAAGAAATTTGATTAGTTTGTAACGTTTTATCTGAGACGTGGAAAATGGGACACCGACGCATGTAACGATTGAATGCAAAAGTTTCTTGTTTTAAATATTACTTAAAATATAAAAAAGATACAAATTTTATTAGTGATATGATTGGTTTGATATGTCTATTTCTTCCTTTAAGAAAATTGTATACATTATATTGCGTGCATATCTAACACTTATAGATTATTGTAATATTTTGAAATAGAGAAAACCCGTAAATTAAAATAAAAAAATTTTTTGTTACCTTACTACATTCACATTCGATATTGATCGATGGAAATTTATCGATCTTCCCGGGTTATAAAAGAAAAGAAGAGGAAAAGTAAAAACTTTAAAGGCGTTTTTTCTTTTCGTAACGTTTGGTGGTCAATGCCAATGTAAAAATTTCGTCGTCCATTTATGAGGAAAAAGAAGCGGAAATTTAAATCGAATTGCGACGAAATATTGTACACAAATTACAGTGTTTATATTAGAAGGTATTTTATAATTGATTTTTATGTTTTTAGTATCTTTTCGTTATCCGAGATGTATTGTTTTATTTATAAATAAATATTTAGATAATCTGAATAGAGTAGCATTAACCAATAAAACGTTATTACGATAGGAAAGGATACGCAAAAGTTTTTACTTTTCTTCTTCCTTTTCTCCTTTGACTCGGGAAGAGCGATGAAATTTCCATCAATCAATTATTGAAAAAATTACGTGAACAATATCGTTCGATTCGTGCGTTTCACCAGACCTGAAAGGTAGAATCCTCAACTCGGTGCCGTTAACAGTTTTCGGTGGCAAGCGAATCAAGTGAGCGGAGACGATGTAAAAAATGGTAGAGGCAACAGCGAACCCCGTAAAATAATGCATCAAAATCCTGGATTTCCTCTCGAAGGTCTTGACGATCTCTCGTTCGCTGTCGATCAGTAATTGCCATAGTTCTCGGCATATCGAGATGAGGGTTAAAAAATCGTCTCTTCGCAGTTGTATGTAAAGAAATCTAACGCAAATCCCCAAAGTACCAACGAATTCGAAGACGGCGTCGATTTGCAATTCGTTTCTGGCCAACATTCTGGCAGTGTAAACAATGTGGGTAGACGATACCAACGCGTTGACGATGTAAAAATAGACGAAAGACAATCGGCTTCTCATCAGCGTCCAATTGCTGTTTTGATACGGTAATATCCCGAGAATTCGAAATACCAGTAGGTGTAAAAACGAGACGTTTTCGTATGTCGAGTGCACTTTACGATCCATACTGATGTATCTCGTTTCGTTTGGCAAGTTCCTTATAGTTACGGTTATGGGGAAACACTGACGAACTTTTCATACGTCGCGCTTGTACGCGAAATTCTGACAAATCGAGATTTCATCAATTATGCAACTCGAGCTGTCTATATTTCATCGATGTCTCTCTCTCTCTCTCTCTGTGTCTCGGTTAGTTTCTACATATGTGTAAACGCGAGGCTATGTTGTTTTCATAGAACGACATATATATACATATACAATGTCTAGCGAGGTAAAAAGTTTGTCTATTTTTTTCCTAACTTTTCTTGTACACAATCAAATTATGGCATCGATAGTTTCCTGTCGCAGCAACACGTGTATTTTCTTTTTTTCACCTTTGTTCTCCGACTCAGTGATTTTACCAGTGCCTCTTTCTTCGTAACAAACAGTTCTGGCAAACAAAAATCGAGCAATTTACGCGCGTTTTTTTTTTTTTTTTGGTTTAGTGAAAATTCCACTAATTTCTTTTGTTAAAAATATTTCACGAAACGGATCTTGTTCAGCTTGTAGGATATGTTTTCTAATATAATACCTAATATGAAGAAACCCAGAACCGCAGACCCTAACAATCTTTTTTTTTTAATTATACGCTATTAAAGCAAAATTTACAAAAAAAGGCTTCTCTTTAAACGCTTGCAACTTCTAAACAATCAAATATTAACATTAAAAAAATACGCTCAAATCCATTAGAATAGAGCAAAGTTATAGCCGAATTAAGAATTTAGAGAAATTTAGTTTCAAAAATCAACAAAATTTATAGTGTCCAATTTTTTAAAAATTTCTTCTAATTATTAATTCGGCTATAACTTTGCTCCATTTTAACAGATTTGACCGTGTTTTTTAAAATTATATCTATTTTATCTCAGTTTTTCATTAAAGAATTTTTAAAGTTTTTCATTAGAAGTTACAAGCGTTTAAAGTGAAGCCTCCTTTTTTTTTGGTTTTGTTCATATAAGAAAACATATCCTACAAGGTAGACCCGATCCGTTTCATTGTTAGTTTTTCTTTAATAAATTATTGAATTATGTTTCTTTCCTAGTGATAATTGTAAAAAGTAAGAAATAGTAATAAAAGACTATAGAAACTGTAAAATTCCAACAATTTTTGGGCACTTTTTACGTTTTCCTACCTTATCTAACGTGTTTTATGATTTTTATTTATATTCTATATTACTTCTTCTTGCTTTTTTCTACAATATTAAACGTCATCAAAAACATATATTTAAAAACAAAAGTAAGAAAACATACCAAAATGTAAAGAAAATTTGAAAAAATATAATTATTTCGCGTTTAGTATGCAGTTATGTTCAATTACTCTTTCTTACTTTTTCTTGCATTTAAATACCTCTTTTAATTTTTTATTATTTTTTATTAGGTATAACCTAAATCTGGGAAAACTATAATTAAAAAAGTTATTGTAAAGCGAAAATATGAATAATATAAAAATAGTAATAACTAGTGGGACCGAAATATGTAAAAGCTATACGCTTTTACATTCCAGGCACGATCGTTACAACAATACTAAATGGTTATGTGTTGATGGTGCCTTTCACTTATTTACATTAAAAAAAATTTGATTGTAATGTATACAGTAGAAATTAGAAACATTAAATAACAAAAATTTCGCTGGCTATTTTCTAATTCCATCATTTAAAAGAACAGCATAAATTACTTGAATTAGTCATTACAATTGTTTTTTGTAGAAATTTAAATGGTTTGGCAATTTTTATCACATTTCCCTCTGCTATTAAACAGGCTTGGGACTATCATACTTCAGATATAATATTAACATAAACATACTAGGGGGGCCGAGCTATAGCTGGCGCTTCGCGCTCGCACCGTTGGTGGTTTTTGTTATTATATAAAATAATAATAATAATAATTAGAATTGTAATTATAGTATGCAGAATTATTATTTTGCATATACATATATGTTCTAATAATAAATTTAAAATCTATTTATAGATGTTAAATTTTAGATATTATTCTAATATTCTGAATATCAATGTATTGAAGAGAAAAGTGTTGTTCCTCAAATATCTCAAAAATTTAAAAAAAAAATATTTGGCAAGAAAGAAGTAATAGGAAACACATTTTTGAAAGAAGAGGTAACGTGATGTGAAAAAAATACATATATACATAATTTACATATGTTTATATAAAACCATATAGTTTTTTTTACATTAATGTTCCTTCTAAAGAATATTTGGTAAAACAATATTAATGGGACGTATATTTTGGACAGTAAAGGTAAGTAAATGTGATAAAATATTGTACAATTTAAATTTGTCTATATGAAACAATATAATTAATTTATTTATTCGATATAGAGCAGCATTCATGTATATTGTTTAAATTTGTTAATTTTTGAAGAAATTCATTTGTATGAAGCTTTGTTTTTTTTATTACGCAGCTGGTGGAATGATTGCTGGAGCATTATATAAATTTAATTAGGTCCCAAAGATGTGTTATCGGGTGCCTTCTTTGGTAGTATACTTAGAGTAGTGTATGGTACCTATATGTACTTTATGTTTAAATTGATGAATTTGTCAAGTGAAAAACTCAGTGATCAAAGTCATAAATTGAAATATGTACATGAAGAGTGAATTATTAACTTCTATTTTAAATTACAATGTTATTATAATAACATGTAAACGTTAATCATTTCTTTTTTTTATTAATAAAATAAATTAAGAAAAATTAAGAAAAAAGTAATTATAATGTTTGAAAAGACAAATATATTTAAGTAATATAAAATCAAATATTCTTAGAATTCGCGGACACAATAAATTCATTATGTTTATTTAACGTTCAAGTCCAAATTTTTCAAGTTTAAAAACAAAGTTTTTTGTTTAATTTTATTTAATTTTGCAATTAAATTTTTATTTAAAATTTTAGAATAATTTGGACATATTTAGATTATTTTCAAAATTTTAGTTTTGTGTGTGGTAAATATTTTTTACCGTTTTCTATTTTTTTATATCAAATTTTGTTATAAAAATATTAGTTTTTTTTTAATAAATAAATTTTTTTATTATAATTCTTTTTTTTATTCGATTTTTTGCATTAAAAAATAAATAAAAAAAGAAAATTGTTATAAATAAATATTTTTGTAAAAAAATTAAAAAATTTGAAATTCAAATTTGGATACGGGACGCGGGTTACATAAAATGCGATATACATTGTAATGTGTATATGATGGCGCTGATGGCACTATTTAAACGGACAATAAATATAACGTTAGTTTATTTATTTTATTGTGTATATAAAGTTATGTATATACATTATGTATATATATTACGTATACACATAGTTTTTATATGATTTTCATGAAGTTTTACTGTATGATATTAGTTATTCTAATATAAAGTTAAGTGAGCATTACAAAATAGCAGAAGCTCTTGTCCAGTATTTGTCCAATGTTGGCAGTGTTCGAAAATAATAGAATAACTATTTTTTTTTTTTTATTCTTGATTTTTGTGCCCTCTTTTTTCCTGGCACTTCCTACCGTTTATCCCCTGGGGGACTTTAACGGTGTCCACCTACCACCTATGTGTGGGTGCTTTATCCCTCCCTCAAAAACCCCACCATCTCGCATTCGCCCGGGGTTATGCCCGTGGATGAGGGAAACCTGTGAAGCAGGGAAAACCTCACCCGAGATGGCCGGTGTATTCGAAACATTCTTTTTGGGTGTCAAAGTCACATTGCGTAGGCCTTGACACCGAAACCGAATGTTTCACACCTCCCGCTCACGTTGTGGAATGTGAAAAACACCTAACCGATCACGAAAGCCGCACGAGAATGGTCTCCCATCCAAGTACTAACCGCGCTCAGCGCTTGCTTAACTTTCGCGATCGGCCGAGGTGCGCTTCCACCACTCCGCCACCGCGTCGGTTTAATAGAATAACTATTTTTGGATGGTAAATAATTTTTATTTATTATCCAGTTAATTTATTTATTGTATAAGATTTATATTTTATTTATTTTTGAAATATTAAGTTGCCGTAAGTTGTCAATAACTAAGTAATATTTATTTTTTAACATTTTATTTATGTTTTAAATTGTAGAATACATTATAATTAAATTTAAAGATAATTATATAAGATAATTATGAATTATAGGAGTAATTCACCTACTAGTCAATTTTAATACAAGAGTAACAATGGTAGTGAGTGGAACAATAATGGTTCAATTCAACAATAACCACGAGCCTCTTGTTTTGTATTGGGATAGTTTTGGCGATGCTTAATATTTCTCAAGGTTGATCTGGTATACATTAACGGTTTGTGACATTTTATTATTACATTTTTTAACTTATTTTAAATTACATTAAGTTTGCATTTAATGTTGCATTTATTATTTTACTATTAAAGTTCTTATTATGTAATAATAAATACAATAATTTAAAAGAATGGCACTTATAATTATTATTATGACCGAGAACATATTCAGGGTAAATATATAATTACATAGATATTAATTTTGAAATAAGCTTATAAAATTTATAATTAAGCAAAGTATAATTTGTATTTAACATATATAACAATTGTTAAATTATGTAATTATGCAATATTAATTAAAGTGTTTTGCGAACATCATTAAGATTTTCAATCATTACTGCTGTTAATCTGTTCAATCTTCTAACAACTTTTATTACTTAATGTGATATTTTTTACGTTTTTGAATATTTAGCTTTATTTTCTATTACAATAATAATATATTTTTATTTTTAATTTATATTTACAGAAGTAGTGCTGATACAAGTTCAAACAAAGGTTTCTTAGCTAGCAGTTACGGTAGTGCTCCGCAATCATTGTCAACTTCCCAACACCCCAGTCATTCGTTATTGAAAGTAAACGGTTTCACTCAACAAGTGTATCATAAATATCATTCACGTTGTTTAAAAGGTAAGATATTAAAAAACCTTGAATTTACTTTTTGTAACTAAGTTATAAATTCTTGATGTGATGATGATTATTATAATATGTATTCTTTTCTTAGCTAAAGAAATCATGTTAATATTAATCATGTTGTTATATTCACTATTTATAAAATTTACATAAAGTCGTTCACTTTAGAATTCATGGAATCTCTTTTTATTTCAGAGCGTAAACAACTTGGTATAGAGAAGTTACAAGAGGTGAACACACTCTTCCAATTTTGGTCATTTTTCTTAAAGGAGAATTTCAATTGCACTATGTACGAAGAGTTTAGGACAATAGCTTATGAAGATGTATGTGAAGGATATTGTTATATGGGTTTAAGTGTCTGTTTTGATTTTATAATTACGGTATAGAACAAAAATTCAGACCACAACTTTATAAAGATTTTCAAGTGGAAACAGTGAAAAATTATAAAAGTGGTACGTGCATTTATTTACACGAGATATATATTCAGAATTTTTGGATAGAAATTATATTTTACGGTACAAATAAAATTTATACTTTTAAATTGTTATATTAAAATATATTATTAAAAAATCTTAAGATAGATTACAATGTAATTGTCTATTAACAGGTATATTATTTTATACATACATATATTATTTTTTTAGAAAGAAAAGTATGGCTCAAACATTTTTGGAGAAGGAGAAGGAGAGTATGAAACATTTGTTTAAATTGTCCTTTGTACATCAAAAGTATTGTAATGTAAGTTTTTATTATAGCATAAAAGAAAATAATTTTTTACTTTTTGAAAAATAATTGTAAAATAATTAATTTATTTTAAAGATAAAGATGAGCATGAAAGTGTAGTGCATTTAAATGATGAAGTCATACTAGTTGGGTACCTGAATTTCAAAACAGTACGCCTTCAAAACAAAAATGTTAGATAGGAATCATTTTTTGTAACAATGATAATAATTTCAATATTTATTTTTCATTTTTTACATAAATATAATTAATTTAAGAATGGTGTACAAAATTTGACACTTCAAGAAAGACTGAAAAATTGGCGGTTAAGGCGTCACTTGACTATATTTCTGAAATAGTTGGACCAGATTTACAAGATGGTAGCAATTTATCTGATGACGAAAATGATGAACCGGAGAAAGATATTAAAGACTTACATACAAAAAATACTGATAAAAGAAAATGATATTACATCAACAATAATTATACAATAGAAGTCAACTTTTTAACGTTTTTTTATATTTGTTTGATTACTTTAACCGATTTTCTATGTTTATCTTCGAAAATATTGTTTTGAGCGTTAAGCGCATAATAGAAAAAAGGTTTATTATTTTAATACGAACATTTTGTTCATTAAAAATTTTTCAGTAAAAACAATACGTTTCGTTTTATTGCAAAAATACGTGTTTTTTGTGCTTTTTTCATTATTTTGACCGTTTTTCTATGTTTATCTTCGAAAATATTGTTTTGAGCGTTAAGTGTACAATAGGAAAAAGTTTTGTAATTTTGTGACGAATATTTTGTCCATTTACGCTTTTTATATAAAAATGATACATTTCAATTTATAACGAAAAAACGTGCTTTTTTGTAGATTTTTAATGATTTTCATTGTTTTTATGTACGTATCTTTAGAAATATTGCTCGAATCAGAAAGTGTTGCATAGGAAAAAGTTTTATAATTTTTAGACGAAAATTTTGTCTAAATTCATTATGTACGTAAGAACAGTATTTTTGGAGATAATATGCATAAACCAATTTTACGAAATTGTAAAACGCTCCATAACTTCCACAATTTATGAGCGATACATCTGAAAATAGGACCACAGAGTTCTATAATTATAACAAATATACCCTGTAAATTTCAGCTCAATCGATTAAAAATTAGCAGAGTTATTTTGGTCACAGGATTTCATACATACACACATCCATACATACATTTTAGGGAGAGGTTTGGATGGGTTCTAAGTTGCATAAATTTTATTTTTATGTCAAAATCTATACTTTTTTGAGGTATCACATATTTTGCGATGATGAAAATATAAGGCACTTCCGTGTAACGATCGTGCCTAAAAATCAAGAAAACTTAAGTGATTGTAAGAAATAATAAGTTAAATACGTAAGCAAAAGTAAGAAAATGTAAATGAGTCCAAAAATAGAGAAAATGTTAATTTTCTCCACGTTTACTTACACATCCTCACACAGTCACACTGCAGCTTTTTACGTTTTATTACTTTTGATTTTCGATATAGGATTCCAGTCATAAATTGGTGATGAATAATCTCTAATTAACAAGTGAAAATTATAGACTTATTTAATTGACTTAAGTCAATTTTTCACTAATTAATTAGTCAATTATTTCTCTGTTATAATATTCACTGATTAATTTACAGTTACTATGTTTGAATTAGTGATTATTCACTAAAAATTAGTAATTTACTTATTGCACTTTTTCAATCTCAGTGATTTTGTTCACTAATTAGTCAGTGGATATTCGGTAATTTATTTTTAGAGAGTAATTGTAAGTTAAAGCAATGTTATACGTAATTATACTATACCCTGGAGTTTCCTTTGACTTTCCTTAACTTTTTCTTCGTACTCGTCGATGAACAAGCTTTTCAACTTTTCGGCGCACTCGTTCGACGACCTTTCGTTTTTGGCAGCGTTTTCTTTCCACTTTTTCTTCACTTCGAATCTGTTTAAACGGTTGTTTACGCATTTTTAAGTATATAATATACTGACAGTTTTTTTCGTTAGATATTCACACACTCGCAAATAAAATATTATCTGGTATCGTAAAAGCCTCTTTAGAAATTTAAATTTCGCGCCAAAAATCCAATTTATTATTCTGTGTTTATTGTAAAAATAATTATTTTAAATAATAATAAATAACTGTCCGCTGTTAAATTTCTAAATAAGTTTTGACGATACCTTAAGCAGTAATCTTGACACGTTCAGATTACATGTTAGTTACAGATAGATCATTAAATGCTATCGTAATCAGATTTTCTTTGTGGAACATATTTGAGAAGAATTATCTATTTTTGTGTGTGCGGTAATTGATTATATGTCGCAATGGGTGTATAATAGAGAGTTTAATTCTATTTCTCAAAATGAAAATTCTTTCATTTTTAATCAATTTTATTAAATAATTAAAAATTATATATATTAGTAATTTTAAAATCATATTAAAAGGCGCGATAGCGCCTGACGCAAGTATAGCGCGAGAGCCATTATAGACAGCTAATTTAACCCCTCAGATTTTTATATTTTTACTTTAAATCAGACTGAAAAAAGAGTATATTTTAATAAACTGTTTATTTTTCATTAAAAAATTAGCTAAAAATCTCGATTTTAAAAATGAGTGGAAAATGGATAATTTCGACCTATAAAATAGTTGTTTCAATTAGCTCGCATCGCAAAAATTGGTTGCTAACATTATTTTTTTCTTCATTTTCATCTCATTTACCCGCCCACACCCTGGAGCTTACTTCATTTTATATATAGGGGAGCGGAGCTCTTTATCTTTCCCTCCGCTCATCTTTCCGTGCTGCACTGTCAAGATCTATATGCGCGATGAATAGGATTATGAACCCGCAAAATAAAATGCTATCTCTTCATTTTACTCCCACTTCGACATAAAATCTTATTCCTTACTCGGGCGTACGACTGTCCACCTTTGAGTGAAATTGTGACTTTTGGGTGAAAAGTCGAATTTAACGCCCTTGTGACGCAAATAACTATATAACCTTTTCACGTGCGCGGCAAATTTATCACTGCGTCTTTTTAAAGCTCTCTCCTTCATACTCGTTTCGAGTCGACGATCGCGTTCGTGCCATTTTTTCAAAGTGTTCAACACTTTTTGCTGATCCCTCTTCGCCATTGTCGCCCGTTTTTCCTTGAATGCGTCGCGCTTTATCTTCGATTCGATTATTCGCCTCTGAGTGTTCAACGCTCGCAAACGGTACAACCTCTCCACGCGTTCATTTTCTTTTTTAAGCTTCTTCATTATCTCTTCTAACCTTTCCTTTTCTTTAGATTTTAAGTCGCGTTGGAGGGCTAGCGTTGTTTCTTCCCTTTTCGACCTTCAAAATGCGATTGCAATTATCATCGTTTGAGAGAAAAGTTTAAGTAAATTTTATGATTAGCATGATATCAGACTGCCAAAACGAAAAGAATTACTGAACTTTTAGTGAAAATCCCTATATTTTTAGTAAAAATTAGTAAGCTTCCAGTAAAAATTGACAAAAAGTTTAGTAATTTCCTTAATTTCGGCAGTCTTGTTATCGCGTTAGTGAAAATTTAGTAAAAATTACTAAAATTTTTCTCTCCGTGTATAGAGAATAATAGAATAATATAATAGAATCGTATACCTCTCGTTCACTTTTAATGATAAATTTTGAAAAGCGTCCAACACCAATTTCTCCTTGTGCAGCTCATCCCGTTTTTCAAGCTCCTTTTTCAACAATTTCACGTGGAGGTATCTCAAGTAATTTTTGTACTCGTTGTATTCTTTTAGGTTACACTTTACGTCCAATCGTTGGGTTATCAATTTTACCTTGAAATCAAAAAAGAAATACAATTCGAATTGTATAATCATTTTAAATAAATGATCAATTTTTGAACCAACGTATACATTAGTAGAGTGTACCTTTTTAAGCCAATCTTCCATCCCGGCAGTGTCCTTAAAATAACGCACAAGGTGAGGATCGTGCAAACCCTCGTAGTTCAACTTAAAATCGCAATCGTCGAGCTCGAAGCTATCCAATCGTTGCCAAAGTCGTTCGCCTAATTTGCGTCGTGAAATCGCTCGGTTGTCTTGTTCGATCGGTGATATTGTATCCAACGGGGATTTTCGATCGACCAGGTTATTCAATGACTTTGGTAGTGATTTTTTCAGGTCATCCATGTATCTAACAAATAATATTTTTCACATTTTTTTCGATTCAACTATTCGTAGGCAATATTTATTATATACATATAACATACATTTTTCATAATTAAATCTCTTAGATTTTTCAGTGTATTGAAAAACAATATAATCAATTAAATAAAATAACTTCCACGAAGTGTAGAAATCATAGGAAAAACAAGCTTTAATTTTTAATAGTATGATTAATATTTTTAATTCCGATTGTAAAATCAGTATTATGGATACTATGAGCATAAATTTTTTTCGATTCTTGGAACGTATTTTTCCAATTCAAGGTTTGAAATTTTTACACCATACTTACTGTGACCTCAAAATTTCTAGCCTTGGGTCTGAAAATTGCGTTCCAAGCATTGAAAAAGTAGACAGTACACAGTTAGCATGTATTTTATTAGCGAGTTCTTCTCTCCGTGTCGATCGTTATAAAAATAAAATGTTATACCGTAAGGCGTTATGAAAAAGTAGGTTATGTACTAAATTTTGTAATCATCAATGAAATATTTAAAACGATACTTACGGTGTTTTCCTCAGCGTAAGCTGCTTGAAACTCGTAGATCTTTTCGTACGCATCATACTTGAAATTTATTATTATATTGTTGAAACAGTCGATCTAACCAAGAATTTACAATTTCTTTATAGCGTTTTAGAACATCCCGATCATCGGGTCATTGTGGCGCGCGCGCGTGTGTGTGCATCGAAACGTACATGTATTCCTTCAGTTTTCTGTTGCTGGGTATTATGATATTTTAGAGAGGGAATACAAATATTTTTAAAATCTTGAAAATAATATATTGAATCTATATATCGCGTAGATGAAAGTATTTACGAGATTCAAACAGGGTTGTTTTAAGAAAATAATGAAAACATGATCGTTTTAATCTACGTATATATGTATAGCACGATATTTAGTAGAAATGTAAACGATTTTTAAGTTAGAAAAAATCTAGTTTTTATAAATGGGTGGAAAATGGATAATTTCGATCTATAAAATAGTTGTTGTTTCTAACCTCAAAGCATTTTTAACAAATTTTCTATTATATATAAAACGTTTTTTTCAACATTTCCAAAACATTTTTAAAATAATTTTAAAACATTATAATAATTTAATACTCTTATGTACTCAATATCAAAGCGCTTTTAAAACGTTTTGAAAACGTATTTTTTAATTTTATTTTGGAACGTTATAACGTTCGATAGAAAATGTTTTAAAAACGTTTAAAAAACGTTACGTGCACTTCGGGTAGGGTTACATTTTTTAAGAATATGTCGAAATTTGAAACTAGTTTTTTTGTTCATAAGTATTCATTTTTTTTATGTGTTCAACAGAGCTTTGTATTCTCTTAACAGAGTCCAAACCCAATATCTAGATTTAACATACTGAATATATTGAAGTGTTACGTTATAAATTAGAAATTTATTATTTAAAAACAATGATATTAATTTACAACAATATGTATAGGTATATGCTTTTATATTGTAGGCAACCCTGCGAAATATAGGATTAACAACCTCGTTAACAACACTATTACACACGTACTATATATATACATAGCACAAACACATTATAAAATTTATGTTTGTATACATCGATTTTTAAGGTATCACACATACACATTTTGCGATGGAGAAAATTCGTCTATCACGCCTAAAAAATGTAAAAGTTCATTTTGACCTTGGTTTATTATTAATCCCTCGTGTGCGTAAATTTCAGGCAAAAATATTTATTTATCCCTGTTTACTAACAATTTACTTTATTTCTGTATAATTTGAAGTTATACGTATTCATTAAAAATTAATTAAACTTTTTGGTAAGGAATTTTTCGACAACCAATGATCTTTGAAACTATTATAAATTGCCTTTTATATAATCTTTAAAGTGCTGGAATTTGCGCCGCGGTTTCCGAGATATATTCAGGTGGAAAGTTAAAAAAAGCACCCGGTATAAGTATCCGCCATATTACTTCTGCCATTTTGAATTTTCATTTTGATTCCATATAGTTAAGTTAAGGACCTATAAACAACCCTTAAAGACCCACTTAGGTGTGCTTAATTAATGAAAAAACATATGACAGCTAACCTACAGGCGTCATCTCGGCCCTCTAAAGGTTATAATCATGTTCCAAAGCCATTAGGAAAGGACAAAATTTAAATTTGACACTCCCTCTTATTTTTTTTTAAATATTACTTATATATATAGGCTATTTCACGTCAAGTGGTTTGATGAAAATTTTAAATCGCATCAAATTTTGAGAACAGGCTGGATTTGTGTGAATATATATACCTATTTATATATTTATAACTATAAATTATTAATTATTATTTATTATTATAATATATACATATACGCTGTATAAAACTTTACAGTAAATATAATTCAACGCGAGCGAGTCGGGATGTCAGAGTTGGAGGCCTGGCGATTCCAACGGTCGAATCCCCGCGACACCGAGAGTCTCGGAGTCTAGGAACGATGGGCTTAGAGTCCAACGCATATGATTTCGACTTACGTACACTCCGAGAATATTGTGTTCTCACGCATTCCAATTTCAACACCCCTTCATTCAAAATTGGATATAAATTCGTGCGATCGATGGAATCGTATTGAGACCATATATATCGGAGGTTTTGGGATGCCAAAAGTTTTTCGGTGTATATCTTCCAGAAAAGAGAAAAAAATTTTTAGGTGTTAAAAATAATTTGACTAAGAGTTATTCCACCATAAAAACCATTTATCTCAAAATTTATTGATTTTTTTGAAAAAACATTAAAAGCAACTTTTGTTCAAAATAATATTCAGAACTTATCTACCTGGGTTACAATTCATAATTTTGAAATCTCGATGAGATAGGACACCCAAAAATATTGATTATCCAAAAAGGCAACCACGCCACAATTGATTTTGATCTAACACCGCTTAAAAGATCACATTTTCGAGAGCTTTCGAATGGCTTGGGTTAGATTATTGGCCCCGCTGGTGTAAGTTATGCTTCATAAAGCTCATAAAATCAATAATTTTCATGTATTTTAAGGCATAACTTTTGCCAGCGGTCTTGGCCAATAATCTAACCACCACCATTCGAATGCTCTTGAAAAATGTGATCTTTTGAGCGGTGTTAGATCAAAATCAATTGTAGCGTAGTCGCCTTTTTTTGATATTCAATATTTCCAAGTGCCCTATCTCTTCGAGATGTTAAAATTAAGAATTGTAACCCAGAATAGATAGTTCTAAAGATTATTTTGAACAAAAAGTTGTATGTAATGTTTTTTCAAAAAAATCAATAGATTTTGAGATAAATGGATTTGAAAATAGCAATTTTTTCTAAAAATTGAAAAATTTCCATTTTTCATGGTGGAAATATAACTCTTATAGTCAAATTATTTTTAACACCTACAAAATTTTTTTCTATTTCTGGAAGACGTTTCCAGCCTGTTCTCAAAATTTGATGGGATTTAAAATTTTCATCAGTACCACTTGACGTGAAATAGCCCATATATATCAGTATTTTTTTCGCAAGTTTTGAACCTTAGTTGTAATTTTGGTACAAATTTTTAATTAAATTATTTAATAATATTTATTGGTTTAAAAAAAGGTAAATTTTTATAATTTTGGTTTCAACATATTATATATATATATATACCCTAATGATTACACATCGAGATATACATATAATAGATTACCCCATATAATATAGAGTATCCATTTATTTATATTAAGTTAAAATAACTTTTAAAAAAATAGATTTTTCTCGCTACATTTACATTTTTAAGAAATATACTTGTATATAAATATAAACAGAGTTTTCGAACGAATATTTAACAATTGCAAAACATTCGTATAAACATTGTAAAATTGTACTATCGCCAGTTATCAGTCTATAAATCCAAAAATTAAACACTGACATATACTATTAATTTATATGAGCATGAATTTCACTATTTAATTTGTATTATGTATAGGTATAGAGAACGCGCGTAATAATGAAAGTATATAATTTAATAACCTACAGATTTAAACGGATTATTCGATTAAGCTCCGCAATGTTGGCGCAAAGCGCTCAGATCGTATTCCTACAACTGGGCTGCAATATCGGCTGCTCGCTGGTTTAGTTTAGGTCGAGGGAGCAAAAATGCCGGCGGGACTCTCGGTCTCCAAGCATCCTATTATAATTTATCAACGTTACATCCACAGCACAAAATAGAGAGACATGACGCTCACGTCTGGTTTTAACATTTCTTGCGCGACAATAAGAAGTATTAATTATTTACAATTGTTCCATCAAACTTGACGAGATGGACTAAATAACACATACCTTACACACACATATACATATACACACATACACAATTATTGAATTACAATATTTTACATTCCCTCTCTTCGATAAGTTACCATGAAATCGATAAATTTGAAAATGAAATACCGGAAATACAATGCAGGTAATGTTTCTTTTTATTTATCCAATTTTCTTCTTTCTTTCCTTTTTTTTAAAATGCTCCAATTATTTTAGGTTACATGTGTGTACATTGATTATTTTTTACTTATGCTTTTCTATTGAGTTGATGAATTTTTATTTAACTTTCAGACAAGAGATTGTGCAGTAAATACCTTATATTCAATTACATCATTGTTTTGTCAATATTTTCTATTTTACTCTTTCTTTATGGATTTTTTCCAATGAATTACAATGATAATACCATAGCCACTAAAAGAGATATTCCTAAATTTATTGACCGCACAAGGTAATTTTATTCAATTTCTTTTCATTTTTAATTGTGGGTGTAATAATTGCTTTCTTTTCTTTTTTCTTTTTTCATTTCATTTAGAATCAAGATTGACGAAGTTTATAGGCCAGTGGTGAAGAAAATTATATTAATTGTAATCGACGCTTTGAGATGGGATTTTGTAACTGGGGTAAACGGAAGACGTGCAATGCCAGTTACAAACAGGCTATTATCCAATTCGGCCGGTTGCATTTACAAAACAAAAGTCAATTCACCCACCGTTACTATGCCAAGAATAAAAGTATTATACACTTTGTTTATTTTTGTGTAGTACAATATTTCATTGTTTCTTTTCAATATGAAATGTTTTATCCGTTTAGGCAATGACAACAGGTTCCATACCCAATTTTATAGATGTAGCAGTAAACTTAGGAGCCCACCAAATATCAGGTGATAGTATTCTTAAGCAATTAAAGAATCATGGACATAGAATAATTTTTTATGGAGATGATACGTGGTTAAAACTTTTTGGAAATCTTTTTTATCGATATGAAGGTATAACTTCTTTCTATGTAAATGATTACACAGAAGTAAGTATTTTTGACAAGTGTTATTCATTTATTTTTATAATCAATCATTGCATAATACTGTCAAGTTATTACAGTTTTGATTTTTAATTTAATTTTATAATTTTTTAGGTAGATTATAACGTTACCAGAAATGTAGCTGTTGAGCTTGACAGAAAAGACTGGTCAGTAATGATTTTACATTACTTAGGACTTGATCATATCGGCCATATATCTGGTCCTTTTAGTCCTTTAATAAAAAAAAAACTTAATCAAATGGACGAAATCATTGGGACTATAGAATCATATGTATCTAACTGGGTGATTGTCTTTGTGTAATCAATAACTTTTAGAATAGTAATAAGTTTGAGATCTAATTGCATCGTATAATTACAATTAAATTATTTGCATTGTAAGCGCTGTATATATTTTAAAAATTTTTTAACATTTGTTTATATAGCAGCAAGCAAAATTTTGTATGTAAATTAGCACTTTACTAAAGTTAGATTCACAAATAATGTAGTATTAAATTCTTTATTTTAAGTAGCATATTTAAAATTTATTAGTTTTATATAATTAGTATTGAAGTATATTGCAAATCATTTTATATTTAACTCTTTAGATCTGCATTTTTTAACAAACAATTAAACTTAAAAATTATATTTTGAAAAAATATTACGATCAATTGGACCAATTGAAAATACCTTTTCTACATTTCTAGAATAAAAATGACGAGCCAACTTTATTCTTAGTGTGCGGTGATCATGGGATGAAAAATTCTGGTGGTCATGGCGGAGCAACTTTAGAAGAATCTCTTGTACCATTGTTAGCATTTGGTAGATCATGTACAAATAAAGATAAGCTGGATGATGAAATAGCTCAAATTGATATTGTACCAACTTTGTCAGTTCTACTAGGTGTTCCTATACCATCTGGAAATCTAGGAACTGCTGTATTAAACATGATGAGTGAATTAACATTTTCACAAAAACTTTTTGCACTTTATTATAATGCTGAACAACTTCTTCTTAGATATCAACAAATTACAGGCTATCAATATACTGGTAAAATATAATAGTTGGTACTATAAGTAATGATAAAATAAAGTACTTGTATATTATCATTTACATTTTTACAGCTGCATATAAAACTTATCAAGATGCCATTAAATTACATTCAGTTTGGCTTAATACTCATAGTAATATAAATGAAATGGTATACGATATCATTCTAATGTATGAAACTGCTATTCAAGAAATGAAAGATACATTGTCAAATAGTTTATTAAAATATGATGTTGGAACAATGTCTTTAGCAATAGTATTTATGGGTCATGTTAGTAAAATTTATAGTTTTAATTGTAATAAAATTTCTTGCCTATTTAACTTTTATTTTATTTTCAGATTTTATACATATGTTTGTCCTCAGAAAAGTCATCATTTACATCGTACAAACAATTTCTTAGTGTATTTGTTACAAGTTACATTGGTTGGATGTTTCTTAATTATTTATTTGATGCTGAATCTAAAACAGCTTTATTATCATATAATTTAGATCTACATTTTATTTTTGTAAACATTCCAATATTTAGTATATTTATATTAAACTGTTATTTATGCTCATCTCGTATTGTATCTCTTAATAAGGTATGAATAAGTGATTTATTTTTTTAAACAAATCAGTATATAGTTACTGTTTTTAATAATTTTGTTTATTTTTCAGATATCTGGGTTGACAATGTTACAAATCTTGTTGCCTATTGGTACTCTTATTCATACACTAAGTTTAGGTAGTAGTAGTTTTATTGAAGAAGAACACCAAACTTGGTACTTCTTCTGGATAACTCTAGTTACATATTTTGCCTACAACGAAGTACAAAAAAATGAAAAAAATAAATTTACAAACTTGACTATATCATTGATATTAGTAATGGTTGGCCATCGAGTACTGAGAAAACTTAATAGTACTGGAGATAAATACGCACATTTACCTGACATATCAGGATGGCTTTTAAATCAAGACTCAAGTCTTGGAATTACACTCCTTCTCATTTTTGGTAAATTTTTCTTAACTTAACAACTTTCTCTTACATAAGTTATTTACGATATTTAATCATATATGTATTTATTAGGTCTTGTTTTACTAGTCTGGTTAGACTTTACTTATGAAGAAGTTGAACATAGATCAATAACTGTTTTTCTAGACACATTCATTGCAATTTTAATATACTTACGACATGGTATAGCTAATGCAGTTTTTATACCTGATTTTTACTTTGATTCCCGGTAAGCTACGAAAATTACTTGTTTAACTATTTTCAGAAAATATTATCAAATAATTTTTTTAATTAATTTTAGAGGAATTGTGGAAATACATTATTTTTGGGCATTTACATCTATTTATGTCATTCATAGTTTATATCGCGTAACTACTATTATGAGGCATGCCCCATATAAACATTTGTCTCTTCCATTGTTTCTTTTATTAAAGAAGTGGGTAATTTTATCCTGCCTTCTTCATCGTCCGTACAATGTGATTTTATTACCAATTCAATTAATGGTTGGTATAGTAATTTATGAATTAACAAAAAATAAAGATAATTCTGATATTAAGATATATCTTTATTTATGGTCGAGTAATACGTTTTACTTTTATCAGGTGAAAAATCATATATGCGCTAATTAGTTAATTAATTTAATAATTAAATATAATATTACCAGCAATTAAACATTAATTATATTTAAAGGGCAATTCAAATAGTTTAGCGACAATTGATGTAGCAGCTGGTTACGTTGGACTTGAGACATACCGGCCAGTTGTTACTGGCATTTTTTTGACAATAAATACATATTCTACACAAATTTTAGGATTCCTAATGTATCTTTGCGATTGCACACTTCAAGATTCATTTTTGTAAGTATAGGACATAATAATGTATAACATTTGTTTTAACTAAAATTGTTAACCTTTTATTCAATTTTATACTAGAACATCAGAGGCTATGTTATCGTTATGCAAACAATATGCATTTTGGAGATTAGTACCGTTAACCTTTTACATAATAATAACTAGTTATCATCGATATCACTTATTTGTTTGGAGTGTATTCTCTCCAAAATTACTGTACGAAGCTATGCACTGTACCGTATTATTCTCTGTGATGTTTTTACTACAATTAGATTTTATATTTTGCGATTGGAGAAGAGCACAAAAAAAAGTAATGTAATATTTAAATACTACCATTAAATAATGTTGAAGTTATGTACAATTTGTAACAATATAAATAGTATTTAAGCAACGACTTCCAAAGCTAATTAGACATAGTAAATTTAATAAAAGTTAATAAGTAAAAGAAAATGTTATTAAATGATTAAAGAATTGTTATACATTTTTAAAATGAAATTTACCAAAAATAAAATAAACTTTCACAATTCTAAAATACTGTTGTTCAAATTTTTTCGCACCATTTGGGGTGTATAATATATTCTTTTTTTTCAAAGAAACCTTTTTTTTTAATTTTATATATTTTTCGATCTTGAGGGTCAATGCAGGTGTTTCAGTTTTTAAATAAATAAAAACACTTATATAATGCTAATAAGCAACGTTTCGTCCGCTTAGGTTTGCGGACCTCATCTTTTTTTTTAACTTAACAATATGAATCCTAAAGTGAAATGAGACTGTATGTAGGACTAAAAAATTAAAATGGATTTTTATACTAAAATTAGTTGAAGAGAATGTAGGTAAAATTTAGAGTAAGAGAGTTGAAAAAGTCTGTCAGAGAAAACCAAGACTAGATCAGTGGTAGAGTTTTCCCTTGTAGCTCTACCCTCTTGACCCTCCTATTTTTTTTAATTAATAGAAATTCTAGTTACACTCTTCCGAGGTTTTATGTTTAATTATATTTAAATCAATTATTATATTAGGAATCCTTTAAAGAAATCTAATTATTAACAAAAACTATGTTACAATATGACAATTTTAAGAATTCCAAAGTATATGTTAATTAACAAAAATATTATTGAAATTGGTTTCTAAATTATTTGAAAACAAATATTACGTAAACATTTTTAAACAAATTAATATTTATTTATTGGCTATCTATGTAAAATAAATATTATAATATTCAAAATTGGACTTAATTTAGAAAATGTAAATATATTGAAAGTTAGAAGTTTAATTTTAAATACAATAAAAAATTTATTTACGTAGGTAAATAATTAAAGTTTTTAAAATAATATTCAGCCAAATTGAGACACAAGTGCGCTTTCCAGATGACACATACCTTCTCTATGCACATATGTTGTTGCACTTTACGTGTCATAATAAAAGACTTAGTTTTTCTCCATTTTTATACGCGAACTAAAAATTTTCTTAGACATGTGTTTAAATATGTACTATATGTATTATAAATAAAATTTATTAATTTTTATAAATAAAACGGTATAGTCCTCTAAAATATTTTTTATTCCGTTAAATATTTATTTGCAATAAATTTTGTTTAGTTTTTCAAAAATAATAGAAACTAGAGGGACCGAAATATGTAAAAGCTATATACGCTTTTACATCCCAGGTACGATCGTTAAGTACTTTAAAAAATAAACGACTACATCATATTTCGAAGTTACTATAAAAATACATTTTAGCCAAATCGGTAGAAATTGACTGAATTTTTCGATTGATTTGTTTACATACATAGTACATGCATACAGGCATACATATATTTTCAAAAACGTTTAAAATGACTAATTTTACTAATTATTTATAGTATTACATATTTCACGATGATGATATATTTATGTGTGAAGAATATATGATTTAAAGAAGAGTAAACATATAGTATATAATACGTATTTTACTTTTGACTTATGAAAATAAAAAGGGATGGGCCTCTTCTTCACAACTTGCTTTTCCTTCTCTATTGGTATTGTATACAACAAATTCTCGTTTCGAAGCATTTTTACAATCTACATAAAGATAATAATAAAATTAAATATTAATACTTATATTAATTTTTTACAATTATATTATATCATTTTATTATTTGTATTAATTAATAATGAAATTACTCTTTATTCTATACTACTCTTCAGTTTTCCAGCCCGATTCATACACTCATAAAAATGTCTTATTTTATTCAGTACCCGATGATCCATCTAAATTACATAAAAACTGAGTACGTATTATTCTTATTTTCTGTACGGATTATACGAATATGAACTAAAAGAAGAGAAAGATGTTTATCACGAGCAGTATTTAAATGTCAAAAGTGTATAACACTTTTTTTTGGTACCATAAGTCAAGTTTTATCGTCCCTACCTTACCAGCCACAAAAGTCTCAAAAGTGAATTTGAAGAGAACAGTCCTCTTCCTTTATTAATAATCTACCTCAATTCAAAATTTGAAGCAAAAATATCGATTGGTTTTCGAGTAATCCCTTACTCAAATTTATGATAATTTCGTGCAATTTAAGGTTATACGCTCGTCTGATTAAAAGGGATGTCAAGATTTTTGGTAAGGGTTTTCTCGAAAACTTGTCAGTATTTTTGCTTCAAATTTTAAAGACAGTTAGATTATAAATAAAGGAAGGGAACTGTTCTCCTAGATTTACGTAAATAAAATTTCTTTTTTAATTATAATTAATTTTATGTATTTTTCGAAAACTTGGCTTTGGCACCCCGTTAAGTCAATAATTGATCTGGTCATAAAGTAGAATGTGCATACTTAATTTGTAATTTTACTAAATTATATTATACCTGTTCATACAGATATAATATAAATTGACTTCGTATTAGTTAAAATATTTTTTTAAAGTAGTTATAATTTTTAATGTTCAAATTTGAGTTAATTAATTTACTACAAGTTAATTCTAAATATTTTGTTGTATTTATTTTTCTACGTCTGGTAATACAATATTTATATTGTAATTATAGTAAATAGACTTTTTCAAATTGCAAAAATGTTTATTAATTATTCTGCTTTTAACATGATTAAACTTATATTCATTTATGTTTTTGTTCGCCCCTTCACACTTTTTATATAAAAATAATACATTTTAATTTATAACGAAAAAAACGTACTTTTTTGTAGATTTTTAATGATTTTCATTGTTTTCATGCACGTAACTTTAAAAATATTCCTCGAATCGAAAAATGTTGCATAAGAAAAAGTTTTATAATTTTAAGACGAACATTTTATCTAAATTCATTATATATGTACGTATGAACAGTATGTTTGGAGATAATGTGCGTAAACCAATTTTACTAAATTGTAAAACGCTTCATATCTTTAACAATTTATTAGCGATACAGCTGAAAATAAAACCACATCATACTTGTATAATTATAACAAAAATGCCCTGTAAATTTCAGCTCAATCGATTAAAAATTAGCAAAGTTATTTATGGTCACAGGATTTGATACACATAGTGTACGCAACGTAATGAGATGATCCGCAGCTATCTTAGATGACGTCTAACGTTGACGCATCAAAGAGTATATAATCCCCCATCATCACGAAGGGCGGGTAAATTAAGTTTAGTTTAGAGTAGTTAGTAGATATCATTCTCTGGACCTCTCGATCTATATATATTGTCATTTAATACTCGACTTATTGTTACTAAATCTCTCACCATTCCTCATTCAGGAATAGGAAATGAAATCAATCCACCTAACAATACATACACCCATACCATACATACATTTTAGGGAGAGATGTGGATGAGTTCGAACTTGCATAAATTTTATTTTTATGTCTAAATATAATTTACATAGAATTGGATGTAAAATGAAGATAAATAAATAGAGAATATGAGGTTTGATCTATTACATATTGAATATAATGTAATAGTAAAAAAAAAGACATCAAAAATCTGAGGGGTTAAATTAGCTGTCTATAATGGCTCTCGCGCTATACTTGCGTCAGACGCTATCGCGCCTTTTGATACTTTTTTGGGGTATCACACATTTTGCGATGATGAAAAAAATATAAGGGACTTCCGTTAGTCTAGGCGCCAGGAGGGTTTCCGTGGCCGATGGAGGTCCACGGCTCCACCCAAGATTTTCCCATGTATTTTGACCTGCTGAACACGAATTTGGAGGGTGATAAGCCGGAAAATGCCTAGGAAAATTGTTATGGACAATTTTCCGGAAAATTAGGGAAATTTTCGTTTTTTCGCAATTAAAAAAATATTTTCGTATTCTTCATAAAATTTGATGACAAAAATGTTCCTACTAATTTTTCCGTAGGATGTACCGTTTTTTGTAAAAAAAATCGCAAAGTTTGCCAAAATGGCGAATTTTCCGATGTTCACGGTTATTTTCCGATATTATAGATGTGAATTTTTTAATTGTAACCGTTGCAAACTAGTGCTCAACTAGAGTACTTTAGCCAGAAAAAAAATTAATTCCACCATTTTGCAACCTACCTTCTATATGTTGCATTTAAATTTACCGATTATTTAAGTTCCTTATGTGCAAGTTGGCGCGTTTAAAACGGCAACATTAAAAACTCGATAACCTACGTAGGTCCATGACGTCACCCAAGTTTTTCCTACCTATTTTAGTCTCCTGAACACGAATTTCGAGGGTGATAAGTCGGAAAATGCTTGGAAAATTTGTTCCTAATTTTCCGGAAAAATGTCTGTAACAAATTTTCCAAGCATTTTCCGACTTATCACCCTCGAAATTCGTGTTCAGGAGACTAAAATAGGTAGGAAAAACTTGGGTGATGTCATGGACCTACGTAGGTTATCGAGTTTTTAATGTTGCCGTTTAAACGCGCCAACTTGCACATATGGAACTTAAATAATCGGTAAATTTAAATGCAACATATAGAAGGTAGGTTGCAAAATGGTGGAATTAATTTTTTTCTGGCTAAAGTACTCTAGTTGAGCACTAGTTTGCAACGGTTACAATTAAAAAAATTCACATCTATAATATCGGAAAATAACCGTGAACATCGGAAAATTCGCTATTTTGGCAAACTTTGCGATTTTTTTTACAAAAAACGGTACATCCTACGGAAAAATTAGTAGGAACATTTTTGTCATCAAATTTTATGAAGAATACGAAAATATTTTTTTAATTGCGAAAAACGAAAATTTCCCTAATTTTCCGGAAAATTGTCCATAACAATTTTCCTAGGCATTTTCCGGCTTATCACCCTCCAAATTCGTGTTCAGCAGGTCAAAATACATGGGAAAATCTTGGGTGGAGCCGTGGACCTCCATCGGCCACGGAAACCCTCCTGGCGCCTATACGTGTAACGACCGTGCCTAAAAAGTGTAGATATAAAGAATCATTGTTTTTTTTTTAAATCCTTCTGGTATGATGCAGGAATCACTACTATATATAGTCAATACCAGATGAATAAAACAAGGACATCCTAAACAATTTCTGCACTGAATATGTACGATTTTCCGTGATTTTTTCGGTAGAAAATCCATGTATTTACCTATAGAACTTTGGAAAATTACTTATTATTCTGTATTCGTATTTTACATATATAATTGCATATTTTTGTTAAATAAATGTAACAATTAACACATGTTGTTCGATCGGCAACTATATCAAGCATGCCCTCCCCTTGATAAAAATAATATACAATCCAATAATATAAGGACATTAAATTAAAATTAAAACATAATAATTTCGGTCAATACAGTCCATTAACTATAAAAAATAAAATATTAATTATAAGAAAGTAAAGATTATAAAAAAATTAAATATAAATGAAAAGATTTGGCACTCAATCATTTAACTACCTCTCGATCTATATATATTGTCATTTAATACTCGACTTATTGTTACTAAATCTCTCACCATTCCTCATTCAGGAATAGGAAATGAAATCAATCCACCTAACAATACATACACCCATACCATACATACATTTTAGGGAGAGATGTGGATGAGTTCGAACTTGCATAAATTTTATTTTTATGTCTAAATATAATTTACATAGAATTGGATGTAAAATGAAGATAAATAAATAGAGAATATGAGGTTTGATCTATTACATATTGAATATAATGTAATAGTAAAAAAAAGACATCAAAAATCTGAGGGGTTAAATTAGCTGTCTATAATGGCTCTCGCGCTATACTTGCGTCAGACGCTATCGCGCCTTTTGATACTTTTTTGGGGTATCACACATTTTGCGATGATGAAAAAAATATAAGGGACTTCCGTTAGTCTAGGCGCCAGGAGGGTTTCCGTGGCCGATGGAGGTCCACGGCTCCACCCAAGATTTTCCCATGTATTTTGACCTGCCTGAACACGAATTTGGAGGGTGATAAGCCGGAAAATGCCTAGGAAAATTGTTATGGACAATTTTCCGGAAAATTAGGGAAATTTTCGTTTTTTTCGCAATTAAAAAAATATTTTCGTATTCTTCATAAAATTTGATGACAAAAATGTTCCTACTAATTTTTCCGTAGGATGTACCGTTTTTTGTAAAAAAAATCGCAAAGTTTGCCAAAATGGCGAATTTTCCGATGTTCACGGTTATTTTCCGATATTATAGATGTGAATTTTTTTAATTGTAACCGTTGCAAACTAGTGCTCAACTAGAGTACTTTAGCCAGAAAAAAAATTAATTCCACCATTTTGCAACCTACCTTCTATATGTTGCATTTAAATTTACCGATTATTTAAGTTCCTATGTGCAAGTTGGCGCGTTTAAACGGCAACATTAAAACTCGATAACCTACGTAGGTCCATGACGTCACCCAAGTTTTTCCTACCTATTTTAGTCTCCTGAACACGAATTTCGAGGGTGATAAGTCGGAAAATGCTTGGAAAATTTGTTCCTAATTTTCCGGAAAAATGTCTGTAACAAATTTTCCAAGCATTTTCCGACTTATCACCCTCGAAATTCGTGTTCAGGAGACTAAAATAGGTAGGAAAAACTTGGGTGATGTCATGGACCTACGTAGGTTATCGAGTTTTTAATGTTGCCGTTTAAACGCGCCAACTTGCACATATGGAACTTAAATAATCGGTAAATTTAAATGCAACATATAGAAGGTAGGTTGCAAAATGGTGGAATTAATTTTTTTTCTGGCTAAAGTACTCTAGTTGAGCACTAGTTTGCAACGGTTACAATTAAAAAATTCACATCTATAATATCGGAAAATAACCGTGAACATCGGAAAATTCGCTATTTTGGCAAACTTTGCGATTTTTTTTACAAAAAACGGTACATCCTACGGAAAAATTAGTAGGAACATTTTTGTCATCAAATTTTATGAAGAATACGAAAATATTTTTTTAATTGCGAAAAAACGAAAATTTCCCTAATTTTCCGGAAAATTGTCCATAACAATTTTCCTAGGCATTTTCCGGCTTATCACCCTCCAAATTCGTGTTCAGCAGGTCAAAATACATGGGAAAATCTTGGGTGGAGCCGTGGACCTCCATCGGCCACGGAAACCCTCCTGGCGCCTATACGTGTAACGACCGTGCCTAAAAAGTGTAGATATAAAGAATCATTGTTTTTTTTTTAAATCCTTCTGGTATGATGCAGGAATCACTACTATATATAGTCAATACCAGATGAATAAAACAAGGACATCCTAAACAATTTCTGCACTGAATATGTACGATTTTCCGTGATTTTTTCGGTAGAAAATCCATGTATTTACCTATAGAACTTTGGAAAATTACTTATTATTCTGTATTCGTATTTTACATATATAATTGCATATTTTTGTTAAATAAATGTAACAATTAACACATGTTGTTCGATCGGCAACTATATCAAGCATGCCCTCCCCTTGATAAAAATAATATATACAATCCAATAATATAAGGACATTAAATTAAAATTAAAACATAATAATTTCGGTCAATACAGTCCATTAACTATAAAAAATAAAATATTAATTATAAGAAAGTAAAGATTATAAAAAAATTAAATATAAATGAAAAGATTTGGCACTCAATCATTTAACTATTTTTTGATTTATATTATTGAACAGTTGACATAATAATTAATTATTAATATATCCACATTAAATTTGATTACTGGATCGTATATAAAAAGGGAAAATCAATAGCGTTTACCGATACTATTAAGGTGTAATTTATAACTGCTACAGTTTTAAGGATATATTTTGGGATTCGCGATTTTTAGTGTCTTATATATATATACATTATATCGCGTGGAGCGATGTAATATCGTAATTGAATCAAATTCGAGAAAATCGCAGATGTACACGTTTGAAGGTCACTTATCAAATATTTCATATTTCATACTTTAATTATACACGACTGCGGAAGAATATATAGGATAACTAATAGTATAACGAAGTGCTTTCTTTCATATCCTTCGTTTCCTTTAATTTATCATTTTTCTAAATGTACGCGCAAATTTAATTCAATGCAAAAATTTATATTTGTATGCGTAAATATTTATCTGTAATTAAAAATTTGCAGTACAATGAATGGTTAAACGATTCATTTCAATTAATATCGTTGTGTATACATTTAATAACAACGAATATTTGATAATTATTCACAGTAAACAATATAACAAATCCAATGCGAAATGAAAGTCAATTTTTTAACTCACTCAAATCTCTTCACGAACCCAGTGATAATAGATTTTTCTCGAAATATTTTTAATTATTTTCTCTCGGTATAATCGTTAATTGAACGTATTAAAAAGTTTCACGCGAAAAAGGATATACAAATTGCAAAAATTACTGCGCTTCCGAGATATATCGACTAAAATTCTTATTTACATAAATTTCAAGATTTTTACAAGCGATACTTATATTTTTATTGTTAATCACTATGATATATAAATGTTATTACTCTACTTTTCTCCCTGTAAAATAATGTTCATTAACATTTTAACCTGAAATAACAAAAAAAAAATAATAATAAATAAAACAGATCTGCGTGTAAAATATATAACGATTATTCTTTTTTATATTCACATAATTTATTTCCTTCAAAAGTGCCTTTAATAAGAATTTAAAATAGCTTCTCAGAAATAACGGCAATTAATTTCAATAATATAATTTATACGCGGATATAATGTAGAGTCTATAGTATAATTTGCACGTTCAAGGTCACGTCAAAATTGTAAGTATATAGACGTATTAATTATTTTTTATAATTATAACAATAATAATAACGATTATAAAAAGTAACGATTTATCAAAAGTTTAAACGTATAATTCTTTATCTTCGTATATTGTTTATTCCCATCTTTTGGCTCAACTCCCTCAGGTACATAATTCTTAACCACATTTTGAATCTTTCTTCCAAAATTCCGTTAAGGGGATGTCGGACTCAGAAAATGATCATTTTTAATATTTTTGTATAAACAAGTGAATAAATTTTTGAAACAATTCTGAACGCCATGTCCTTAGGCATGCTTTAAACAATATACTCATTTCAATATTTTAAATCTGTTATTTAATTCTGATTTTCGTGTTGAAAATTCATGCCTTTTTCGATCAATAATTACCGACCGAAAATTGTTTATAAATTTTTATCAACAAATGTATCTTTTCTTAAAAAATAAAAACGTCATACCCTCGGTTTTGTTTTAAACTACCCATATGAATTTTGTTCAGATTTTTAATTCGAAATTTTCAACGTAATTCTTATGTTAAAAGGTGTAGATCCCCGTAATTTGGGTCCGACATCCCGTTAAGATTTTTAATTCGATATTTTAAACGCATTTTCTATAGAGTGAAAAGGTGTAGATCTCTATAAATGTATGATATGCAGTATTATTATAAAGTTCAGGTTAATTTTATCGTAAACGATGATGTATAATTAATATTCAATTTGACATCGGAATACACATGAAATCGAATGCGACATAACATTAATTATCCTAATCTATAATATAATTCCAAAATATATATTATCTGTGTATGTATATCTACTGATTAAGGAAATGACACATTTTCTCCCCTATTTCGTCCGATATTCATCCATAAACGTATATATATATATATTATTTCTAATCACCGCAAATGAAATCCTCGTGACTAGCCGAGATTAAAAAATATTAATCACATAGATGTGTAACTGTATAATACATTCTCGTTTCGAGAGCTGTCGCGAGACGATAATTTCCACTTGGAGAACATTAATTCGAAAAAGACCTCCGCGATACCATCGAGACGAATTAATTTTGAACGAATATATGGAAATCAGCTCGTGCTTTCCTTTTTCAACATTCTCATTTTCTTTTTCTTTTTTTTTTAGTGTATATGCAATTTTATCGATCCGAGCGGTTTGTGTACGTGTGTGCGTATTCGGGAGCTTTTTTTTTTCACGCGTAAGTATCCTTGCTACTCGACCTTCGACAAAAGAAATTTTACGGTTGTAAATCAATGCCACGTATATACCTTTGATTATATTTTCTCTTTCGAGGAAGGGAGAACAGGTGCACTGAAATATATAATCTTAGTCGATTCGATAAAATATTTGCTTGAATATGGTTCCAACTAAATATTTGGGATAAATCAATATTTTTAATTGACAGACATAGATGTAATTATCGTTTTTCGAAGAAATATCTAGTTGGGATTATTTAAATAAATATTTTAGTGAATCTACTAATATTTATTTTAATAAACAAAAATTAGTATTTATTGTTTAATACATATTTTATTAAAACACAAATTTTCATCTATCTTATCCCAGTAAAATAATTTTTCGGTAGGATCTTTCAGAGTAATTAAAATATTATTTAAATGTTCGGTGAATTAATTTTTCTCGAAAAAAAAGAAAAAACAGTACTTTTATGTATCAGTAACATATATTTATAAATATCACTTTATTACAAATATTAAAGTGACCGATTTCATTTGTGTAATATCTGGAAAAAGACGACAGTCCTAAATTTTAATAAAAAAAAAAGGATTGTAACGTTCAAAAGCGTTTGTTAAAGTAAGTAATTCATAATTCCATAAAAGAAAAATTAAAATATTATATTTTAATCACGGATTATTTTTATTAGTATACACTTAATACCTTTTTACAAGTGAAAGAAACGAAATAAGTTAACTGAATTTTCAATCGAAATAAAAAGGGAAAATGTGGAAAGTGAATATAAAGAAAATCAGTAAAATGATATACTTAGATAATTTTATATAAGTATAAGTACAAATAAAATTCGATTTTCCTGATCCTGATATCCTAGTTTTATCAATCGCTGCCTGCCCCGCATCACAACAATATTTATATATTCAAGTGTATCAAGTTGCTAGGAGACGAGCGGCGCAGTACAGTATAAACCCGAGGGCGAATTGTCGGGTGAAAAACTGCATTTCATAAACGAACGATGCACGACTAGGAAATTAAATCGTATATACATATATACCGGTAATGGTAAATCAGTGTGAATTTTGGTCTACCATTAGACCGAAACGACCAATTAGAGTTGTCCCAGCCTTTACCATTCAAGCACTGCAGGTGAGGTTACAACATTTCACTTAACCTATAGATACAATACTTCACTTACTTTATTTCATTGTTTCTTTCTTTTAAGTATATAAAGTTCGAATATATTTTTTTTTTAAACAAGTCAACTTTTTCTCTAATTAATTGTTGAACTGAAATTATAAATTTACTTACTTCGTATACTTTATTTACCATTGTTTATTTCGTTTTTTTTTAAAGTTCAAATATATTTTTTTATATACAAGTTAATGTTATAGTAGAAATTTAACATTTGAAGTTAAATAAAACTGTAAAATTGTCAATAATTAGGCATTCATTGGGTATTCTATGACACTTGGCCATTTTTTATTTATTATAAAACTAAAATTTATAAAAATACGTACGATACACCTATACATTTTAAAAATATGTAAAATATAATGAAATTTGACAGGAGAACACAGTAGTGGCGAAACCACCAAAATGCAATCCATTCGCCGAGCAGCCAGCAAAAACGTCAATGTTCCGAAAGTATTACGAACGCGGTACCATACCGATATCATTGGAAAGCGAAGGTGCAATTCACCGTGTTGCTTGGAAAATTAATTTGGACGCGATCGATTATCATTTTTACTTACCCTTGTTTTTCGACGGTCTCACCGAACCAAAAATGCCGTATAGTTTTTTGGTCGAACAGGGGATCGCTGATATGTTGGAAGCTGGTAGCGTTAAAGTACTTCCGGTTTTACCTCAACTTATAATGCCTATCAAAAGTGAGTAATAGTACACGTATATTTTTTTTTCCTTTGTAGATATAGTATATACATATATGTATGGTCAATTTATTAAATGAAAAATGTTGTGATATTAATTTATTAATTGTATTTATAACGATATTGAATTTTAATTTTAATAATATTTATAAGTATATCAATTTTGTGCGATATTTCTTACGTATTAGGGAGGTACTTAATTCTCGTAAAAGTTAAAAAGTTTAAAATACAATGATAAAAAAATTAATGATAAAAAATACAATGATCTGTCATATAAGTTCAGTATTTATAAGGAATATAGATTTTTTATCGATTTTGATGGATCACTCAATAATATATTATTTGACTTCCTCTATCCTCATCAGGCTATATACTTCTTATTTATAAAAACGTATAATTTAACATTATTTTGTTATTAACAATAATATTACCTAAATATATAATAATATATCTGATGTTATTTGCTCTTTCTTGTATTACTCCTTTACTATGTTCTTTATCACTGTCCATAATTAATCTAATCTTCATACTGTTCAAATTAAATAATTGTATGTTTTTATAAATAAAATTATAGCCTGATGAACGTCGATAAATAAAAAATATATGGCTACTTCGTAAAAATTGGAAAAACCTATCTTATCTTCATTATAAACCAACTGCAGTATGTATGGTGACGAACACAAAAAAAAATAAATATTATTTTTGGTTTTAAAATGTTGTATATAGAATTTAAAAAAACTTCTTGATTTCAGGAGCACTCGATACGAAAATTCCAGATATCCTCTGTCGTACGTTAAGAATAATACAGCGACTGGTACGATGTGGTAATTGTATCGGTGAAGCGTTGGTACCATATTTCAGGCAAATCCTACCGGTAATGAGTCTTTTGAAAGATAAAACTGGTAAGACATCCTTCTTCTCTATTACGTCGAATTTTATATTCATTTACAAAAGACGTTACTTTTCTTCCTGAATTTTTTAAGTTTAAAGCGAAAAGTTAAAAATGTTTGATCTGATTGTAACTATAGACATTAACATGTTTTAAATTTGTTTTTGTCTATAAAATTCACATAAACTAACGCAAAATTATAATTAAAATTGTTTAATAATTTATTATGATATAATTAAATTAATTCATTGCCTATAAAATTTAATGTTTAAATAAAATAATTATTTATAACCCGTATACTTTATAAAATAAATACAACCTGCACAAAATTGTTTCTATAATATAGTTGGAAAATGTGGAAAGTGAATATAAAGAAAATCAGTAAAATGATATACTTAGATAATTTTATATAAGTATAAGTACAAATAAAATTCGATTTTCCTGATCCTGATATCCTAGTTTTATCAATCGCTGCCTGCCCCGCATCACAACAATATTTATATATTCAAGTGTATCAAGTTGCTAGGAGACGAGCGGCGCAGTACAGTATAAACCCGAGGGCGAATTGTCGGGTGAAAAACTGCATTTCATAAACGAACGATGCACGACTAGGAAATTAAATCGTATATACATATATACCGGTAATGGTAAATCAGTGTGAATTTTGGTCTACCATTAGACCGAAACGACCAATTAGAGTTGTCCCAGCCTTTACCATTCAAGCACTGCAGGTGAGGTTACAACATTTCACTTAACCTATAGATACAATACTTCACTTACTTTATTTCATTGTTTCTTTCTTTTAAGTATATAAAGTTCGAATATATTTTTTTTTTTAAACAAGTCAACTTTTTCTCTAATTAATTGTTGAACTGAAATTATAAATTTACTTACTTCGTATACTTTATTTACCATTGTTTATTTCGTTTTTTTTTAAAGTTCAAATATATTTTTTTTATATACAAGTTAATGTTATAGTAGAAATTTAACATTTGAAGTTAAATAAAACTGTAAAATTGTCAATAATTAGGCATTCATTGGGTATTCTATGACACTTGGCCATTTTTTATTTATTATAAAACTAAAATTTATAAAAATACGTACGATACACCTATACATTTTTAAATATGTAAAATATAATGAAATTTGACAGGAGAACACAGTAGTGGCGAAACCACCAAAATGCAATCCATTCGCCGAGCAGCCAGCAAAAACGTCAATGTTCCGAAAGTATTACGAACGCGGTACCATACCGATATCATTGGAAAGCGAAGGTGCAATTCACCGTGTTGCTTGGAAAATTAATTTGGACGCGATCGATTATCATTTTTACTTACCCTTGTTTTTCGACGGTCTCACCGAACCAAAATGCCGTATAGTTTTTTGGTCGAACAGGGGATCGCTGATATGTTGGAAGCTGGTAGCGTTAAAGTACTTCCGGTTTTACCTCAACTTATAATGCCTATCAAAAGTGAGTAATAGTACACGTATATTTTTTTTTTCCTTTGTAGATATAGTATATACATATATGTATGGTCAATTTATTAAATGAAAAATGTTGTGATATTAATTTATTAATTGTATTTATAACGATATTGAATTTTAATTTTAATAATATTTATAAGTATATCAATTTTGTGCGATATTTCTTACGTATTAGGGAGGTACTTAATTCTCGTAAAAGTTAAAAAGTTTAAAATACAATGATAAAAAAATTAATGATAAAAAATACAATGATCTGTCATATAAGTTCAGTATTTATAAGGAATATAGATTTTTTATCGATTTTGATGGATCACTCAATAATATATTATTTGACTTCCTCTATCCTCATCAGGCTATATACTTCTTATTTATAAAAACGTATAATTTAACATTATTTTGTTATTAACAATAATATTACCTAAATATATAATAATATATCTGATGTTATTTGCTCTTTCTTGTATTACTCCTTTACTATGTTCTTTATCACTGTCCATAATTAATCTAATCTTCATACTGTTCAAATTAAATAATTGTATGTTTTTATAAATAAAATTATAGCCTGATGAACGTCGATAAATAAAAAATATATGGCTACTTCGTAAAAATTGGAAAAACCTATCTTATCTTCATTATAAACCAACTGCAGTATGTATGGTGACGAACACAAAAAAAAATAAATATTATTTTTGGTTTTAAAATGTTGTATATAGAATTTAAAAAAACTTCTTGATTTCAGGAGCACTCGATACGAAAATTCCAGATATCCTCTGTCGTACGTTAAGAATAATACAGCGACTGGTACGATGTGGTAATTGTATCGGTGAAGCGTTGGTACCATATTTCAGGCAAATCCTACCGGTAATGAGTCTTTTGAAAGATAAAACTGGTAAGACATCCTTCTTCTCTATTACGTCGAATTTTATATTCATTTACAAAAGACGTTACTTTTCTTCCTGAATTTTTTAAGTTTTAAAGCGAAAAGTTAAAAATGTTTGATCTGATTGTAACTATAGACATTAAACATGTTTTAAATTTGTTTTTGTCTATAAAATTCACATAAACTAACCAAAATTATAATTAAAATTGAATTTAATTAATTTATTGATGATATAATTAATTAATTCATTGCCTATAAAATTAATGTTAAATAAAATAATATTTATAACCCGTATAATTTTATAAAATTAAATACAACCTGCACAAAATTTCTATAATATAGTTGGTTTTGGAATTAATTGATTCGTTACTATATAAGGAATCTTTATTTCATCGTAATTACTTTGGAATTTATAAGTTGTATTCATGTATTCAATCAGAATTTACCAATGATTTTTTCCAATGAATAATTTCCCTATACGAACAGTTTTCTATCTATAGATATTCAACAAAATACGTAAAAATTCGAATTTCGTCAATTATTTACGAATTAACCGTACCTACAAAATTATCATTAGATTTATACTAATGCTGTTTAGCTTTACATTCCTCTTAAATCGTCGAAAAGAAAATTAAAGTTTTAAACCAAATGTGTTGTTTCAGTAAACTATGGCGAAGGAATAGATTATTCGCACCAGCGTGGCGATAACGTACCCGATCTCATTGAAGAAACTTTAGAATTACTTGAACAGTATGGCGGTGAAGACGCATTTATTAACATTAAGTACATTGTACCAACGTACGAGTCGTGCATGAAAAATTAATTTGTTACCCAGGACAATTTTAAACATTTTATCAAATTTTCGATTTGAATAAACGTTGGGAAATTATACGAATTTGCTTTTTATCTTACAAGGATTTAAACAACACTGCAATCATTCGTATTTGTGGTTTTGTTAAATAATAAAAATGTACTGCCTTTTGCAATGTTGTTTTGTATATCGATATAATTTATCACTCATTCAAATTTGACAAATATAGGTAATTTTTAACACAGTTACAATCTGACGTAGATAAATTAAATCTTGATAAAATGATGGATTATGTATATCTTTTCCTTGTTTCAAGGTAAATTGACATTTCCTTTTTTTATTTATAATTATAATTATATATACATCCAAAAATCTTAAATGCGGTAAATTTGTATACAGATGGTTTTATGATAATATTAAAAAAAAAAATTTGTTACTCACTTCGATTACAACATGTAGTATGTATAGAAAGCCTTTTAACTAATATGCGAGTTAAGATTGTAGAAAATAAAGTAGTTTCAACGAGAAAAACTCAACTACTTAACCAAACTCTCGTGCTTGTAAAATTTCTTTGTTTTAAAAGTTATATAGTTATACTACAATTCATTCAAGTAGTTTCAAACACGATTCAATTGTTATTGAATAAGTGAGGTAATGTATAACTGCACGGAGAAAAAAGTTGTAGAAAAATTTCCTCCACTAGTCATTTTTTTACAATTTCCTAACTTTTTCTCTTTTTTATCGAGATTTTCAATCTTATTACAGATTTATTCGTTAAACTTTGTCTCTTGATTACTCAGTGTAACATCGTAGTAGTTTTTACTATAGGACCTGTTTCGGCGTTTCAATTAAATTTGTTACGACTACTAGTATTTTTTAATAGTAGAACTATGGTGATGTTTATTAACATTCACATGTATATAGGTAATTCAATTATCGAATTAATAATTAATAGTCCCTATTATATACAGTTGTACTAACTTCAAATTTATCTTTTTAACTGAAGTAGAACTGAAGTATATGTTTATCGTGTCTTTCAAAAATTTATCATGATTGTGTACTATACTTTTACTATTAGTTTCTCGTCAATTTGCAATATTGTGCTACAAAATAAATAAAAATGTTATCTATTAATTATTAACAATATTTGTATTTTAAAGATGATGTTATAAGTTATGGTTAACGAATGGAAATAGATGAGTGTATTGCAATAAAAATATTAAAAAAAACATTATACGTTACTTTCCTTATAAAATATGCTATCGTTACCAATTTCTTGTAAAAATTAACATACAAGACGAAAACAATCTATTTTAATAGTAAACCAAATATTAATTAATTTTTTAACTTTTAATTCTTATATGATAAGCACTTATTTTTTCATTAAAAATCCCTTTTTCAAGGGGATATTAATCTCCAGTAATAATTCAAATTTTGCCGCGTTTAAAATTATCTACCAAGAAACATTGTTTTTACAAAAATTAAGATTTTTATTTTTATGGAAAAATACGGATACATTGCACATTGTAACGATGTACATTACGAATATGCCAAGTTAAAAGATGATTGGTTAAGTATTTAATGAAGTTAATTTAAAAAAAAAATAATATTAGTATAACAAAGTTTGTATTATATTTATAAAACAATTAATCTCATAAACTACTTTACCAATCACCTTGAAACTTTGTACAATTATAAATTTCGTCGTTATGAGGGGCAATATTCACGTGATTTTACTTAAAACTAATAAAACATTAATTATTGTAAAAATAGTATTTTATAGTCGGTAAATTATGTAACTTTTAGTGTATTTGTAATTCTGAATATATTTATTTCAAACTTAATGTTTGGGACATATTTAATAAAAATTTTACATCTATACAAATGTATTGTTGCTTATTATTTTTAATAATCGATGTATATTGTTATTCTTTATGGACAGTCTTATAATTTTTCCTATACAATTATCCCGTAATATCGTTTATTAAAAAATATATTTTGTAAGAATGTTTTTGTTGCTCTAGTAGAAGTTTAGGGGGTGGCACATCCGGTGCGTTACCGACCGAGCAAAAGGACAATTATTACATTTTCATTTATTTAAAAAAATATGCAATTATATGTAAAACTCGAATACATAAGTACACTAGATAATTAAATAATTCCACAAAGTTTCATGTCAATAAGAAAGAACATTTTAAAAAATTTCTACACCGAAAAATTACCGTGAAAATTTGTAATACATATTTGGTGCAGAAGACCTGTCACTTTGTAGAATGACTTATTATTTAATTATTTAGTGTAGTTCTGAATAATGAGGTTTTGCATATAATTGTATATACTTTTAAACGAATTTAACAATTATCTTTTTTTGCTCGGTCGGTAACGGTAACCCATGGGGTATGCCATCTTAAAAGGATGTGATACTCAATATTTACCGACTGGGTCAATAGAGATGAAAAAATTATTGTAGTTAAATAAATAAAGCAAATTGTGCAAAATAAAGACTTCATTGCGCTTTTTTTGACTATTATTTATCACTGTGTGAAATTTCATACAAAAATAATGTTGCATTAAAAAATGGTATATTAGATGGAAACTTGGCTCTTTGCCTGCTTCGAATGTTGCAAATCTGGTAAATTTCCTTCCAATGCCATTTTTAACGCAACATGATTTTTGTTTGAAATTTCACACAGTAATAGATAATAGTGAAAAGAAGAGCAATGATACCTTTATTTTCCACAATTTGCTTTACTTATTTAACCAGAATGATTTTTTCATCTGTATGAACTCGGTCGGTAAATATTGGGTATCACGTCCTCTTAAGGGAGTGGTTTACCCGGTGGATTACCAACTGAGCAACAAAAGGTAATTATTATATTATTTAAAAAAATACGCAATTTTATGCAAAATCCGAATACAGAAGCACTAGATAATTAAATAATAAGTCATTCTACAAAGTTCCAGGTAAATTCAAGAAGGACACCTTCAAATAATTTTTGCACCGACAAATCATGGAAAATCGTACATTTTCGGTATAGAAATTTTTTAAGATTTCCTTATTGTATTAACTTGGAACTTTATAGAATTAGTATTCGGGTTTTGCATAAAAATGCGTATTTTTTTAAATAAATATAGAATAATTATCTTTTTTGCTCAGTCGGTAACCTACCGGGTATGCCAGCTCCTTAAATGATTTGTAAAACTTTTTTAAACAAAAACTAGCTATATGGCTTCTCCTAGCGTTAAAATCTTCAAATAAGTGTGCTTATTCATGTTAAAAATGACTATATATATACTCTTTAACTTTTGTTTTTCAATGTAGTGATAATTGGAAGAATCTAAGTACGTGCTTGCGCTGGTACAAACTGAAGTAATTTTGAATGTATACACTTTAGTCTGAGTGTACTCTTGTTATAAGTAGAGTGAAAAAACCTAAGTGTTTACTTCAAGATATATGTATTATATACATCGTGCTATAGAACATTGATTAATAATTAACATAATAATTTTTTAAATAACTAGTATCGGACTAACGAGGCTCGCCTATCGTATGATACAAAAAATATGTGCAAAAATATATATATATATATGGACTATTTCACGTCAAATGGTACGATGAAAATTTTAAATCGCTCCAAAATTTGAAAACAGGCTAGAAATATCTTCCAAAAGATAGAAACAAATTTTTAGGTGTTAAAAATAATTTGCCTAAGAGTTATTCCACCATGAAAAATGGAATTTTTTCAATTTCTTAGAAAAATTTCTATTTTCAAAGCCATTTATCTCAAAATCTATTGATTTTTTTGAAGAAACATTAGAAACAACTTTTGTTCAAAATAATCTTTAGAACTTATCTACCTGGGTTACAATTCTTAATTTTAAAATCTCGAAGAGATAGATCACTTGGAAATATTAAATATCAAAAAAAGGCAACCACGCCACAATCGATTTTGATCTAACACCGCTCAAAAGATCACATTTTTCGAGAGCTTTCTAATGGCGGTGGTTAGATTATTGGCCAAGACCGCTGGTGTAAGTTATGCCCTAAAATACATGAAAATTAGTGATTTTATGAGGTTTATGGGGTATAACTTACACCAGCGGTCTTGGCCAATAATCTAACCACCGCCATTAGAAAGCTCTCGAAAAATGTGATCTTTTGAGCGGTGTTAGATCAAAATCGATTGTGGCGTGGTCGCCTTTTTTTGATATTCAATATTTCCGGGCGTTCTATCTCTTCGAGATTTTAAAATTAAGAATTGTAACCCAGGTAGATAAGTTCTAAAGATTATTTTGAACAAAAGTTGTTTGTAATGTTTTTTCAAAAAAATCAATAGATTTTGAGTAAATGGCTTTGAAAATAGAAATTTTTCTAAAAAATTGAAAAATTTCCATTTTTTATGGTGAACTCTCAGGCAAATTATTTTTAACACTTAAAAATTTTTTTCTATCTTCTGGAAGATATTTCTAGCCTGTTTTCAAATTTTGGAGCGATTTAAAATTTTCATCGTACCACTTGACGTGAAATAGCCCATATATATATATATATATATATATATATATATATATATATATGGACATTCCATACCACAATAAATATATTTAACGAAACAAAAGAATTATTTGAAAATCGTCGGAATTGATAACGCGTAATTTAGAGAGTGGTGTACCTCATGAAAACTAAAATGTATACATATACATTGTTATGGAAGTAAAAAGGGAGAGAGAATAAAGAGGAAAAGAGAAGAGAAGAGAAGAGAAGAGAAGAAAAGAAAAATAGTGTCGTCGAATAAACGCAAGTAAGGGACGGAGGACGCTCGTTCACTCATACAAATGCAACCCTCGGTTAGAGGTAAGTCACGCGAGGGCGCGTACAGTTACGGTGGGGTTCCTTTGCTCTCTCTCTCTCTCTCTCTCTTCGAGGTAGGGAACGAAGCGTCCGAGTATAACGAACCAGTCGGTGCCGGGCCGCGGTAAAATGTGGGGTCTCCTGATCCTACTGCTCCTATCGATTTTTGGGGCCCAAGCTCAAAGGACTCATGCGAGACAAGGGGGCAGGGACCCCCTTACCGTTAGAATACCTGGACAGGGTACTATACAAGGCCGCGAGGTGTGTGTTTCCCCTTTTTTTACATTATTTACATTTTTATCCCCGTACACTCGTATTTACACTTTTTAACACTACGGTCATTCGAGTATTTAGCTTTTTCTTTTTTAATTACATACCCAAGTTGGTGAGCAGTGTCGCGAGATTTTGTGATTTTTTCTACTAATTATTCATTTTGATGGTATACGATTATCAGGGTTCTCGGTATTTCGCTTTTTCTTATCCGTGTTTATCCACATTGCATCTAATTATATTACTCAACAATTGATAATAATAATTATATTGTTCAACAATTTAATATTCTTTTCCAACTGACGTTTCACTGATAATCGCAATCGTTTAAAATTATCGTTCATGTTTGTGTAATTAAATACGATATAAATATAAATTACATTCGTAAATGTAATATTATTATTAAATTTATTTTCTATTACATTAATGTTACCATTATAATCAAGTGACTGATATACCGTCGTACTTTAAATATTTATATTAAATACAAACATAAATAATAAATAAAGTAACTTCGTCGCCTCTCGTGAAACGTAAGAAAAAAAAGAGCGAAAAACCGTCGTAGAAGAAATCAATAGATATGCAAATGGAAAAAAAAAATGGAAACAATTAGATATTTCGTCAGGTAGCGAAAGGCATTGCATATACTAAAAATTTTGATTCACGATGTATATTTGTATATAAATCGTGGCCGCGAGAAAAGTAACCTATCGTTCCTTGCGTTAAATAACAATTTTAACAAGACGCCCACTTTTTATATCGATAAATCGTATATATATGTGTACGATATAAATATTAACATAAATGAAAAGAAACGCATATACGCAATAAAACAGTTTATCATGGAGATTAATCAAACTTGACAACGCGAAGTGTTTCTTTTATATTGTACAGTACGTATATATGCAGTGTGTATAATGTGTGTGCTCAGAGCGATATTCTTATGTGACGTGCGTGACGTAGATTTTTCTCTTTCTTTTTTTAAAAGTTACTCGACGAAATTTGACAATTTTCTACCTTATCTGCATTTGTTTAATTGACTTTCTTGTTGGTTTCGTAGAGCGATAATGACGAAACTTGTAATAGGATTTTCTACACGTAAGTCTCTTTTTGTCGATTGATTTGTTTCCGGTGAATTTTTATTACTTTCACGGAGATTAATTAACCAAATTTTTTTTGTAAATTATATTTTTCAGTGTATAAGTGTATAATATAACATTTTATGAGATATGTGTGTACGTGACAATATCAATGTTAAGCGCTAAATTATAAAAAATTACACACTTAGAAAACGGTAAAAACAATGTTACTTTTATTTAATAAAAAATAAAAAATAAGAAATTTTTTAAGAAAAATAATAACGTTTAATTTAATAAAAAATTAAAAAAATACAAGAATTTTTTTAAGAAAAATAATAACGTTTTATTTAATAAAAAATTTAAAAAAATAAGTGATTTAAAAAAAATATAATAACGTTTTTTTTAATTAATATACACATTCAATTAAACAATAAAAAAAGATAATTAACTCGCAATACGCTAAATATCCTAATAAAAATCCGACACAATTAAACAGTCGATTATTAAGCGACATAAGACCGAATACCGGAAACAAACAGTAAACTGAAAGAAAATGTTTAATTTTCAAACCGAGATAAACTAAGAGAAATTATAGTTTAACGATGTCAAACGAAGAAAATCAATTACGCATCGATGATCATCAGGTTCTCGCTTTCTGCGCTCGGTTGCATCCGCTATCATTTTTTTTTAATCTTTTTCTCGTTTCTTGCTCGCAATGTTTGTATTCCATTCTTTCTCTACCAGTAAATCTTTTGCAACTCGTTACGCTGCATCCGTTTGCTCTATTTTACCAAATTTTTCGTAGGAAAAGAATTTTTTTAATCGATCGAAAATAGAGTTTTATGAAAAACATTAATCAGTAAGTATATTACAATGTTTAATTTTACGACTGCAGAAAAAAAAACATATAATTTTTAAAAATATATCTAAATCATCTATATTTAATAAAGTGTTTTTATTTTTAAATTTAGTTTTATTTAATTTTTTACACTGATATTAACCAAAAAGATAATTTCTTTATAATAATCTTCATTATACATATATATAAATATAATGCATTTTTTTAATAATATTCACGATTACTACAATAGTAAAATTGGTAAAACTGTATCACAAATATACTCAGACACGTAAAAATGTTCTTAGTCACTCTTAGTCGAATAATTATCGCGTATAGGATAATTTGCGGAAAATTTGTTGATCGTATAATTGGGTGCAATAAAAACATTGAGTCACAAATTGAGTCTAGCTCTTGGAATTTTATAATTTATGTTTCCCAAGAAAGAAAATGTCACTTTTAGTAGTTAAAATCGAAATAAGTCAGACTTACTTGGCACATACATGTGAGATATATCGATTCACGTAAACGAAAAAAGAAAGTAATTATTTACCAATAAACTTTGATATCAACCGATTTATTTTATTCTTAGCGTTTATTATATGTTTCAATTTTAGTATTTGAATAGAATATGTTAATTTTTCTGGATAATAAATAATATACAATAATATATTTAAAATTGATTATGATGAAAATTACTGATAATTAAACTATTGTATATTTAAGTATTGTTAATCGATATTCAACACATTGTTATATAAATTCGACTTTCCGATTGAAAAACGTTCTTGCAAATTTATCTCGAAAAATAATAATTGTTTCGCGCGTTTTATCAGATTCTTGTATTTAGTGAAATTTATTATGTTTATAATTTTATGTCACATTAACAACGATATTATTTGCATATTCCAGATCTTTTTTTTTACTCACGCTAAAACTATAACAACTCGCCTTAGGTGTAAAACATCGAGAAAGTCTATCGCTTTTTCCATTATTACGAATCTGCGAT
>CM047431.1:49590528-49903028 GCA_026168455.1 Theocolax elegans | reverse complement strand
ATTTATAAATTATAATAACTATAGCAATACCTCCAAGGTGTTGTATGAATCTGTTTAATTTTTGAGGTGTCCATGGTAGTGAAAAAATAATACAATTTAAAACATTATTTTAAATAAATTAATTACGAAAAACCTTTTTCGATATTAAAAATAGGGGGTTGGCGCGCGAAGCGCGCAGGGGGGCGAAGCCCCCCTAGTATATATATATATATATACCTACCTACCTACTCTTTCACACACAGGTTTTCTTAAGCAGAACGCAGAGGGTGATTCAATATTTAGGGATACCTTATGCACAACCTCCAATCGACGATTTACGTTTCGCACCACCGGTTACGGAGCCTTTGCCATCTTGGAGCGGCGTCAGAAACGCATCGATGTTCGGTCCGTCTTGCCCACAGATAACCAATCAGAGGAAGTTGCACGAGAAGTTATATTTAAAGTTATTACCCCCCGATTTACCGGATCCAGGCTTGAGCGAAGATTGTCTCTTTCTCAACATTTATGCACCTGACGGTAAGTCCGATACCTTTATCCTTTTATATTTTAACAAACGAGTTTTAACCGCTTCAATCGATCTTTAAAGACTTTTCATTTTGAATATAAATATTTTATAACGCATCGTGAATATTTAATGAATTTACTACAATATAGCTTTGATTACAAGATAGTTTTAATTCATTTCTTGGATACTCTACCCTTCGTATTACGTTAAATATTGCAAAGTTTCGATATAGTTATACACACACACACACACACATATACTATACCTCCAAGTAAAGATAAAATACATAATTACATTTGAGTTAAAGACCAAAAATTACGTGATCTATATCTCTAATTCAATAGCACTAAAAAAACGTTTTATTTCAACCTGTGCGTTACACACGATCTAAATATAAATAAAAATTATATATAAATAAAAGCAACATATAGCTGTGTGTAGAGTTAAGACGAAAACAATTACCCGAAATTGACCAAACTCGCACTGGTGGCAATTACCCTTGATATATAATAAAGTACACAATCAAATTCCGCCCCCCCCCCCTTCTTACGGAGATATATGACGTAGATTCGAGTGACAAATTGCACTGATAAGACTCTCCTATTTTGAAGAAAAGAAAAAAAAAGTAACGAAAGAAAGGGGTTGCGCAGTTAAGGCTTTTTCTTCTGTCGTTGCACACGCAATGTCAAACCGATCCAAGTTCAGTTTTAATACATCCAAGGAAGTCATTTATCATCACTGATTTCTTTAAAAATTTCCCCTATTTTTTTTTTAATCGCGGAAGAGGTTATCAGTGTATAAATTTTCATTTATATTTTTAACATTAAGTTCGATATGGATCTACATCTTGTATTTATCAATCGATCGTCATATTTAACGTTTAAGATAAAGTTCAACGATATATATTGTTTCGCTAGTCGATCGTACGACCGTTTAACAAAGTTATCAGAATAGTAGTTGAATTTAATCGACGGATCAAACTTTAATTATAAGCAATTTAATTAATATTAAAATGGTTATCGAAATCATATTCAAGTATATCCAAGATATTGATTATTTTGGTAATAGTAATATCCTCGAAGTTATTTTTATAGAGCGATTCTACAGGTATAAAAGTTTCGAACAAGTTTGAGATTCAATTGATTTGAATGAAACTTTCCTCGTGTAAATTGCGGATGTATTTAGTAATCTTGAATAACTGAGTATCGTCAAATTTATTAATATTTTATATTAACAAATGTATCATTGAGGGGACGTCGGACTCAGAAAATGGTCATTTTTAATATTTTTTTATTAACAAAAGAATACATTTTTGAAAAAATCCTGAACGCCATGTCCTTAGGCATGTTTTAAATATTATACTCTAATATTTTCATATTTTTAAATCTTTAATTTATTTCTGATTTTTGCGTTGAAAATTCATGCCTTTTTAGACCAATAATTGCCAAATTTATTTTTTCTGAAAAAATCAAAACGTCATGTCCTTATATTTGTTTTAAACTTATATCCATATTTCCAACATAATTCTTATATTGAGAGGTGTAGATCCCTGTAACTTGGGTCCGACACCCGTTAATTATCAGATTTTCTAGAATTTTTTTAAAATTATGTGGAATAGGATTATTCGGTACAAACGAAAAAATCAACACCTCGAGGTTTCTTTTCAGTACACTCTAAGGATAAAGGGATTCGACCTTTTTGAACAAATCTAGAGGAAGTGAAATTTCACTTGGATTAAACTAACTAAACCTAAGCCATTCCGTGAAAACGAACAGAAAGATGATATTAAGAGCTATTATTTCAATATCAGTTTGCTCGAATATCTCTAACGGTTCAAATGTTATACTAGATTGAAAACATTTTTCCATTGATTATTTTATTCTTTTTTTTTAATGTTTTTTCGATCAAACACAAATTTTCAAGTATTTGAGACAGTTTTAACAATTCAATTTTTATACTAAAGCTCTTTATTGAAGTTTTTATTGCGCGCTCTACTGCCAAAAATTCCCAAAAACTTTTTCATTTATCGATAAAAATTAAAAACTAATAAACATGTAAGGCGTAAGGATTTGTTCGATAAGATCGAATACCTTTATATAAAAAACGCATTCAACCAAACTTTCAGATTACGATGTCTTTTTAACGTTCATAAATTTATTTACCGAAGATCTAGTACTCTCTTTATTGGTTTCGTCCAGTGAAAAATTTTTACCGATTTACTAAAAATTGAAAGATACTAAAAATAATTAAAAAGTTTGCGTTAAAGTTCCTGAACATTTAAATAACAATAAAAATTTCTTTTCTCAAGGCAAAAAAAAAGGAGACATAATAACTCAATATTTTCTTTAAAATTTAAATTGATGATTAAACGTTAGATTAATTTCTTCGAAAATTATTTATAAAAACTTTTAATTCTATTCTCGATTGCTTAAATGCAATGCAATGTTCTCCGTGTTATCGTAAAAATTGAGAGTGGGATCCGATTTTTTAAATGCACATTAAAATCTTGTGAAATTTTTTAAATGTCTATAGTCGGAGTTATTATGTAGTATACTTAGAATAAAGAAAATTAGAAGAATCATTATTTCGAACGATATAAATTTTTTAATATTTTTATATATTTGGTCGAATACTTCGGATTCCAAATTGCAAAATATGTCTGACAATAGATAAATACAGTAAAATAATATACAAAATTATTTGTCTATATAAGTTGGAATTCAAAATATTGAATTAAAAACCTAAAAATTGAAGAATTCATTACTTTTCAAAATACAATGCTCATATTCTATATATGTTTTATAATAATAAAATACATGCTGATCTAATTTTGTTGATACTCAAAACTATTTACGAAATTCGAATGAGCATTCAACAAATCGAACCTCACTCATAATTGATATATTTCAGTCATTGCAAAAAAAAAATTCGAAATGTACAACCGCGGGAAATTTGAATTGACGACTTTAATGCACTATAGAACGTTAACATACGAAGATCACCGTAACACAGTATACAATTTTAAAAATGGTGACTGTACGAACACACCAATTCTAAATTAGATAAACGCTATATATATATTAAACGTAAATCGGATAAGAACAAGTGAATAGAAAATGTATATATATATATATATATAAGGAATCGGATTGAACGAGTGGTATAGCACGCGTGTCTCCGAACTTTGGTCATTTCGAATGTAACGAGTCATGAACCTCCTGGGTAAAAACACGAGAAAGTGCGAGGATCGTGTACACGCGCCGTCGAGAAGGGTGAAAAGAGGGAGAGAAAGGAGAAACGATCGATTCGAGCTTGGTTTAAGTGTGCATGGATAACCTCCCGGTTAAGGCTTGGGAGTAAAACACGCGAGCTTTCGGGAATATTCGATTGTTCGACGAATACTCAAGTTTATTTTTTTTACTTTTACTTTGTTCTCAGAGATCGGAGGACAAGAGACCCTTGGAGCTTGATTGAGCTTCAATTTTGTCCCCCGTATATGAATTCAGTTGTATACCAAATATTTCGTTAATAAATAAAAAAATCTTGTATTTTAATAATTCGTAAAGGAAATTAAAAAAAAACACATAGTATGAACATATATCTAAATACTTTGAGCGAAAAAATGGTTTATCTTTGATATTTAGAATTTCATCCACTCTATACATATATTTCCATCGTTTTCTAGCGGTGCACGTGTATACAATCACGCACGAATGCAAATTTCCTAAAAAAGAGAGAGAGAGCAGTGAGAGCAAAACAAACGAAATGTATAGGAAGAAAAGGATATATACAAATGCAAATAGTGTTGTGGTATAACGATCGGTTCAACGAAATTCCAGTGTTTATAAAATACGGAAGTACAGCACACATTGTTCATTCTTGAGAGAGATATATAGGAAGGAGGAGGGGGGTGGCAGAGAGAGAGAGAGAGAGAGGGGTTTAAAATAGCGCAATAAGTCTCGAAAGGTTATCGTAAAGAAGGGATCTCTCGTTAAGAGCAAGTTTAAACCGGAAGCAGGGTTCGAATAACCTATGACGTTGCCCGATCCTCTCGTGGATTAAACAAGGCTGCCCTCGTGGCTCGCGCGGAGGATGTTTATCACAATGCGCAATCGGGGTCAAGGTACGTTATATTAATTATATACGACATTTGTCAGATATTTCAGAATCTCGGTCTTGTGTCCTCACTGTCGAGGTTTTGCATTTTTAAGAGTTGTCTCCTGCTTAACGATATATATTGTTTCGCTAGTCGATCGTACGACCGTTTAACAAAGTTATCAGAATAGTAGTTGAATTTAATCGACGGATCAAACTTTAATTATAAGCAATTTAATTAATATTAAAATGGTTATCGAAATCATATTCAAGTATATCCAAGATATTGATTATTTTGGTAATAGTAATATCCTCGAAGTTATTTTTATAGAGCGATTCTACAGGTATAAAAGTTTCGAACAAGTTTGAGATTCAATTGATTTGAATGAAACTTTCCTCGTGTAAATTGCGGATGTATTTAGTAATCTTGAATAACTGAGTATCGTCAAATTTATTAATATTTTATATTAACAAATGTATCATTGAGGGGACGTCGGACTCAGAAAATGGTCATTTTTAATATTTTTTTATTAACAAAAGAATACATTTTTGAAAAAATCCTGAACGCCATGTCCTTAGGCATGTTTTAAATATTATACTCTAATATTTTCATATTTTTAAATCTTTAATTTATTTCTGATTTTTGCGTTGAAAATTCATGCCTTTTTAGACCAATAATTGCCAAATTTATTTTTTCTGAAAAAATCAAAACGTCATGTCCTTATATTTGTTTTAAACTTATATCCATATTTCCAACATAATTCTTATATTGAGAGGTGTAGATCCCTGTAACTTGGGTCCGACACCCGTTAATTATCAGATTTTCTAGAATTTTTTTAAAATTATGTGGAATAGGATTATTCGGTACAAACGAAAAAATCAACACCTCGAGGTTTCTTTTCAGTACACTCTAAGGATAAAGGGATTCGACCTTTTTGAACAAATCTAGAGGAAGTGAAATTTCACTTGGATTAAACTAACTAAACCTAAGCCATTCCGTGAAAACGAACAGAAAGATGATATTAAGAGCTATTATTTCAATATCAGTTTGCTCGAATATCTCTAACGGTTCAAATGTTATACTAGATTGAAAACATTTTTCCATTGATTATTTTATTCTTTTTTTTTAATGTTTTTTCGATCAAACACAAATTTTCAAGTATTTGAGACAGTTTTAACAATTCAATTTTTATACTAAAGCTCTTTATTGAAGTTTTTATTGCGCGCTCTACTGCCAAAAATTCCCAAAAACTTTTTCATTTATCGATAAAAATTAAAAACTAATAAACATGTAAGGCGTAAGGATTTGTTCGATAAGATCGAATACCTTTATATAAAAAACGCATTCAACCAAACTTTCAGATTACGATGTCTTTTTAACGTTCATAAATTTATTTACCGAAGATCTAGTACTCTCTTTATTGGTTTCGTCCAGTGAAAAATTTTTACCGATTTACTAAAAATTGAAAGATACTAAAAATAATTAAAAAGTTTGCGTTAAAGTTCCTGAACATTTAAATAACAATAAAAATTTCTTTTCTCAAGGCAAAAAAAAGGAGACATAATAACTCAATATTTTCTTTAAAATTTAAATTGATGATTAAACGTTAGATTAATTTCTTCGAAAATTATTTATAAAAACTTTTAATTCTATTCTCGATTGCTTAAATGCAATGCAATGTTCTCCGTGTTATCGTAAAAATTGAGAGTGGGATCCGATTTTTTAAATGCACATTAAAATCTTGTGAAATTTTTTAAATGTCTATAGTCGGAGTTATTATGTAGTATACTTAGAATAAAGAAAATTAGAAGAATCATTATTTCGAACGATATAAATTTTTTAATATTTTTATATATTTGGTCGAATACTTCGGATTCCAAATTGCAAAATATGTCTGACAATAGATAAATACAGTAAAATAATATACAAAATTATTTGTCTATATAAGTTGGAATTCAAAATATTGAATTAAAAACCTAAAAATTGAAGAATTCATTACTTTTCAAAATACAATGCTCATATTCTATATATGTTTTATAATAATAAAATACATGCTGATCTAATTTTGTTGATACTCAAAACTATTTACGAAATTCGAATGAGCATTCAACAAATCGAACCTCACTCATAATTGATATATTTCAGTCATTGCAAAAAAAAATTCGAAATGTACAACCGCGGGAAATTTGAATTGACGACTTTAATGCACTATAGAACGTTAACATACGAAGATCACCGTAACACAGTATACAATTTTAAAAATGGTGACTGTACGAACACACCAATTCTAAATTAGATAAACGCTATATATATATTAAACGTAAATCGGATAAGAACAAGTGAATAGAAAATGTATATATATATATATATAAGGAATCGGATTGAACGAGTGGTATAGCACGCGTGTCTCCGAACTTTGGTCATTTCGAATGTAACGAGTCATGAACCTCCTGGGTAAAAACACGAGAAAGTGCGAGGATCGTGTACACGCGCCGTCGAGAAGGGTGAAAAGAGGGAGAGAAAGGAGAAACGATCGATTCGAGCTTGGTTTAAGTGTGCATGGATAACCTCCCGGTTAAGGCTTGGGAGTAAAACACGCGAGCTTTCGGGAATATTCGATTGTTCGACGAATACTCAAGTTTATTTTTTTTACTTTTACTTTGTTCTCAGAGATCGGAGGACAAGAGACCCTTGGAGCTTGATTGAGCTTCAATTTTGTCCCCCGTATATGAATTCAGTTGTATACCAAATATTTCGTTAATAAATAAAAAAATCTTGTATTTTAATAATTCGTAAAGGAAATTAAAAAAAAACACATAGTATGAACATATATCTAAATACTTTGAGCGAAAAAAATGGTTTATCTTTGATATTTAGAATTTCATCCACTCTATACATATATTTCCATCGTTTTCTAGCGGTGCACGTGTATACAATCACGCACGAATGCAAATTTCCTAAAAAAGAGAGAGAGAGCAGTGAGAGCAAAACAAACGAAATGTATAGGAAGAAAAGGATATATACAAATGCAAATAGTGTTGTGGTATAACGATCGGTTCAACGAAATTCCAGTGTTTATAAAATACGGAAGTACAGCACACATTGTTCATTCTTGAGAGAGACATATATAGGAAGGAGGAGGGGGGTGGCAGAGAGAGAGAGAGAGAGAGGGGTTTAAAATAGCGCAATAAGTCTCGAAAGGTTATCGTAAAGAAGGGATCTCTCGTTAAGAGCAAGTTTAAACCGGAAGCAGGGTTCGAATAACCTATGACGTTGCCCGATCCTCTCGTGGATTAAACAAGGCTGCCCTCGTGGCTCGCGCGGAGGATGTTTATCACAATGCGCAATCGGGGTCAAGGTACGTTATATTAATTATATACGACATTTGTCAGATATTTCAGAATCTCGGTCTTTGTGTCCTCACTGTCGAGGTTTTGCATTTTTAAGAGTTGTCTCCTGCTTTACCGACAGATTCCTCGGGTTTCTTCGTTTTTCTTTACACCGTACACTAAAATCAATAATTAACGATGTGCCATAGTCAATATTTATCCTCCCTATACCTTATCAGCAAACGCGATAATTGGTAATAAATTTGTAAATAAAAAGAGTATGTGCAAAAATAAGAGAAGTGGTGCGTTCGTTTGTCTATAATCTAATTGTGTAAAAGTAAAAGTGATGATAAATGTAAAAGTGATGAATTTGAAATTGAAATATTCAAGGGGCCATTCACTCTTTATTAAGGGTACAAATAATTTATCATGATTATATCAAAAATCCATATATCTAACTAAGATTTCTATTATATATAATGTGATTTCAAATCATTTGAAATTATAGGAAAAACGAAATTACGAAATCACTTTTTAGAGTGTGTTTTTGCGAAAAGTCTTACCAAAGATGTGAACCCAACCTTAACAAAGGCGCTTCTTTCCTGATTTTTTCACATACTCTTTTGTTTACAAATTTATTACCAATAACCGCGTTTGCCGATAAAACAGGGAGGATAAAATATTGAGTATGGCACTCCGTCAAGTTATCAACATTTAATTAAGAGCAATTTTTATTAAGAATCGAGAGAGAATAAAAATAAACTTTACTTATATTTTCGTGTTCGTATAAGAATAATCATTTGCGTTTATAGTAGAATAACCCAAACCCACATTACGCGAGCCTGTCGCAATACCCATTATTTTTATCGAACAAACTGTTCTGCTTGCAACGAAAATACGACAAGCCTATATAACATTTCGGTCTTAAAATTGTGTCACTTGGTTGACAGTGCCAATCGAATATCAATATTTATTCCGTCATTATAACCATGTATTTTTCAATTTTCTATAAATAATCGTCATCGTAGAGAATCATCGTAAAGAACAATGTAGAAAATCACTGATTACTAATTATAACCGATATACCTATCTCTGATTATAATTTATAAATAGTTACCTTTAACAACCAATTCAAAATATATTAAATTAGCCCTAGTATATAGAAATAAAAGCATTTATTAATGTTTTGAAGTTAGAAATAGATATTTCATAAGTCGTATAATTATAGCCATTTTCTATCCATTTTTAAAAACTGGCTATTTTCTACCTTAAAAATCGTTTACGTTTTCACCCGGGAAATTATATATTGTATATTTATTAAAACACAGACACACACACATACACACGTATATATATATATATATTTGCAAAGACAAAGAAATATATATTATTGACCAAAAAACTTTTAGTTTTATCGAACACCGATTATTAGTAATTGTTATTGAAATTAAAAAAAAGGAACAATTTTAAAAAAAATCATTGTCGCTCGTTTTTTTTTCTTTATTTGAACTTGACGTGACAGATATGAAGCTTCTCATTAATTCGAACATATGTAAGTACAAAAGCAATAAACATTTGCATGTTTTGTGAGTACGTAAAATATTACGGTAATCGTTAAATCAATTCGATCGAACATTCTCATTATATTCTCCGCATTGTTTTTATCACCGAAATGATCAATCATATATATATCACACTGAACAATTTCGGAAAGATCATGTACGTAAAATTGACAATGATTATCCATTATCTTTTAAGGGTAGAGTTAGGTCAAAAATATTATTTTTATTTTTCATCTCAATGATCAATGACATATTTTTAGTAAAAATATAAACTCTTCTGGAAAATATCAACAAGACAGAATCATTAATGCAACAACAATTAGTGTTTGGTGCCAAATGCTTCGTGAGGCACATCAATTTTTGGATTTATTAGACATTTTTTGTTATTATTCTTCCTAGTAATTGATTAAATGTTACACAGGCTCTTTTTTATTTTAACATTTTTTTGTTTATCAAACAAAAATAATTTATTAAAAAATAAAATTCATTTAAAACATTGTTTATTTTTGCATAATAAATTTAACTTTTTTTGCAACCGTACCTTAATTGTTATAAAAATGTTTCTGTATTGTTGAAATTTTCCAGAAAAGTTTACATTTTGCTACAAGTATGTCACAAAAATTTTAGATCGTAAAGATGAAAAGAAAAAGATATTTTTTGACCTAACTCTAGCCCTAAAGAAAAGGAAATTGTATAAGTAAATACAAAGAAAAATAAATATATAATATCGGTAAAACAGGTCACTTAATATACACATAGCCCTCCCCGTAGAAGTAAAAGGGAAATTGTCATCTCTTAACTTTGTCCAACCTCTTTCTCAACGTTATCGACGACAGAAATCGCGTTGCACCACGAATTCGTAGAAAGCAAAAAAAAAAAAAAGAATGTACACGTTGATTCTCTTTTAAGAAAATTTCCTTCCCTTTACGTGAGTATATATACACGCGTAGAGGAACGCTATACAACTTGTACGACGATAAAAAAAAAGAGGAAAAAGAAAAGTAAGGGGTTTGAGTGTAGGAGCGATAATCGCCTAAAGTAAGTTCCACACACGCGATTTAGTTCGATTCAGGGGTGTCGCGTATGTGTGTGGGTGTGCGTGAGTGTCCACAGAGTTTCCGTAATCTTGAGGGGTATAGAGTTGATCGCGGTTAGCCGAGTGTTTATTGGACAGAGTTCTCGACGTGTCCTCGTGGATTTCGTTCGCACAGTCATCTTTTTACTTGTCTGTCACCCCACTTCTCTTACCCTCTAGGTTGTAGGTTAATTAGACGTGATTTTGTCGAATATATTCTTATACCTGATGTATCTTTTTCGTTTATTTTTTTTTCTTTTTAAGGGGGTAGTTTCGTTGTGTCGTTTATGCTAATGTGATTTCTCTTGTGGTATCGTTTCGTTATCGGTGAAATGGTTCCCTTCCGATTTTGACTGATATATACGTGTGTTGTGGGTTGAATAAATTAGGGGTGAGGGCGTTTTCGAAAATTCGAATCGAGCATAAGAATCAAACTACTCGTAATAATCGAGTGACTCGAATAGTTTCTAATTGCTCGAATGGACCGAGTTTCTCAATTCAGAATAATCCGAGCTGTGCGCAGGTTCATGACGGAATTGATCGAATCGCTAGATCAACCTTCTTTTTACGTACAGATTTTACGACAGGAAAATCAAAATATTTATATGACACAAATTATATTCAATTTATGGGAATAATTCAAATTGATTCTGATAATAGATGGTAATAATTTTATGAGTTATTCGAGTACCCTACTCGAATTCACCAGAAATGACCAAGGTTTTTGAAACACGGATCTTATCCAAATTCTAGGATATTATTTCTAGTATAAAATTATGAAAAATACCAAAGTTTTAGACCCTAGCCGTTCCTTTTTACCAAAGTTATACGCCACTAAACCAAATTAAAAAAAAAATGCCGCTTCTTCCGAATTTGGTTTTAAATGAAACCCCAAATCAAGTATAGATACAATTTAAAAATAAATAAATAAGAACTACCACTAATAAATAATAAAAAAAAAAGGAATTTTAATGTTAATTTAACAACACAATTTCTAATATATTTTTTAGACTAAAATATTTGTTAGTTGGTACTTGCTTTATAACTTTTTGCCAAAAATATACGTATTTTGTATTTGCATTCCAAACGCTTTGGCCTCTCCTATAGTCAGTGGAAAAACTCGAGTTGAATGTTTCGAGTATACGCACGTCTTTAGTTTTGATGTTATAGTTATTCTGTTAAATGTTATAAACGTATAAGCTAAAAAGCGTTTCAGTACACTAACAGAAAGTTTAGATTAAAAATTATAATAGTGTAGTCTAGTAAACAAGTTACAGACTGACAGGCTGAAGAAATTTAAAAACTAATTTTTAAAAATTTAAATGTATTGCAGTTGTTGTGATATTTAGGTGTACTAACTTTTGTAAATTTTAATATAACATAAACTATAGTTATTTTTCTCAGTTTTCCAATTTGTAATTTCTTTAAAAACTATTGTAATTGTTACAAACGGTTTTGTAATTTTTAATACAAAATTTCTCTCCATGTATACAAGGTTCTTACTACCAATTGTTACTGCCTAATATTCTTGAGATTTAAATTTTTACTATAGGGGATCTAAATTTTTTAATTTCTGAGGAAACATTAAAAATTTATTCTCATTTTTTCTTTGGGAGGCCGTACATTTTCGTCCTTATATGGCGCTGACGTGAACGCGCTGAAACATGTATATGTTCATCGGGGCATAGGAATCATTCAGTTTCATGTCAATCCATTTTTTCAGAAGGCCCAATTTCTCATTGGTGTAAATATAAAATACGTGTATAAATAGTTTCTTATAATGATGTTCATTGAAACTGTCAAAGTACATTAATCCAAAGAGCGAGGAGATGGTAAATTGCTTTAACTTTATGGCCAATTAAACTGGTAATTATATAGTCACATCCAAGATATCTCCATTTGGATACTGAATGTAATTATAAATGCCAAGTATCTATAAAAGAAAAAAAAAGTGTATTAGTGAACTTATTATATACGTGTTAAAAGTCATATTTTTAGTAACACAGTTGACTAAATTTTGGAATAGCAGTAAAATATGATATTGTTTCATTAAGAACCATGGTATACATATATCACGTTTTATCAAATATATAAGTATTCATCAAAAATTAATTTAATATTAATTATTTATTATCACGCGTGTGCATATGTAACATAGATACTTATATAGTTTTTAATAAATTAATAAAAAAATGAAAATTTACTGATTAAACTTATAACTCATGTTATAATTCTGTGGTTTCCCGGCAAACCCATTTAAGTCCACTTTTTGTGATTTCGAGAAAACCGAGTTTGAAAGTGCAAAGTTTGGTCAAATCGCAAAACGAACGAAATGCGTTGCAATACTGCAGTTAGTTTATAGATGCATTTAATAGAAACATTTTGACATTAGTAAGTCCAGGGTAGATCGTTTCTGATCCTTGGATTCACGTACACTGAGAAAAATTTTTAGTAAAAATTACAATACTATCTAGTAAAAGAGTCACAGAATGCCAAAAATGAGAAAAATTACTATACTTTATTGTAAAATTTACAAGAATTATAGTAAATTTTACTATAAAGTATAGTAATTTTTCTCATTTTTGGCAGTCTGTGACTCTTTTACTAGACAGTATTGTAATTTTTACTAAAAATTTTTCACAGTGTAATATCGTGAAGTTACCTGGTTTCGCCGGATCTGGGACTTATCCGGTTTTACCGGTTTTCGGTGTTTTAGGTAGAAATAGTCAATAATAATCATTGTGCGACTATATAAATTGAGTTTTAATAATAATTAGGCTGTATTTATAGTAATATAAGGCTAAAATACGATAAAATTAAAAAAAGACGCGAGCAATTACGAACACATAATTATTGATAGAATCAAATTAGTGGTAGTTCGTTTTGTGACTTACCAAATTACGCGTTTATTACCAGTACCTTTGTACTGGTTTTAGGTAAATATACACAACGACGATCTGCCAAGACTTTCCGCCATTTTTAAAACGCATTCTTACTCGAGCATAGCCTCATAGACGTGATTTTGTAAACAAACTGTTACATTTACAAAATTGATGTATTTCGTTGAAAATCTCTTTAGTATTGATTGGAAACTAACATTTTAGGTATCAGAATTGCATTATTGTATATGTAAATTTGTAAAAAAAAAACAATTTTTAGTTTAAATAAATAAATTACAGCATCTATATATACTAGGGGGGAGCCCCTGACCCCCTATTCGCTACGCTGGTCAACCCTCATTTTTTTAATTTCCATATATATATCACTGTATATATGTATTGTATTTAGAATTTAATATATCTACCTTTAATAAATAAATTGTATAATTAAATATATTCTGAAAGTGTTTGGACTTATCTGGTTTTGCCGGGAACTAATTTAAAAAAATGGACTTATCTGCCTTTTTAACTAGCTTGCACTTAGCCTAGAGTAAAATTTCGGCAATTATAGATATGTTCAGTTGAAAGTACTGTACACAAGGGTACATAATCCACAAAAAAATTCAAAAAGTAAACTTAACTGGTTTTGCCGGGAAGCCACAGAATTGTAAAATTGCGCTGATTTTTGTTCCGACACGAAATTACATAAATTGTAAAATAATGTTAGGTAAATTACAATACTATACACTTTTTTGAAATATATTATAATCCTTTCCACCGTGTAAAAGATCATTGCACGATCGGTGTGTACGTCAAAAAGAGGAAAAAATGTTGATTTATCTTTACAGACGTAAAACGGTTCTGCAGAAGGTCGTAAAAGTAACCCAATGATTTATACACGTTTTGGCAATAAAGGATGAATAAATGTTTATTTACAACCTAAAATTTTCATCGGTTATCTTCAAATACATACGTTGAAAGGGTTATTATACTAAATCATTTATAATATACATGTTTTATTATATATGTATATATATATCCGATTATCCTTCCAATTTTCGAATTAAATTTTTAACAATTCACTCGATTTTCATTTGTACAATTACAAAAAATTAAAGGATTTTATAACCGAAATGCTCTCGTTTTGACTAACTGTTGTAATATAATATCTAATGTGAATAAAGAAAACGAGATACAACAATACATGAATCGAAACAACCCATATTAATCCTGAAATATCGTAGGAAGGTTGATCGCTTGCAACGATAAGAAAATATTCATATGCACGAAACGATATAAACCAATCATCGTCTGGGATTCAAATTTTAAGAGGGATATATATGTGTGTGTGTATACACGAGAAACCGCACCTAAACTATAGAAAAATTTCCAACCTTGACGTCACGTCCTCCAAGTCATTCATGCATCCTTAAACGAACGAAAAGGAAAAAAAAACGATGGACTCGATCGATTCTTTACCTTTGCACATATATACGTAGAAAATGAAAAAAAAAACCCAGCACTTTTCACCTTTGTTTAGTATGTACGTATAGTTGACGATGGTTAATTTATTCGGCAGGCAATCGACCGAACGAAGGTGGAGGATTACCCGTGATGGTCTGGTTTCACGGTGGAGACTTCAATAGCGGCACGCCAGCAATTTGGGATGCTTCCGTCTTCGTCACCAAACGGAAGGTCAAGTTCACGTTAACTGATTATATCAAATATAGATTATCTTCGATTCGAATTACTCGGTCGTTTTAATTTTTTTTCTTTTCGGCTTAATTGATTATTGACGCGCAAATATTTAACAGGGGTGTTTCGAATTTCATATGCTCAATTTTATTACTCTTTGGTTTCACTCGTTCTTTTTTTATTGTTTTTCTTTTTACGTACATATGTATATATATATACGTACAAAAATAAAGTTTGGTTAACATTAATAGTATGGTGTTAGACGCGTATACGCGCAGAAAAATATTGCACTAAAAATTACTGTGATCGAGTAATAATAAAATTTATTATACATTTTGGAAATTTTAACAAATATACAGTAAATTATTCCTAGACGTTATAGCCATTTTTACTACAACATTTTTCTCCGAAATTTATATACTAATTAAATTTCTCGCGCCGTGTTTACATTCGTACGACATTTTTAATGTTGTGACAAATTTTAACGTCAATGCAATAACTGCTAGTACAGATATACAATCTATCACTCTGTCCCACGTTTGAATTAATTATGTTCATTTATTCGCTCAATTAATCGTTTTGTAAATCAAGTGGTACAGTTTTAGAATATTTCAAAATAATCGATTTGTGACTATACTACATTAAACGAGTGATGTATTAAATTGTTACGCAGGTCGGTGCTCCCTTTGTTTTACCGAAAATTTAAGTTATTTTGTTAAAAATTCAAACTTTCGTTGGCCTTGATACCACCTTTTAACAACTATTTAAATACTCTATTACGATTGTAATTAATGCCGTGCAATAGAGATTTATCTTCACTTTCTGCATCGTAAAAAAAAATGTTGGACTATCTGTAATAGATACATACATTTTCAATTAATTCAGTGGAATAATAAATTTTCATTATTTCTACGATTAATATACGTCGGCCAACATTTGTACCTATACATCGTGGCTACTTAACTGACTGCGTGTCTGATTATGTTAATAACCTAAGATGCGTGATAAATTTAGCTATACACCCTAGAAATCTAAATCTTTAAATTTTATGTTAATTATTTCAAATTTTCAAAGTTATAATTATTTGAACGATATATATGTATGTATATGGGAGATTCTATGTCAAGTGATCCGGACAAAAAATAAATAGTGTTTTTGATAGTTGCAACCTACAGGAAATCACTTGAAGAAAGTAAAAGACATTTTTTCTCATATTGGTGCAATGTTAAAGACAGTCGAAAATTGAGATTATTCGAAAAATAAGCATTTTTAGCATTTTTAACAATTTTTAACTCAAAAACTATCTACTTTTTGTTATATATGTTAAATGGAGAAAATATTATAAATTTAAAGAAGAATTTGTTGAAATTTTGTGGGTATGTTAATTATCACTTTTATTATGCTGTAGAACAATAATAAGTCTTAAAATACAAAAAAGAAATGTACGTCCAAATATTTTTTAATGAACCAATTTCTGCTTGTAGTCAACAATATTTTCTTTCTTTTATTGACCCCTGACAGGTTTCTGGCCGAGCTTTTTGAGCTGAGTTATGGCATTTTTGATAAAACAGTGACATGTAGTACGTGCAAATTTCCATAAATCATATTTTCTATTTTATTCAAATAACATAAAATTATCGGCTATAAGAAAGAAATTTGATCTTTAGAATAAGACAATATTGCTGGCTACAAGAGAAAAAATTTGGATTATTAAAAAATTTAAAATCGTACATTCCTTTTTTTTACATACAAAAAATTGAACGTTTTTAAGTTAACAATTGTTAATAATGAAACAAAATGAATTTATCATTCGTGAATATGTATATGTGTATATAATATCGGTTTCTCCGAACTAAATTTTATTCTAAAGTAAAGTATTTAGTTCGGAGAAACCGATATTATATACACTTATAATTGTTAAAAATGTTTAAAATGCTAATTTTTCAAAAAATTTCAATTTCTTTACGATTTGTAACATTTCACCAACGTGGGATGAAAATTAAAAAAATTTTTTTTATTATACTTTCTTCAGGTGATTTCTTCCTATTTATAACGATTTTTCCTTCACCTGATCATTTGACGCGGAATCTCCCGTATATATTTAAATATTACAAATGTACATCATCGGTCCTCTTTTTTTTTATTATCCTCAAGGGAAACGTATAACGAAGTGGTGGTGTAATAAAAATGAAAAAGTGGAGATTACCTTAAACAGGGAAATTATTCGAAACGTTAAATCGAATTATAATTGTTGTAATTTATTTTACTGCAGAAACAATCACCACGCGTGTACATAGAGTATATAATAGACGTAATTGTTTCGATGAATTTTAACGAACGTAGACTACTTATTTCGTGCAACGAAATCAATTTTCACCGATCAGTCAACTATAAATGTTTAACGAGTCGAGAAGAATGAAAAAGGTCGATGTTTATAAGAACAAGAGAGATTAAAAATTAGAGGGTATACGTATTACATGTACGTGTAAAACCACGAATTGATTCTTATAGTTTCTGTACTTACATCCTTGAACTCGGTATAACGTCTGCAGGAGGTCTCGCTCGGTACTTACCACGGATATATATTTTTAGACTTTCGCGCGTCTTCGGTTTAGCCGCTCGTGTCGAATTGCGATTTCCGTGGCCGGCCCTCACGCGAAATTCGTACCCGCGGCTATTTTGATTTATTTATTTGGCCTTTAAGATACACACTAAGACGTCTTGCCCAAGGTCGTTTTTTCCTTTCTGGGTGAACCAACCACCACCCCCTTTTTCGAACCATCGATTATAGAGGGTGTGTCTCGCTTTGACGCCTGGTAGTAACGTCGAGATTACTTTTCATTTCTTTTGAATGATTGGATTGCTATAAATTAAAGTGCGATATACTTATATTTTTTAAATATAGGTTTAAAAATCTTTTTTTTTTTTTTCGAGTAAAAGTATATCTATAATACGGAAGATGTGCTCTATTCTTCCATTTACAACCTTTTCCAACATTGGGAAAAAATATTTTAAATTCTAAACATGTTAATAATCACTAATTTAGTCATGTAAGAGTATCGAAATAGTAAAAAACATTGTACGAGGAAAAAATTATACGGTTATGGTTATGGTCAAATCTGTTCATTGCAAATTGTCACAAGCTATTTAATTATTGTCCATTATCGCGCAACCGCAAGAAAAAATGTTTCACGTCAAGTACGTAACTAACTATATTCTTGAATTATTACCGGTTATTGAAGCAAATCTTTAAGCAAACAATAATTCATATTTATATTTACATTTTTAATTATTCCTTTAGCCCTTTCCATCGATTAATAATTATTTTAAAGAATTATATCCAACTTGAGTAAGAATTTATGCGCGACAAGCAAAAATGTATAGTTATTTACTTTATTTTTAAATATTACATTTAATTGGTGAAAATATTCCTATCAAAAAAAGTCAAGGTGGAGCTATAAGTGACTTTTTCGGACTTTCGGAAAAAAGTTAATGATAATTTCCACATGAAACTCCACGTACAATTTCATGTTTGATTCCACATGTTAATTTTCATATATATAGTCCAAAAAAGACTACATGAAAGAATAAAGTATATTTCCTAAAAAAACCACATGTATAACTCCACCTCGACTTTTGTGATAAGGGTGTCAATTTCGGAAATACGTAGTAAAAATTGATGGAAAGGAGAAACCTCCAGAAATTCATATTATTTTCTTTATTATCCATAAATATAGTGATCTGAAACTTTCTATAAATTCAGTTCGATATTTAAAGTATTCATTTCATTCGCAATTAATTTTTAAAACGTAATACGATCTAATTCTATTAAATTGATGTTAAAAATTGTGATCACAACAATTGAACCGGACATTCCACGTCCATTTTGCGCTAACAGCAATATGTATATATTATATTTAAACATTAAAATTATCATCCTAAATGTGTTCCACTACTGATACTTCTCGATTCCTCGACAATTATTATTACACGTATAATTTACTTTACGTATGTCAACATGCTAAATTTTATCGCGTCGTTAACTTTATCGATAATTGTAATAATTTAGGGCATATTACGAATGAAATATATAATTTACCCATCCCATGATGGTTTATTTCGTCTCAAGCACGAATGTTTTTATTTGTCAGACATATATATAGCGAAAGAAACAAAATACAACTTTGACATACTTTTTTGAAATAAAAAACAATTATAGGCATTTGTCATGAAACCATATGTACATATACATATATGTATACATACACACGCGAACTGCATTGTGGTACATTCTGCGTTCCTTGTCTAAATATACATTTTTCTATTAAATTGTTTCCGTTCACATGTCCTACATACCTTATTTTACGTATTTTAATAATCCTTATTTTCTTGTTACTCAAGTGTTCATCGTTACTATTATTCAACATTTTAATTCCGTGACTATTATTTTATGTTTACTTTTATTGGTTATAAAGTTAGAGTTTTTAAACGGTTTTAGTATACACAATGCGTGTACACGCGAAAGGCATCGTATAATCAGAAGGGAAGTGATCTAATTCTGATGATAATCTTAATATTGTGGGATGTTTTAATTTAAGGCGAATGCACCTATAAAAAGAAAATTTGAATATCTAAAATATCGCATAAACTTGGTTAAAATTTGTGTGGGGTTTGGTGAAAATTAATTGAAATTCTCGATATTTTCGGTATAGCCGCGAAACAATGTGGTTGTGCCTGCACGGAAAACTCAGTAATTTACAACAACAATTGAACTTTTGTGTTTTACAACAGGTATTGGTAGTAACAGTAGCGTATCGATTGAACATCCTTGGTTTCTTCACAACGACGGACACCGAGTCACCCGGTAATTTTGGTATGCTCGACCAAATTGCCGCGTTAGATTGGGTGAGCAAAAACATCAAGCTGTTCGATGGTTCACCATCCAACATCGTAATATTTGGCCACAGTGCTGGGGCTATTAGCGTTGGACTTCACATGATGAGTCCACTCAGTAAAGGGAAATTTCACAAAGCTATTGCCATGAGTGGAGACGCGATCAATTCGGTCAGGATGCCACAAGATGAATTAACTGTCGTTGATCAGGTATGTCATGCGCAATAATCTTTTATTCTGTCAGCCAGTGTTAAAATTAAAAAAAGCTATTCAATATTAACAATTAATAATTTTTTTCATAACAATTGAAAGCATTTCTTATGTTTTTAAACAAATTATATTTTTTTTTATTTACTAGTTTTTGTGCCACTTTTCTGGCACTTTCTGCCGTTTGTCTGTGTGGGTGCTTTTTTCCCCACTTTATTTTTTTTAATCCCCAACCATCTCGCATTTGCCGGGGTTCTGCCTGTGGGAGAGGGAAACCTGTGAAGCAGGGAAAACCTCACCCGAGGTGGCCCGGTGTCTTCGAAATATTCTGTTTGGGTGTCACAAAGTCACATTGTGTAGGCCAGAACACCGAAACAGAACGTTCCACACCCCCCGCTCGTGTTGTGAAATGTGAAAAACACCTAACCGATCACGAAAGCCGCACGAGACTGGTCTCCCATCCAAGTACTAACCGCGCTCAGCGCTGCTTAACTTTCGCGATCGGCTGAGGTACGTTTCTACCACTCCGTCACCGCGTCGGTTTAAAATAAATTATATTATTATTAATTTTTATTTAAGATCTTTCAGCCAATTTATATGTCACATAACTATTTTATCGTACTCTGATTTTTTACCATAATGGACTTACCGTAGGATATCTCTGGAATTACTTCATCGATTAGGCTGAAATTTTAACAGTAACTTTTGAACATGATTTAAATCCACTCAAGTGGAACATAATTTCAATAAAAGTCTAAATTTTTGTATAAAAAAATTATTTAGCTATATTTTTATATAATTTTTCAATTTTGTTAATTATTTGGTAATAATAATTTTTTTATTACAATGTTAACACAGTCTCTTTGCTCAAGTGCATTAAAATCACATTTAGAAGCAACTGTTAAAATTTCAGCCTATCTGATGAAATGGTTTGTGAGATATCCTGCGGTGAGTTCATTATGGAAAAAAAATCAGAGTACGAAGTCTTATAATTAATTAAAATAGTTATGATACAAATAAATTGGCTAAAAAATTTTAAATAAAAGTTAATATAATATAATTATATTACAATTAGGATATATTATAATTAAATATAATATAATTTGTTTAAAAAATTATGCAATGTTTGTAATTATTATGAAAAAATTATTAATTGTTAATATTGAATACCATTTTTTTCAATTTCAACACTGGCTGGTTCTCTTAATTAAATAATACTTACAGAATTTAGTTGTGCAGATTTTTGTTCGGCGATGTATACACCCAAGAAATGTTTTTATTTGCACTTATCAATTTTTGTTTGTTAAATTTTTATAATAACTGGCTTGCGTGTTTCTCAGATGTTTACATAAAAAGGTGGTATACCTGGTGGGTTACCGACCGAGCAAAACTGATATTTATTATATTTTATAAAACAAAATATGCAATTATAGGCAAAACACGAATGCAGAAGAGCACTAGATAATTAAATAATAAGTCATTCTACAGAGTTCCAGGTCAGTACAACAGGAAACTAAAAAAATTTCTGCACCGAAAATGTACGATTGTTTGTGATTTTTTCGGTGCAGAAATTTTTTAGGGTGTCCTCGTTGTATTGACCTGGTACTTTGTAGAATGACTTATTATTTAATTATCTAGTTATTTATTTTTTTAAATAAATTTAATGTTTATATTTTTTTGCTCGGTCGGTAACCTACTGGGTATGCCACCCCTTAACACAAGTTGACTATTGTAAGCACTATCGTTATTTTCCAATCTGCATTTAAATAAAATTCGACAATTTTTAAATAAGAGGTTTGATCAATCGACTATAAGTTAAATATTGAAAAGATGATTAACACAGAAGATAAGGTGTAAAAATATACAAAAAAAAATTACGTTATCTATATCACATCTATTATAATTTCAACTAAAAATTAGTCTATAAACATACTAATCCAAATGTGATCCAACAGGTAGCCGACAAGTTTGGTTGTTTTCGTCGAACTTCCGACCTCATGGAGTGCCTTAGAAATGTCGACGTCGACATACTGATTCGCGAATCGGCATACATCGAAACTTGGGGTCCAATCGTCGACGCCGAAACGAATAACAGTACCGAAGGTCCGTTTCTTCCAAGGCATCCACGTGAACTCGAGACGGAAGATTTGAACGCGGTACCCCTCATCGCTGGATTTACGAGTAACGAGCAAGCTCTGGCATTCATCGAATCGATCGGTGGTGACAATGTGGACGGCCGATTGTCGTTGAATCAATTCGAGTCGATGATACGAGAGGAGAGCAATGCAGCTGTCGTGCCTTCTGACGAGAACAGCACTTGCGAGCTAAGACCCGAACTTGTCTCCGAAGCTGTGTTATTCTTTTACAAACCACATCCTACCACTCGAGATCAAAAAGTACTTAGGGATCGTTATCTCGATTTGCAGACCGAAAAGAATTACGCAGCTGGATTGACTCAACTCGCAGCCAAAGTCTCTAGGTGAAAAATGTTTTATGACTTTTAACGAGAGTATAACGTTAGGATTTAAACTTTTATATCTTTTTTCTCAAAATTACCGACTTATAATTTGTTAATTCGTTTATTATATTACAGAGATAATTTTTTTTCTCAAGAAAGTCAATCGTCACGACCTCTCTTATGTTTTGAACTATCCGTATGCATTTTTCAAATTTACCCATTAAAAAACTCGGATATTTATTAAAATTAAAGTTATTTTAATAATGACAAACATTTAAAAAAGAGTTTAAGGGGAGTCCGTAGAGTATAGTTTAACATATCACCACCCGAAAATTCGACAATAATTATGGACATTTAAAGAAAATAGAGTTTTTACCACACAAAATCAAAGTTGAGCGCCATAGCTATTGATGTAATGATTAAACTTACCTTATCAAAACGTCAGTATTTTCGACGAATAGTGATAAGTACGAAGTGAGCTGAGTAATATGTAATTAATCATCACATCAATAGCTGTCGCGCTCAACTCTGATTTTATGTGGTAAAAACTCTATTTTCTTTAAATGTCCATAATTATTGTCGACTACGAACTCAGCCTACCTGGGGCCTTATTCAGTAACTTTAACGCAAGCGCTAAGTACCATTTAACGCCAAAATGTGTTCGTTAAGTGGCTTTTATCGACAAATTTTGGCGCGGGGTGCCATAGTCAAAATTTATCCTCCCTACCTTATCGGCAATCGTGATTATTAGTAATAAATTTGTAAATAAAACAGTATGTGAAAAAATAAGAGAAGAGGCGCCTTCGTTTGTCAATAATCTAATTATGTGCTGAATTTGAAATTGAAATATTATTGCATTTTCGAGAAAAGTCTTACCAAACATGTGAACCTAACCTCAACGAGGTGAAAAAATTTGTTATTTTTGGTAAGACTTTTCTCAAAAACGCAATAATATTTTAATCTAAAAATTAGCACACAGTTAGATTGTCAATAAACGAAGACGCCTCTTCTCTTATTTTTTCACATAGTGTTCTACTTTTTTATTAATTAATCATCAAAAATTGAGTAAGGAACCCCCTTAACGCTTGCGTTAAAATTACTGAATAAGGCCCCTGATGGCAGCGCCACTTTTGCTCGCAATTTTTCGGATGGCGAATTTGTGAAGCTATCGGTAAGGACTTACCTTAACCTGTTAAGTTATGTTAAATTTAAATACAGCTATACGTTAACTTTTATAGAAACGATTACATTAATGTTTTACCTAATTTCTCTGACAATTCTATGGTCAAACGTATCTTTTGAAAAGTTTACGTTATTCAAACCAAACAAAGTTCAAATAATCGTTGTACCATCAATATCAGCTGATACTAGCTTTCTTTTCATTTTTAAGTAAATAAAACTTGAGTTATTTAAATAGGCGTAAATGCGTTTTATAGATAGTCATATTTCACAGTTTAAAGTAAATTCATTTCCCATGTCCTCTCCTTAATAAGTCACTAGTAAATTTTAGAAATGATAAAAGCTCTCATATTAATTTTACTATGGAAACTGGTATCTTGCGAATTTTGAATACTTGCTTAAGTAAATAATAAATTAAAGGTACGAGCTACATTGTAAAATCAGTACGAATAGGAAAAGAAAGAAGGAATATTTTTGAGTTAACGCACCCGGAGTAATAAGTTTAATTATTATACTCGAATGGCTACAAGACGGGTAGATTCGAAAATAAAGTAAATTATACATTTGACTACTACCTGTTCTTAAAAGGCAGAAATTCTAACTAACCTCTAATATAAATTCCATCACAATCAATTTTAACTATGATTGTAGGACTTTGTGGAAGTAAAAAATAAAGTAAATCTATTATACTGTCAAATGTTCTCTTTTAGAGAAGGATTTGGCGTATGACATTTTAATTAAACTGACTTGACTCTCCCGTGAATGGTATACTTTTTTTCCTAAGTGTGACACTTGCGGTAAAGCGATAGAGGAGACAAACACCACCAAGCGGACAAAATCGGTATATATAATAAAAACCTATTAGTAAATATTAACTGTCTCTTAATACGTACATTAAACAGAGAAAAACTGTTTACTTTCGGGGATAATCCAATATAACGATGTGGTTGATAATGACATTATTGTCGACAGTTACATATTTTACTACAGTAATCCATTAAAATTCATAAATATTGCACGATTCTCTAAAAAATAAAAGAAACATTTAAATATCATAAACCTGTTTCTCCATTCTCTCGAAGCAAGTTTGACAGATCATAGTTGATAGGTAAAAGTGAATAATTAAAAAAATAGTAAAATATATTTTTATAAGATACGCAGTATATAATATGTTCGACTAACATTTATATAGATACAATGAAAATTAATACGATTTACAGGCATTCGTCGAAACGTCAAGCATTCGTCTACAGGTTCGACTACCGTCCCCGAACACTAGCCGTAACGAAAGACGTACCCGAATGGGCAGGAGTACCACACATGTTCGAGCTCCCTTTCGTTTGGGGTCTACCATACGCCGTGGGTTCAGGAATCCAGTGGAACGCCGCGGATAAAAAAATGGCAGACGTGATGATGTCGTTGCTATCAACGTTCGCGCGTACGGGCAACCCGTCGGTCAATCCAATTAAGTGGGACCCGTACACCGAAAAAAGTCCTGGGGTTCTCGTGGTGGAACGTAACATCGACATGAACGACACCGGTGCTCTCGATTACAAAGCCCTGGCCTTCTGGAACGAGTATTACCCAACGGTCCTCGAAGCCGCGACGAACAATTGCTGCAACGTCACCAATTCGGCAGTCAGGCTCAACGGGATGAGAGAAGTCGTTGCGATCGTCACCGTAGTCAAGATCGTTCGGTATTTCGTCGAGCAAAGATTCGTTTGAGAGAACCTCGTTCGGGGGCTCACGTGGTCTAGGAATTTGTCAAAGGCGCCGAAAGCGCGGCTGATGCTCGAGAGAGAGGGATGAGATATATATGACCGAGGTATATAACCGAATGGCTCGAACCCGCATGTGTACATTTTGGTAAAGAGTTCCATCGAATATGCCTTATTCTTTTCGAGCGCATTTTCAATGAGGTTATTGCTTCGAAGTACCTCGAAGTTACATCCTGAATCAAATTTAATTCTTTAATTCGATACTGATTTTATTATACACGTTCTTTTATATATTTTTTTTAACGAAACTATTGAAGAGTACACGAAGAAATACAACTTCTTTTTTTAGTATTGCATTATTACATTTGATATTTATAGATACATGTGAATGTAATACAGTGATTTGAAATGCAGATAATTGAACAATGTAACAGTGTAAGAATGCAAGTATTAACACACTGTATTTATGTAAGTTGGAGTAAATTATTGCATTGTTTAAATTCGAAATCATCTTTTTGCAAAAGATCTCTTAAAACATCAATTTAAAATATTAATTTTGTGTCTAATCTACGAAGTATATATGATTAAATTAAAAAAGTTACATTGTCATAAATAAATAATTAATTTAATATTAGATTTACCGGTAACTTAGGGGTGTTAAAATACAATAAAATATTGAATAACAAAATAAAAAAGTAATACAATTCTTATAAATATAAAACAAACTTTTTAAATTTTTATGAATAACCGCAATGTGAATATTTTAAACCGTTTGTAAATAACACTTGATTAGTCGTGTAATTTACGTATTGATATACTACTTAAAATAAATGTGTAAAATAATTAAATTCGAACATCGATGATGCAACAAAGAATGCAATAGTTGTACACTATCAAAAAACGTGAATGCAGTACTTGGACATCAATTACCTAATTCTTAAATTCTTTATCGACAAAAATGTATGATTAAAATTTACTATACTTATATAGTTTATAGTAATGAAAATCACGCACTGTCAAAATCCGGCAAGAAATTCATAGAAGGAACAGAAGAGAAATTATGCTCAAACATTAATTATTTTTATTATAGAATATCTATTTATATTTATCATAACACTGTAGTCATTTTTTGAGAGTCTACGATTTCATTACTATTTTGATTTTTAACACGATTTCTTTCTCCGTGTGTCCAATTATATAGGGTATTGAAGAAAACATATAAATTTGAACAATCATATTCCTAAAATCGTAGATCAATCATAACCTTCAAATATTTTATTGTTAACATTATTTTATTACAAATCGCAAGTTTCTATCATCAACAATTTGAACACATCAATATTATTATAATATTTAAAATTTTATCCAATTACTGGGTACATAACTGTTTCATCAAAAACGTCTCAGTTTCGATTTTAACTTCTATCTTATTTTGTTATTTAAATACAAAAATAATGTACTTTTTCGAAAACAAATATGTTTAAATAATAATATCCAAATATCTAAAAAGATTAATTTTTTTTTTATCTAATTAAAATAATTGATAAAACAGACTTAATGATCGCACAAATATCTCATCAAGATTGATTTCGTATAAAATGTCATAAAAATTATTTGAAATTTTTTTCGTTCATGTACTGCTTTTGATTATATTTCTACAACAATATCTTACAACGTTAATTTTCCTACAGAATGTTCAGGATTAACTTCGAGATTTTGGAAGACAATAAATGAGCGAATTTTAAGTGTGAAAAAGACGTTTGTTGAATAATGCGGAATTTTTCGTAGTACCGATTGTATAGTCTGGAATGTTTATTGATTCACTGTTGGTACTTATAGAGAATTTCACTAGATGATTAATCACCGATATATAAAATTTGTAATATAAATTTTTCTTCCATACTGTTTGTTGCAATGTTAAATTTTGTTATATTTGTTTTATTACCACCTAAGTAAAACATCGATTTAAGGTGACATCAAAGCCTCTTTAGGAATTTAAATGTCGCGCCAAAAAATTTAATTGATTATTCCGTTTTTATTGTAAAAATAATTATTTTAACTAAAAATAAAGAGTTGTCATAATAAGTAACATTTCTGTGAAGAGAGAGTAAATACTATTATTGTTTCGTTTTTTGTTTCCCTTTGATTTACTATGCCAAGAGGTTATTCTTTACCTTTAGTAAGTCAAACTTTTCACAAGAACGAAACAATATTTTTACAATAAACACGGAATAGACAATAAAATTTTTGGCGCGAAATTTAAATTTCTAAAGAGGCTTTGGCGTCACCTTGGTCGCAATTTAAGTTGAATACATTTATAGTCGTGTTAACAAGTGTTTCGTTTATAATTAATTTTATAAATTATAAACCAATCAATGTTGTGACATTGTAGTAAAGTTTTTAATAATATTACGCAATGCATAATGTAAGTATCTTTATATTTCTTATCGTTTTTTTTAATTTTATCTGACTTTCTTCATAATGTATCGGCGAAATTCAGTTATACGAATAAAAAATAACCGTTATTCATTGCGCATTGCGTTATTTTTTGTATGTAACAAACGAAACACTGTCGGTCATAATAGTCAGAATAACCGAATTATTAATTGAAAATTACATACCTATATATGGAAAATTGTACCGACAGCGAAGGATCTCTTAGATTTTTACGAAACGAGGAAAAGCAATAGCAAGCAATAAATAAATGTGTAAAAATAAAAGTAACAGCTTAAGTATTTATAATTTTCGAGCAATTTTTATATCCATAAAATAATAACCTGCATTAATAATAATATATAATTAGATTTCCAATAATACAAGTCACTTTCAATTATAATTATTTCTTAGCAAACGCTGATTATATATAAGAAAATAATGGAATCGGGATAGTATTTTAATTTTTTTAATATTTATAAAAAAAAGTTAAATAGATAATACTAAAAAGTACGAAACTTGACATTTTGTTCACTTTGAATTAATTAAAAATTTCCTCTTTTATTCAAGGAAACAGTATAGTTCCATATCTAGTGTTTATTATTTCAATGTTGACAATATAATTAAAAGTGACTAGGCTCGAATGAATTTAAAAGGTAAATAATCTAGTACAAAATTTACAGTAACATTTTTTCGAAATGTCGAGCAAACGATTTTCACGATTTACTATATATCCGATTGTTATATGTTCATATATTTGTATGACGCGTGCAATGAGTACAATTAATGAAATGTTTGTTAATGTGTGTATATATAAATATATACATATATATATATATATATCCAATTGTAATGGCGTAACGAAAAATTTGAATGAAATTTCTGAATTTTCTTATTCATAGAATTAATTCTGCATAACAGAATGAAGATTCATACCAAGTTGTGTGGGTAAAACATTTAATAATTTTTTTCTGTTTTACTAACTACAATTGAAACAAAATTTAATTTTTTATTTGTGGTTTATCAATTGCGATTCTTTTTAACTACTGTATATTCACTGCAGAAATTTCATTGTAATTGCATTGTAGAATTTTAACATAACAAATATTAATTATAAACAAAAAAAATTATAATTTTTGCGTTATAGAAAAAAAAACATTACTTATAATGTGATCATTTTCCAAGTGTCTAATATGTTATCAGTTGGTTAGATAACATTACAATTATTAAACTATATTACATAAGAAATAAACGACAAGGATAAGTTTTCAAAGGTGATACGAAAGAAATTTATGTTACAAAAGGATAGTTCACTGTAACGAAAAATTATTTTATTATTTTCACAAGTTAAAATACTAGTTTTAAATTATTTTAATATCTTTTTTTTACATATATTATTAACAAATTGTTATGATGATTATTCATTGATTATTTTAATTATTTTTAGTAAAAATATTTCTCCAAACAATTAAAATAATCATTTCACATTACAATCACATCTATCAGTAATAAGCGAAACAAATTGCATATAGTTTAAAACTGGCATGAAAACTTATTAAAAATAAAAATTCGGCATTGCCCACGTTAGGTTGTATACATGTGTAAAAAGAAAATTGATATGATCGTATTAAGCAATTCCTACTTTGTAAAAATGATAATCAATTATGAATATATGAATGTTTTGTAAAAACATTATCGCTCTAAGATGGAATTGAAAGACCATGAATGTGGATTTGAAGCTGAAGCTCTTGATTTTAATAAATAGAAGAAAACATTTTTTTTATTACTAAGATAGGAAAAATCACAAAACTATTTTCTATGTTTCTTAAGAAATCCAAATCACATTTTCCATTAAACAATTACAATATTAGAGTTTTCTTTCATGGATTTTTTCTAGTTTTTAGACATTATTTTAGAAGAAACAAAAAATTGTAAAAGGGATATGTAACACTTTCTTGTGTCCTTAGTAAAAACTAAAGTAAACATTTTTTTTAGATAATAATCGTACACTTTGTTATTGTTTGTGACTCATAAGGTTTGTTAGACAATTCGATGTTTCATGAATAAAACCAACAATTCAAAAGAGTAATGTATTTTGTTAAATTAACAGACCGATTGCATTTTCATATTTTTGTCCATACGTATTTTTTTGCATTCTTTTTTAATAATACAAAGGCCTTAATGTTATGCGTAATAGTAATAATATAGCGCTTAAAGTTATCCAAATGCGCAAAAATGAGAAACAATCAAATCTTACAAGAATATACAAACATTGCTACTAACAAATCTATTCGGAATGCGATTAACATGACTCTTTTAGTTGCTTCTTTTAGGATTTCGCAAAATTTTCACCCTTACATTGTTTGTCATTGTTTTACACTGATTATATGAAATCGAAGTTTCATGAAGTACAATTTCAAGGTATTTTTTCAATTTATTACAGGGATTACGCAAAACATCAAAATTCATCTACACAGTAATATGAAGAGTTCTTTTGTAATTTTTTTGTAATACTACCACAATCAATGATTTTTTCTAATTTCATGGAAAATTAATTTAACATCCCTAGTGAATTTTATAATTCAAAGTAACATAAAATTTTGATCCTTAAAAAAATACTATATTTTTTTTCACCTTCGGCACAGTTGTTCATTAAAGATGGTTTATATTCCACTCGATTGTTCCGTATAAAAAAAAACGAAAAAAAATGCAAATCATATAAATACTAGATATTTATCAATACAATTTTTCAAATGAATTCTATTAAAAACTCTATTCATTACTTAACTATCAATGAATTAAAAAGGATCTTACATAAAATCGTCCTTTATTATTTATCTTTTGTTTTTTTTTCTTTTAAAAAAAAGGCACTTAAATAAGTATATGACTTAAGGTTCACTAGACGAAAGCCTTTATCGAGGGTCAGTTTCAGAGGGTTTTTTTGTTGGGCAGGTTTTTAAGGAAGGACACCAAGTGCGATATAATTCAATTTCAATATGCTTTTTTTCAACACTTATTGTTTTTTTTTTATTATTTGCTTTTAATACGGAGAGATATAGAAAAACATATATTGATTGAGAAACAAACGATCGATAACTTATGAATATTTTGATGCTTTGATAATAATAATCAATTTTTTTATTCTCATGTATGTATCCTCTAAGCATAATTATTATATTATATGAGAGAGGTGCGCGCGATGCTCACAGAAATTATTTTACGCCAAGAGAGAAAATACAATGAATATCCCAATAGTTTATAAAGACGTAATATTGCTCCATTTATATGTTCTCCTTACTTAAATCTACTAAAACATTTAATTTGCATTCTACAAGTCTTACGTTACAACAATTGATTATAAAATTAATCAATGCCCTGTACAAAGCTATATAATCTTTTAAAATCAACACTTTTAAAAAAAAAACTGATACAACTGTAAAAATTTTTATGTGAATTCATTCACATAGGAATGACTAAAATACTTAATCTCTTAGCGTAATCTATTATCATGTAAGTTGGGGGAATGACAAATTTGATGGTCTCACTCCGCGCACCGAACATTTTCTAGCGTTTTACCTTTTTTTTCATCATAATTTTACCCCATTATTTTTGTTTGTTTGTTTTTGACTACCTCTCACTCACTCACTTACACACTGACACACTCGCACTCTCTCAAAATTTTATTATCATTGTCATAAGTTCTTGCACCCACTGTCGAATTACACACCTATCCTTACGCTCTACAGCGATTGGAAAAGTTGTTTTTTTTTATATTCACTCTGATCATCAATCTTGTACGCCCGCTAGAAGAAAATAAAGGAAATATCCAATGAAAAAGGAAATGGCCCACAAAGGAGTAACGCAAAAAAGTCCGCGCGTGTATGTGATAACGAAAAAAATGCTCCTTTTGTTGTTGTTCTTAATATTTTTTTTCCATTACAGGTCAGGTTTCCTCGCCCACCCTCACGTCAGTGTTTGTGCGCCGTTGTGCACACGCGGAACCGAAGTGTGTATATACAAGTATCTCGTAAAACTTGGATCCTGGCGACATAACCTCACTTTTCCCATCGGTATTTTTTCATTCTCTCTCTCTCTCTCTTACTCCTCTATTCCCCTCTCCCTTTTTCCTTCTCTCTCTCTCTCTCTCTCTCTCTCTCTCTCTCAATTTCACTCTCTCTCAATTTAGCCCCCCAAAAATTTCCATGTGTAGCCCGTCGTCATTTGGTGTTTGCCGCGTGATGTTCGTGAACCCTCAACCGACACGGTATTGTGTCTACGACCTTGTGTTGTATATGCTTTTTTTTGTAACTTTTTTTGTTATAACTATTCGCATTGCTCTTTCTCTCCCTCTCCCTGCCTCTTTTTCCTCATTGAACGCGAGAACACACGGTACAGGCTCCGTCGCTAGTTTACAGCACTATGCACAAGGATTTCTTTTTCTGCTTCATTTTCTTCTCCGGCGACTTTTTGTTGATCTGCCGCACCAGATCGTAGAAGATCTACAAATAGAATAAGCAAAACGTTACGCATTGTTTAAAAATGATGAAATTAATAATTAAGTAGTAACGCAGTTTATAAGTTTAAAAGTTAACGTACAATTATTTATCAGGTATTGAAAATGTATAACTACGGGATCGCGAAAGGAAAAATGACTTACCGACGGTCGGTAAAACAGCTCGTCGCGATTTTCATTTCGATTCAAGTTTTGATAAAAAAAAAGGTATGAGTACTTACATCGCTAACGTTAATTTTTGCTTTGGCAGAGGTTTCCATGAACGCACAGTTGTATTGCCGGGCGAGGTTGACGCCCTGCTCCTTGCCCACGACCCTTTCGTCCTCAAGGTCGCACTTGTTACCGACCAGCACCATCGGTACGTCGTCCGTGTCTTTTACCCGAAGTATCTGCTCCCGCAGGTCGTGCAGGTCGTTGAACGTCGACTGGGCTGTTATCGAGTACACAAGTACGAAGCCCTGTCCATTTTTCATGTACAAGTCTCGCATGGCCGTGAATTGTTCCTGTAGGAGATAAATTAATCATTATTATACGGTTATTCATCAACGTAAAAATATTAAATAGTAGAAAAATAGAAACGAGAAACAATAACGAAAAGTAACATTTAAGGACGTGTCAATAAGTGTCATACCCAATGGTTATCGACTGAGCCAAATAAATAGATTATTAGATTTATTAAACATACTTTTATGCGAAATCAAAATACAGAAGTACTAAATCAACAAACCTACTAAGTCAACAAGTACTTAAAGGACATCTTTAAAAAAATTTGCACCAAAAAATGTATAAGTTTACGATTATTTTTGTTGACGGAAACTTTTTTAAAAATATCCTTACATCTTGACTTAAATAATATCATTATCTACTGCATCTATGTTCAATAAATACAAAAATGTCCTTATATTGCTCGGTCGGTAACTACTGGGTATGCCATCCTTAGTATAATTTATAATTTATTATGATACAAAAAATAATTGTGCAAATGAGAAATTGAATTATGTTGAACAAAATAGAATAAAGCAAAGCATGTATTAGTTTGTCTTTAGCAGTGGTACCATAGTCAATATTTATCCTCCATACCTTACCGACAAGTGCGATAATTGATAATAAATCTGTAAATGAAAGAGCGCGTGGAAAATTAAGAGAAGAGTCATCTTTGTTTATGAATAATCTACCTGTGCATTGAATTTGAAACTAAAATATTATTGTATTTTTAAGAACCACCCTTTACCAACAAATGTCAGGTTTTGTCACCCTATTAGGTTAGATTCACACGTTTGCTAATGCAACATTTTTCACGAAAACAATAATATTTTAGTTTTGAATTCAGCACAGAGTTAGATTATTGATGAACCTTATCCTCTTATCTTCTTATCTTATTTTTCCACATACTCTTTTATTTACAGATTTATTAATTATCGCATTTGTCGGTAAAGCAGGAAGGATACAAGTTGATTTTGGCATACTCGTAATTAATCAATAAAAATTGAGTTTGGGATCCTTAACGGAAATGACATACCTAATTGTTACCGACCTATCGAATATATTTAATAATATCTACTATTTCATGGAAATCTTAAATAGAGAGTAATTAGCTCAGTTAGCAATCTATAGCATTCTGCAAAGCAAGCGTTTATTTGATTAGCACCGAAAAATATACAATTTCCCGTGCAAACTTTCATGAACGTGCCTTTTATTGTAGTACTATTATCGTATTATTCAAAATAATATAATTAATAAATAGTGAAATATTTAGGAAAGTAAAAATCGAGGGGCTCGTTAGCTATATGGCTTACGCGCCTTTATACTTGCCTCGGGCGCTATCGCGACTTTTGATATCTATATATAGTATTTCGGTATTTCATCAAAATATTCGATTTTTTTTTAATTTGTCTCGGTCGGTATTAATCAAGCGCCACTCAATCGACAAAATCTACTATTTTATGCATACACCCAAACGCAGAGGTACTAGATAATTGAATAATACGTCGTTGTGCAATTTTGCAAGTCAATCAATAAAAGATACCTTCGAAAAAGTTTGCACGGAAAACTATACACCAATAATGGTGGGTGCAGTTAAAATATATTATAAATTCGATTGTCTGGTATCTCTTTATTTGAGTCCTATATAAAATGTATTTTGTGAATTAAAGTAATAATTGGATTATTTTGCTCGGTCGGTAACACAAGGTTAACTAACATATTTAATGCAAAAATATGAAGGAAAACAAAGTTATATATAGACTTTAAAGGGATGCTGCATTACCAACAATAACAAATCAACAATACAATTTTTCGCTTTCTTCGATGAATATATACGTAAAATATCCAAATGTTGATCCAACGTACCAACAATCTATGTATTCCATAATATAAAGGCACGTTCGTAAAATTTGATTAAAAAAAATTTACTATATGAAACGAAAAATCGATAATGTCGGTTCATGGGTATAGGGTATAGGATTGCAACGTCCCTTCTAGGAGATTTCAAACTGGTTATGTTACCAACGTAGGAAAAATACTGTTTTTACATAAATTAAGTATTTATTATAGTTAAATGTGAAGTTATAAAATTAATTGTTTCAAACATTTTTTTAATCGCTTTGTAAATTATTCGAAAGGTAACAACGAATTTGACGGCCCCCTAATGGGATGACAAAGACAACTTTACTCCTCCCTACTTTATCAACAGAGCTAAACAAAGAATTCAATTATATTTCATAAAATATGGTTAATTAATTCATTAATTAATAAAAGTAGGAACATATTCACAGTTACAAACTTACAAAATTTAATACTGAAATTCTATGAATTCGAAAACTCCCTTAAATGTTCTTTATATTACGCCCACTTAATATTTTTGGTAACGGATTTCTCGAAAACACGATAGTAATTTATTCTGGAATTTTGCGAATTTGTATAAACGCTCGTATTCTTGTACTTTTGTCAAATACTGTCATATTTTATACATAATTGAATAATTAGATCAAAAACAAAACGAAAAATAATTTTTATCTTAAAAAAAAGTTATTTATATTTATTTAACAATAAAATAGAATATCAATTTTTGTATACTTATTTATATATATATATACCTATAAATAAAAGTTTTTTACATAAAAATCTTAGGCGAAAGAGGTGTCTATTACAATAGTCACTTTGTCACAAAGGATTAAGGGGATGTGATACCTAAATTACAGAGATCTATCTAGAAAATCCCAAAAATTTGAAAACCTAAGTATAAAAAAAATCTGAAAAAAATTACAGATACTGTTCAAACCAAATAAAATAGCGTAACAGACAGATTGTTACGAAACAATTATTAATAATTAATTATACGTAAATAAGTATTTTTGATCGGTAACATATAGCTGTAAAACAATGATTCACGGCTGCCCAAAAATCTCGATCATTTATCAATAAAAAAATTTGAAAAAATTCACGGGTTATCTCCAAATTGAATTCCTTGTTTAATAAAAAACTAAATAATTTTCTGTGTTTTTGGGTTCACATCCCGTTAAACACAGATAGTTTCCATCCAACGAACTCATCGCTATTTAAAATTTATAGATATACAAATATATATATGTATAAATTTACCGTTCCGGCTGTGTCGAGGATCTCGAGCATGCATTGTTGTCCGTCGACCTCGACTTGCTTTCGGTAACTGTCCTCGATAGTCGGATCATACTTTTCGACGAAAATCCCTTGGACGAACTGGACAGTCAGGGCGGACTTACCGACGCCGCCACTCCCCAGCACTACGATCTTGTACTCGCGCATCTCTCTCTTCGTAGATCTGTGCTAATGTCTCGCCAACCCGACGATCGCTTGGGCACTCTTCGCTTTCGTCACGTGACCGAATGCGCCACCTTTCGATTCCGCGTTCACCCCTCACCAACACAACTCTGAAAAATAACGACAAGGATATTAATTTAAATTTCATCGATGATATATCGTGTGATTTTTTTTTCTTTTCAATTGAGGTTAAAAATTGCTACTTAATAGCTAGTAGGTAAATATTGTTGCCCATCTTCTTTTTTTTTTAAATAAGTTTATACCTAATACATAGATTCAATTTCCTCTCCGATTTTGTCACGTTTTTAAACAAAGTTTTAACGTTTACATATTTTTGAGGTTACGTAAGGTTAAAATATCTCGAGAGGGTGATGCGAAAGAAGATCCTAAAACATGTTGGTTATATTCAACATAAAAATGCAGTACGTTGATACATTGGCTCGACAGCCTTAAAAAGATTTATCACGCAATAATAGTAATTACCACGATAATTTCCTAAACGAAGTACCGACACGTCTTGGGATTCCGTTACTGTGTTACGCGATTACTTAAGCTTCATCTCGTCAATTGGGTCACGCGTGCTGATCAAACCGGGTGCGACTTTTTCTTTCAGAATTTCGTGTACGAGCGCTCGACAATCACACTTTTGTAGTAATAATACTTAATAATAATAATATGAAAAATCGGTTGGCATAACCAGTGGTAATTTATTTAAAAGTTGATAACGTTCACGAATGCAAATTTATTTTAATCGTCATTTTGCAACCGAGTGCAATGTAATTTTCGAAAGTTAAATAATGTAAACCTTTGGAGCTTCTCTCCATCTCTCTCTTTCTCTGTACGGCGCCTCTTTGGAAAGTCGAGGAGGTTGTTTAACATACGCTTCCTATTGCGCGTGCATTACATCGAGCGCGTCTTGTGTCTAGGAAAATTTAAATTGCTATTCGAGAGAGAGCTCAAAGCTATGGTATTGAAAGCGCAGCGGAGTAAACAGAGGGAAGGGTGACAGACGTGCAGGTAACGCGCGCCTAATAATACCGAGGCGCGCACCAGACGAGATGAGAGGATTCGGTAAATATGCTTAACGATATATACCATATACGGTACTAGTACACACTTTTTCACAGTTTTATCCACGATTATCCTGTTTTATCGACGGAGATTCGGTGAGTTAATGGCAATCGAATTTGTTTTTAATTAATGTAATTACCAGGAGAAACATTTTTTCATATTAATTTCTGTTATATATTTTGGTAATGCTGGGACAATAATTGGTGTGTTACCGACAGAGCAAAAAATGATAATTATATTACGTAATTATTTATTTTAAAAATATATACAATTATATGCAAAACGCAGAGCTGCACTCGATTATTAAGTATAATGCATTATACAGAGTTCCAGGTTAATACAATAAGGACACCTTTAAAAATTTCTGCATCCAAAAAATCATGGAAATCGTACATTTTCAGTATAGAAATTTTTTAGGATGTCCTTGTTGCATTGACGTGGAACTTTGTAGAATGACTTATCACTTAATTATCCAGTGCTTCTGTATTTGGGTTTAGCGTAAAATTACATAATTTTTTTTTTGCTCGGTCGATAACATACCGGGTATGTTACCCCCTTAACTTACTAGTACTAAATTTTTACTATAAAATATAGTGAAGTTTATCATATTCTAAGTACGTCCTATAGTATTATTAAAAATATAATAATTTTCACTGTGAATTTTTTATCCGATAATATATCTAGCTCTTAAATATCGATTTAAAAGATAATAACTAAATGAGAGCTAACACAAGAAATTAAACGTCTTCAAGGAAAATCAGCTATCAGTGTAAATTCCAATTCTTGTCCGGTTTTGAGCTATTTATATTGAAGTATTGAGCTTGCAAATATAGATAAAGTTTCAATTTAGTTTTGATCCATGAACGCGCTATTTTACAAATAGTTGCGGCAAAAATCTAATAAAATCGCATTTTTCTTCTTAATTACCGCAAGCACGTTTATAAAAATGAGTTGTAAATGAAATGAACACTTAAAAAATTCTATCATCTCATAGAAATTTCTAACTTTACTATTCTTGGGATGTAGGCAAAATGAAAATGCACTCCCCAGCAATGTTTACTATTTATTTTCAAAATCTACATATCTATCAGGGATATGTATATTCGATTGTTATTATGGTATAAATATTTTATCGACCGATGATAAAGAACAAATATCCTTGAGCGAAAGATGAAATAAATGAACGATTCAAAGATTTGCAAATAGGTAAATCCTCGTAAGTAGGGACCACAATCTTCCTCGTTAATTAATCGTTGAAAATCGTTCTTCAATAGGTTAACAACCTTGGTGGTATCGGAACAAGAGGTGGTGCCCGCCATAGCGGTTACACGAGGATTCGATCGGGGCATCCAATTACTTTGCTGCCCGAATAACCATTGATTACGAGCTTGTGAATGGGAGCTTTTGAATTCCTCGTAGCCCAGTCAGGGAATATTCCAATGTTTATTGTGCGAACCGTAATTTATTACTAATTTTTTTGGCGTTACAGTATGAGTCGACGTATCTCATTATCGGTATTATATTTTACCGTCGCGTTTATATAAGTAGCAATAATATTGCTTTATCGGGGTAATATTAACTTATTTTGTATATACTTCTTATTTTTTGATTTACGATTTAAAATTACATTTGAAATTAACATGTACATTAGGTATGTTAATTATAAAAATTTTTTAATTTTTTTGAGATTTTACATGCTTTAACTATATTTGAACGACAAAATATATGTACTATATTTATAATTATTTTTCGTATAGCGAAATTGACGTTAAAACTTTTTTTGAATGCATATATGCAAAAGAATAATTAAAATCCTTCGTAATTATATCTTAAATTTTAAAGTAAACGTATATTTAAAACATTCCGTTTATAAACTTTAAAAGTATATTTTGATGAGCTGATAAGGATTTTCTCGGAGATTACATAAATCGACCTTTTTTCATACTCCTAAGTGTCTTAGTTGAAATCTTCCCGAGAGATTTTCTCAATTACTTTAAAGTAAACTTATTCAGGAATTAAAATTAATAAATCGATCGGTTGGAATTTAAACGTTTTACAAGTATTTGAATTTGTAGAAGAAAAACTGGATAAATTTTATACGTATAGAAAGCGTTTGTTTTTATTATTTTAGTTTTTCGTTAAAGGAATTACATTAACATTCAAAATATTTATTTACATTTATTTGTTAAGTGGGGATGTTGGTCATTGCAAAGTATTAAACAATAAATCTAGATGAAAAATATATGCACATTTTCAAGGCCTGCTGGACCGATTTTTTGAGAAAAAACAATTTTTATTTTCAAAGAAATAAAGGTCATTTTCTTTTGATGAACAGGCTATCTAACGTCAATACAAATGTTATATTCTTAATAGTTAATTTAAAAATCTGAACATAATTTAGATAAAGTTGTTAAAAAAGTAAATATAAAGGTATATTGATGGAAATGGATTTTACCGACCGAGACAATAGAGATGAAAAAATTATTTTGGTTAAATAAATAAAGCAAATTCTGCAAAATAAAGACATAATTGCCCTTCTTTGACTATTATCTATCACTGTGTGTAATTTCAAACAAAAATCATGTTGGGTTAAAAAATGGCACTACATTTAAAAAATACAGAAGATTTCTATTTTAGGGTTCGACATCCCCAAAATTATGAAAATGTACAAAATGAATAATTTTTCGGTGCAGAAATTTTTTAGGGTGTCTTTGTCGTATTGACTTGAAACATTGTAGATTGACTTATTATTTGATTATCTAGTGCTTCTGTATTCGGATTTTACATATAATTGCATATATTTTTTAAAATGTAATAATTATCTATTTGTTTGGTCGGTAACCCACCGGGTATGCCACCCCCTTGAGAAAGATTTTAAGTTTGTTGTTGCCGTTCATCTTAAACGCGCGGTAATATAATTTCCAAAAAGTAAACTCATACTATACACATACATAATGAAATAAAATGCATGTTTGGTTTCTACACGGACTAGGATAAAAAAAAGAAATGCCAGGGAAAGAAGGCCCTTATTCACCAGCCAATGTGTAAACAATGAAAAAGGAATAATTCATGACTCATCATCCGCATTCAATTAAAATAATAAAATTCGAAAGGTCCTGGCACGAAATTGCAGCGTTTCGCTTCGTCGATTGCGTCAGCAAATGGCATTAAAACGCACGTCCGCTCGATAAATACGCGTTATATATGCGTGCGCGAGCATCGACACACATACAACCCCTCCTCCCCTTCCCCGTCCCCCTTGTTTATTTATCATCTTGTCTCTGTGCCAGCTTTCGAATAATGACGATTATGACTGTACATTCAAGGTCAAGCCAATTGAACACTATATTCCAGTAATTTTTTCATGAAAATTCTGATGGCGATTGAGATTCATATTTTTGTTGGATGTGTCGTGTGTTTATGTTCTATTTGTAATCGAGATTTTGTGTAAGATTACGTTGTGTTTGCAAATTCTATCTTGACAACCACGATCTTCCACGTCGTATCTTTCGTAGTAAAATGTTTAAAATGTGATGTATCCTGGGTTTTAATTTCATAGGTTGGAGTATGTATACAAGGTACGTGGACATTTCCGGTCGAATGTTCATAAAAACATTAAGATTTCCATATTGATTTTGTATAGAATGACAATAATAATTTTCCTCAGACTTTCCGATGCTCACTGCGAGTAAAACTTTTAACTTTATTTTCATCTCGTGCTGAGATATATTTTACACACCGTTAAATGTATCGAGAAAATATCATATATTTGCTAAACAATAGTGATAACAAATATCCCTCTTTTTAATATTTTTTGTAAATTTAATTATGTTATTTACATTGAATACGGATCTGTGTTTAAATCGATGTCACGTGGTTAGGTGACGTAGATATATCTTTGTATCTATAACTTTGCTCCAAATTAACCGATTTAAGCTCCTTTTTTTAAATCACATTTATTTAATCTTACCTTTCTTTCAAACTTGAGATTGAATATCTATATCTTTATTTGTTTCCGATTTATAAGCGATCAAAGTGGCAGTAATTTTTTTACAAAATTGGCTTTATCTAGCCATAACTTGGATAAATTAACACGTTAGGGTCTGAAAATTTGGTTTTCCTCCACCCACCGGGATTGGTATACATTTACCCCGTTAATTTTAAATTATTAACTTGTTTCTAAAATAGTGAATAAGGATTGACGCTTGTGCTAAAATTACTATTTAAAAATATAATATATTTATTTACATTGTTAACTATAAAGATGTGCTAGGTGATGATGATATCAATTGGAGAAAGAGAAGTTCGTCAAAAATGAAAAATGTTTGAGTAATTGATAAAAATAAAAATACACTTTGGTTGGTAAAGTTGGACAAGCATAGAGATATGTCCTATTGTGGGACAGAAAAATGCACGTAAAGTTAGAGATATTAAAATATATGCGTCCAACATTAGGGTTATGAGAATTGAAGATGCAGGTAATGATGGACAAATCCCAGCCTAACCTCGAAAAATTTGAACATTGATTTTTAAATATTTAAAATATTTTACGATAAACTTATTTAAGTATAAATTGTTGGTACCATCTTTTATTTTCGTCATATTTAATAATTAATTCAGTATATACCTTTGTCCCAACATTACCTATTAGCTTTGAGTTTATCTCACATTCGGGTATACTTCACCTTAATTATTTATTAAATATATCACCGAAATTGGCAGAAAAATATCCAATTGGATTAGAAATGAGAAAATTCATTCAGACGATGAAGAAATATTCGCAGTTATATAAAATATGTAGCCAACTATAAAACTTACTGAATAATCATCATCGAGCATCTAAGAAATAGATTAAAACTGTCTTATATAGTGACACGATCGATGAAGAAAAAGGCACTGAAGCGTCACCTTCAGATGATTTCCTCGATCTATAAAAAAAATAAAAGAACAGTCGAATCAGCTTCATCAACTATATAAAGTTGAGAGAATCTATAACAGTTCAAAGTGAACTATAATCCACACACAGTGGCTCGCTCTTTCACATCTTGAGATAAATAAAACGATTAACGGGAAAGAATACGACGAGTCAGCCGCAGCTGGTAAAGAATTGGGACCGATGCTTCCAATTTTAGTTTCCGAGATAATGCGGTGCGATGCATCGGCAACAAGTGCACACACCACACCAGAATATCTGTTCGATTGAATCCTTCGGACGCGAGCCAAACGACCGAGTGTCCGTGATATGCGGGTCGAGTGCAACTGGGTGAGTTTTTTTCTCTCCTGTGCCTTTGGAATCTCCGGCGTATGTGTCTATGTGTGTGTGTGTGTGACCTATTTGGAGGAACGATCTTCTGCGAAGAAACTGAACGATTTCACGATATCTAAGGTTTTGGCTCGCTCGCTAAGATACGAAGCGTTAGTTTACTTTAAAATTGTTAGATATTTTATATTCTTATTATAGTTTTTTAATTTAAAACCGAGTATGTGACAATGCATACATTTGGTGAAAGTTAAAGGAAATCTGCTTAAAAATCAATGTGTTCAAGTTTTTTTGGTTCTTAACGTGGGTTAAGATTAAGCGTACTTCCAAACGATTAGACAACACATCGAGTAATCCCCTCGAATCGTTCTGATTAATTAATCTTGTATTTGACTACGTAAAATCTACACTGTGAACCTTTGACTGCTCGTTATAAATATATATATATATGCGACACAAACGATTGATATGCACGTTCCAAACGACGTGATAAAAGTAAAAAGGAAAAAAACAGAATACCACTTATATACACCTGAGAGAATCGATCAACTAATGTAGATCGAGAACAAATGTCATAAGTTTGAACGATTACATCTGCGCTATGCATTAAGTGCACTTGTGCACGAGTCAATTTTTATAGGGCACCTGGAAGGAGGAATAATCAACCATACGATCCATGAAACTCATTTTTAGCGGAAAGCACAGACAAATACACCCATTTCATCAGGCTAGTAATATTGCACGAAGCACGAATTTCTCGACTGCTTTCCTGTTCCGACTGTTTGCACGCTACGTTGTGTTTGCATCCGCTCGTTTTTTTTCTTTCTTTCTCTCTCTCTCTCTCTCTCCTATTTCCTTTTTTTTCCTTTTTTTTGCAAATGCACGAATGTTGGCTCGTGCTCCAGGGATAACGAATAGATGTACATATTGACGGATTACAGACTTCCGAAACTGGTTGTTGACTTCGCTTAATCTCGATTTTCCAGTGTTTGAATAAACGCATACTCGGAGAGAATTCAACTGTTAATGGGTGTGTATTAAAAAAACGTGGGACCTTGTAGAACGAGTTATCGAAATGTTTCAATGTGCTCGATTACTTAATCTTATTAGTCTAGTGTTACGATTGTTGTTTTTTACTATCATATAGCTTAGTTCGTGAAACTTTTTGAAAATTGTTAAATTCTTAAGGATTTGAAGTTTCCATCGTTAGATTGCAAAATTTTGGTTTGTTAAAGTAAATATGAATTAAAAATCATCACTAAAAGACTAAATAAATAAAATAAAATATTAAAACGTAATGTGTATATATCCATACTAATTTCTACCAAGTTTTGATTTTTGCAAATTTTTAGATTGACAATTAGTTTTAAATTTTTATGAAACTCCAACGATAGAAACTTCTCATAAATTCTTTGCATCGGTATATAGTTTTTTAACGGTCGTATCATCATCTATACTTTACTAAAAATTTCGGTGACGTGATGGTCGTGGAGCGTTCATCGGTATAGTAATTATTGATGTTTACTACGAAAATGTCTCTTCGTACCTATATATAATACTGTTTCGTTAATACCTGCAGGCTGGTACCTTTTGGAATACACTTTTGTCGACCCATATATGTGCAGTCTATTAAGAAACTATTACATGGAAAGTTGCGAGGGTTAATTAACTTATATCGAAATACCATTTTGTCCTTTTATGCGACCTTTAATTTCTTTCCTATACTATTCAATTGCAATCAATTACTAATCATTTTTCATTGTCTGCCCGTTGATGAAAATTAAGACTAATTCAATTTTGAGCTAATCATCTTTGTGATTATTTATAAATCGTAATATGTATTTAACTTTTAGAGGGGGCCGGGATGATGCCTGTAAGCATCATATGTTTTTTCATTAATTAAGCGCAACCTAAATCAAAATTAAAAATGGCAAAAGTAACATGGCGGATACTATACCGGGTGTTTATTTTAAACTTTCCACCTTAATATATCTCTCAGAAACCGCGGCGAAAATCCCGGCACTCTAAAGGTTAAATATAAATAATTAACGTTGATTATGTGGAACCTCGATTTTTGTGTAAATCAAATATATTAAAGTGTAAAATGAGAGTTATCCTTTTATTTATTGTATTGTAAACTGTATTGATTGACAAAAACAGTGAGTATAACCTAACTTAATAAGTCATGGCGAAGAAAATCTTGTTAGGAAGCGCCCAAGTAACTTGTTTTACCGATACATCGATAAAATAACAGGTCAATGTATTTACTCTGGTAGACTGTTTGGTCTAATATTTTTAGGAATTTATTTTTCTTAATAAATAAAGATAATCCTTGGTTGCAGTGTTCGAAAGTCACTCACTTGCTTATTTTCACTGTGATTGGCTAGTCCGTTCAAAAATTACTAGCTGAAAAACTAGCATATTATTGTTATCTTTTTTTATCACAAATTACCAAAGGAATCGTGAACATATTTAATTTAATTTAATTGTCCGTGTTTACTAACTAAATTAGACCTTTCGCAAGATTGATTAATTTGGATATTTGTATACTTTTACTCGAGTAACTAAAACTTGTCACGTCTTATCAAAAACTGTATTCGACGGAAACTTCACTGATCGTTCAAAAGTTTTTCTTTTAAATATTAGTCAAATATTTTTCCTAACAAATAATCAACTGACCAGACATCAACGGGTAATTGTCTCATAAAATAACTTAAAATGAAATAGTCGTCTGTTAAAAGTTAAAATATTTATAACATTGGCAAAATTTTAATAATGCAAAAATATTTTTTAATACTTCGATTATTATTTATATATATGTTTCAAACGCCGCTCGTTTTTATGCTCCCAAATCAGTGGTAATCAGCGTCGGAGATAAAATACGATGTCTTTGTGAAGAAAGCAGGAGTCGAAAATACATTCCTCGGGGGTACTTGTATCAATCGGTAAATACCGACAATCAAACCCAAACCCTTCGATTAACTAAATATTAATCTAAATCCTTTTAATTACCTTTCCCTTTCATTTTTATATATACATTTAATCGCTATAAGCGCTTATTTAGGCAAATGCGTCGATATAAAAATGTGGTCTGCGATTCTATCAATTCCTGTTTTCTTATATATTAAAGTAATTTCTAATTGTACGAGCAATTGATTATCAAAAATCAAATTCACCAAATTCCTTCGTATTATACACATTATCCTACCAATTTCGAGTGAATATTTTCAAAAAGTTTATATTATATATTATAGGTTACATACACTTACAGAAAAGTGTAATTATTTATATCAAGGATTACACTGGAAATGGTTATGTCGAAAACTATCGGAACAATTTGATATAATTGAACAATCGAGCGGGAAAGCCTTATTGTTTTAATCATACGCATAATTAATACCTGACCGTATTTTGCAAGTACCATACATTAACTTCCCCCCCCCCCTTTCGTTATTAATCACAATGTACATTCGAGTTTTGAGCATACATAAGGCTCACGCAATTAATAATAATTGTACTTGATATATCCTAGACTCTCGAGTCCTATACTTGTTCGTCTAATAACGTTAAGTACAATACCGTATGTATACGTATTTTTGTGATCGAACGTTGACTAAACTATATATACCGCAGTTAAATCGTGACAAATAAATATATGGGATGTGTATCAAGAGAACGAGATAAATCCATATAGAACAGTTAATTATACGGTGAATTAGATAAATCAACACGGTAACAATGTCACTTAGGGATGTACCCGGCAATAATTATGATAACGAACTTCGCTATAACGTACAAAATCAATTTCCCAAGAAATTCAATCAGCAGGGAAGGGATGAGAGAGAGAGAGAGAGAGAGAGAGAGAGAGAGAGAGAGAGAGGAGGATGAGAAAGTATATGAATTATAATCCGACAGTTTAAATATTACAATTCATACGACAGAGTTTAAGGAGGTGGCATACCCGGTGGGTAACCGACCGAGCAAAAAAAGATAATTATTGCATTTATTTAAAAAAATATGTAATTTAATGCAAAACCCAAATACAGAAGCACTAGGTAATACAATAATAAGTAATTCTACGAAGTTCCAGGTCAATACGATAAAGACACCCTCAAAAATTTCTGCACCAAAGAATCACGGAGAATCGTACATTTTCGGTGCAGAAATTTTTTAGGGTGTCTTTATCGTATTGACCTGGAACTTCGTAGAATTACTTATTATTTTATTACCTAGTGCTTCTGTATTTGGGTTTTGCAATTAATTACATATTTTTTTAAATAAATGCAATAATTGTCTTTTTTTGCTCGGTCGGTTACCCACCGGGTATGCCACCCCCTTAATGTACGTAATGGCGAATTTTTACTTCTTTTTCACCAACAAAGTGTATTTATTTATTTTATATTAAATTATATTGGCTTTCGAATAAATTTTGTGTTATATACGGAGAAAAATGTATTTATCAAATGTTTTGTTAAAATATGGTTGAAGTGCCCTTTTTTGGATAAAATTTTTATCCAGTGTAGTCAAAATTGTTGATCTGATTTCCATTCTTTTCATGTAGAAATATTTTTGGACGAAAATTATACAAACAAGGGAGCGTTAGCGTTTTACCTAGAACATTTGGTTTATTGTTATTCAACTTTTTTCTCCGTGTAAATTTTAGTAATAGTAACGCGAATATATTTAAGGCTAATTATCGATTTCATTGAACAGTAATTTTTGAACATTTCTTTACACCAAGAAACTGCGTGTATATCAAAATATTTTTTTTATATTATCCGTAACTTTACAATTAATGGTTTATTTCACTTGAGTTTTTACAAACGCAATTATTTATTTCTACTTTTCTTATGTTTACCTAATATTATTTTTTATACAAGTATCATCAAATTTATTTTGTATTTTTCAATATCCTGAACAATCAGAACACGGGTACCGTCAGGCCTTGTCATTATTTTGTGAATTTCATGTTCTCTTATTGTAATATTTTCAATGAAATTTTGGTCCCGACACCACCTTAAACAACAATTGCGAGTTAAAAATATATTATTGTTTATTAAGTGACAAAAGTTTATTACTCGATAAAAATGTTTATCAAATAAAACAATATCTCTAAACTTATCGGTTTGTTTACTTCGTTCTATATCATCTATAATCATTTAAATAATATTTTTACACACTTTCTACATGTTAATATTTTAAATTCCATATAAAGATACAGATTTAATTCCGATTTTTTAAATTGTTCAAAATCGCTGTGAAATCGAATCAGTTTGTAATAATTGACGAATTCGAACTAGAAGTTTGAGGTAGACACTTCAACAATCTGTCACATTTATAAAAAAACAATAAAGCGTAAGATTAATTTCAAGATTCGACATCCCTTTAAAAGTTTCAAATCGCACAAAAAATAACAAAAGAGCAATATTAAATAAATTATAAAAAAAAAAATATTAGAAAATCGTTCTACAAACCCATTTATGATTAAGTGTATAGATTCACAATGAACTTAGTGTTCAAGAATTTCCTTTCTAGCGTGAACTGATCGCATGCAAAAGAACGGAGAGCCAAGCCCTCTCAGGTTCACCGATCGTTTAATCAGTGGAAATTGCAATTGCCGACGCCGTCGTCAGTGCATTGTTTCGGGCAAGTCTTTGCGCCGTCGTAATTGTCATCAGCCGCCGCCGCCGCGGAATTCGAATAACTCGTGTCCAGGTCTGTCTCTCCAATTGTTCAATTATTGCGGCTAGCTCGACATTCCCCTATGTACGACACTTGCAGAAAAAAGCTCGGGATTCTGAAAACGACGATTAAGCCATCGAGTATTTCTGGAATTCAGGCACCACGGAGACAAGATAGAGAGAGAGAAAGAGAGATTTCAAATGTTCTCACTGTTGAACGGAGCTTGCAGTTTGATCATTCTATGGAGATTTATTAGGCTTACCAAGTTTATTTTCTAACTAAAATTTCGTTTTTAAAAATTGTGTCGAGATATAAGTTATCGTTTCCGTGCAGTGTCGCTTTTGATTAAGCAATGTAAAATTAATGTGAAACGGTGAAGTTTGTTGAGCCATGAAAAAATATATATATATATATATAAACATATAAATAACTAGAGGGCCCAAAATATGTCAGTTATACGCTTTTACATTACAGGCACGATCGTTAAGTACTTTAAAAAATAAACGACTATAATATTTAGAAGTTACTATAAAAATACATTTTAGCCAAATGGGTAAAAATTGACTGAATTTTTCGATTGACTTGTTTACATACATAGTACATGCATACATACTCTCGTGCAACGATCGTGCCTAAAAAAGTAAGAAAACGTGTTAAAAAAGCTCTAAACATGAATATGTGCACGGAGAAAAAATGTTGTAATAAAAATGACAATGTTGTTTAGTAATGGAGGGACAGACTTGACAAATGATAAGAATTACTATTTTTTATAGAAAAATTTACTGGATATATAGTAAATAACAAGTATGTCTCTCCATTACTAAACAACATTGTCATTTTTACTAGAATATTTTTTCTCCGTGTAATAAGTGCATTAATATTTTAGTCACACTATCCATGTATTCACCAACGAACGTCTCGCTATTTTGGCGAATAAACATTTTTCTCTCTGTATCTCTCTTTCTCTCTTTCGCCTCGAACGTAATTCATATTGACAGTAAACATTCAGAATCGTAAAATTCGATTTAGACCTGACTTTTATCTTTTACAAGTTGAAGAAGAAATAAAGTTTTCTCGTTCTTCGTTATTCTTTGTCGTCCTAAAAATAGACTCTACGAAATAAAGACGCTAGTCTCAGATATTTCTACGTGTCTTTCTTACACGTTTTCCATCGAAATTTATTATTATCAACGTTACGCCGAAAAAAACGTTGATATTCAAACAAAAAGAAATATATATATATCTAAACAATTATTAATGATGTAGGGTATAAAAGAGAAGTAAAGAAAAGAAAAGGAAAACAAATACAAAACTGGCTATATCGTAATAACTTGGCAAAACAATGTGACGCGCACGCTAGAATTAATTAATAACACAACCGTGGTATTGTTCTCTCGCACGCCTACTTCAGTTCTCTACTCCTATTCAGTCCCTAATTCATAATGGCGGCATCAAATCCGATTGCCAAAATAATGACAGTTCGTGAAAACTGGTTCAAACTTTTGTGCGTTATAAATTTTTATCGTCTTCCTTTTTTTCGTAAATTATTTAGTAACGCGGTACAGATCACCTATGTGTCAGGGTAAGGATCACATTTTTTTTACAAATTATAGAATATGAACCGCTTTGAATCTAACAAGTAAATTCAATATATATCTCAACGTGTTGTAATTAAAGTAACGCATGAAAAACCGAAATTTTTCATTAGTCGTGTATAATTATCTATGTGTAAAAAATGTCATCTGCTCGTACAATCGTTACCCCTTGTAAAATACAATATTTTTCGTATTGTATCGTTCAGGCGCTTTAGAATTATATGAATTACAAATTACGATTTATCGGTAATTAAATTTCCAACCTATTTGATATACTTACATCGTTTATTTAATTGTTCAAAAAATGCTTCAAATAATATATATTTAATTGTACGCGTGTTAATTATATATTTTTAATTTTTTAACTCCACGATTGTATATAGATGTATGACTAAATCTTATACTTTTCAAATAAATTAATGTGGATTATATTAAATATACACTGAAACTTTTTCCATAAAAGTCACGACGGTTTATTAAACCGAGGAAACCTCAAAGTAAACTTAACATTGATTCATTATTTTTTTACATGAACCTTCACTACAAGCAAGACAAAGATAATCCACCAAATTCTAAACTGATAAAAAGCATATGTTATATACGTAAAAATAAAAGATTCTTTACATTAAACTGAAAGTCCCACAAAAAAAAATTTTTTTTTTCGCCACTAAACGCGTCAAAGTGGCGCTCGCATTCGAGAGTCAGCCCTTGAAAGCAAACCAGGTCGACCACCCCGTGGAAAAAAAAAACTTGAGTATTTTTAGAAGCCCGGTGGATAGTTTCTAAACTTCTCGAACGTAACCCTAATTCTAACCAATCAATATTTCGAGAGGTAGAGCAAAAAAAAAAAAGAAAGAAAGAAGGAAAGAAACTGAAGGAGCGAAAATCCTTCGCGTTCTAATCCATTTGAGCTTATTCGCAAAAACGTACGTGTACACGCACACACCCACACGCGCAAAGCGTCAGTTTGGACCGCGGGCAGTAGCAAATGCGTTTATCCGGTAGAGCGCGAATGTAGTATGTCCGTTCCGCGACTTGCCTCGATTCTATCACAACAACGCGCTCGTCCTAAATCTGTCCGAGAACGTACAGAGAAGCCGGCGATAACACCAGGCTCTTTCACCTCGACGGATACGACTGAGCGATAAGCGTATATATATATATGTGTATATACTGACCCTTTTTGAGGATAGGGTTGATTTGTTCCACTCTGCAATTTTTTTCTCTTTGTTTCTTTCTTTTTCTTTTTTTACTTTATTCTTCCTCCTTTTCTCTTACTTAGCTAATGTGCCAGCCGCGTAAAATAAACTTTAGATCTTTTCAATATCTTAAGAAGATACGTTTTAAAAAAATGGCATAGTTTTTAATACATTAGATTTTAGGATACTATAGATCGATAAATTAAGATGTATAGTAAATAATGTTTTTGTAGCTTTTGTTATAGAGCGTAATTTATTACAAGAAAAACTTAATTCGGTCTTAATAAAGTAACAAAAAAAAATAATAATAATGTATTAGTCTATTCCATAAATGCATCACAATATCATAAAAATTTATCGATTTTCAAATGATCTGCTAACAGTATATCCTGATATACCTAAGATATTCTGTCTCAAAGTCTCTTAAAAAAGTGCCATATATTTTCAGGATCTTAGAAAAGATTTAAACTTTTTTTATGCGAGCAGTAATTTATAAGCTCGATATAGGTATATAGATATCTTTTATGTATACGGGAAGAATTTTCATGGAAAATTAACCGTGGAGAGATAATAATCCTGGGACATTTGATCGTGGTAACCCGAAAATTACCGAGATAGCGCAATCAAACTGATAATTATTTCCTTGTAAAAGTATTATAATTTTATAGGTCGATTCATCACCGACACGGTATAATTTTAAAGAATGAAAAAAAGGAATATTATTCGCTTAATTAACAAATTGACATTACAATTATCAATGGGAAATCGCGAGAGACGAATGAACTACACGAAACAGTGAACGATTAATTAAAATGGCTGACATTTCACCGCAACGACGAGAAACGAGGGATCATGAAATTTAATAGAGTTGAAAAGATTCTTATTTTCTTTTGTGCGGTATAGAAAGAAAAAATGTTCCTTCCTCGTTTACGACTATAACCACCGCCGAGTGCGTTGAGTCCAGATGAAACGTTCGATAACTACAACGAAGCCGAATCGTCTTGTCCAACTGTGTTTTGGGTCATCATCGATCGTTCAGCAGGACTAAACATAAATTTTGCACACCTACAGTGAGAGAGAGAGAGAGAATTGTAGGTAGCGTTTCGTACATACACTGTCAGGATCAGCTGATCTAACGTGTATATATATATATATATATATATATACGTATACGAGATTATTAATAACATCATAAACACGAACTGTATTAAATTATCAAAAATATATCTGGGTGCGTGTATATGTGTAAACAATGCATACACACGGGCTACACGGACAAGTTGGTTATCTACAGACTTCCAGAGAAGCGAGTGAAAGGCCGATTTTCCCAATAGGTTGGAGAGTTGCGGACTCGCGTTTGACAATGCGAATCGCTAACAAGCATCTGTACCTTCGCGTACGAGAAATCTCGTCGTCGTCGTCGTCGTCCAATTCAATCCTTCAGGGAGAGGAGAGAATAAGGCCCATATATGCGTTTGAGGAATTATGCGAAAGGAAGTGTAGTTTGATTCTACCGAGCCTGATGCATTCAAACATTTCGATAACTACGTGCGTTATAGATGTACGTGGATCTCTAATGAAATATTGTGCCCTCGAAGCTCACGATGTGCAACAATTACTAATGAAACAACTACATTACTATATTATTATATTGCTTGTTGGCGTCGCAATTCATCTTGCGACACACATCTATGGTAAAATCTCCAGTTACTTATTGAGGAGTCCAAACTGGAGTTCGAAGACGAAATGCCTATAATTTTTTAAAAGTCCATATCTCTGGGAAATTCTGGCAGCCATAGTGAACTAAGAATACAGTGAACCATCTTTATTTTAAAGTCAATTTTTGGTTCGGAAATACCGATAAATATATTATACAGATATAAATAGAAAAATATAATATCGAGATAGTAGTCAAATTATTTCTTTTTGATGGATTTTGAAAGGAAAAATTATTACAAATGAAAATGTTTTCGAAAAAAAGGAAGGATTGGTGGTGAATAGAGATTGTGAAGAAGGAAGAGGATACCATCAGGAGAATTCGAGGAGGTTCGTTAACTGGCGCGTAACGTTGATCAGGGATTAGACGATCACGAGAACGTCTGCAAAAACATCGTGGTAAAAGATTTCCGTTTAAAACCTATAGAGTACCACCACCTTCCCACCTTATTCCCAGTTAAATCTAGATTTTCATCTCGAGGGCACTTTTCTCTCGTCCGAATAACGCAGTGACTTTAATCCGCTAAATTGCTGAGTAATTCACTCAGGACTTTTCCTTCTTCTCCTCCTTCTTTTTTTTTCATCTTTTTTATTCTTCCGTTGCACGCGCGCGCGCGCGCCAAGAGGATTTGCACAAGGTGCTCTACTCACTTATTATCGATTGCAACGAAATAGAGATGCTCGACAATCGCTTTAAACGGCTATACCTTCCAAACTGAATTGTGACGATCAAATTCTCTTGATATTTGATCGCTTGCTTATGCCATTACTCGAGCATACTCCTTTATGGGAAATTTGGCGAACGGTATAACTTTGTTTGGTTTCGCGTGTAATGCTATTTGAGGACATTTGCTTTATAATCTTACAATTTTGTAAAAGAAACGATTGGTCAAAAACATAATTTGGGTACAATGGAGGTATTTTTTTGTTATGATAATCATCAACTCGTCCTTTTCTAGTCTAAATTTAAACGAATCTACTAAGCTGCCAGTTACAAATTTTAGGGATCTACATCTTAAATCCAAAAATCACGTCTAATGTTTCACGGAGAAAAATTTATTACTATATATAAATAACTCCAGTTTGTAAGTAAATTTAAATGGGGCGACAAACTCGCATTATACTAAGTTTTACAAACGGTGTATTACATTTTACAATACAATATATAGTAGTTTTTATGGAGATTTTGTAAGAAGGAAAAATTTATACCATTTTTCTTTTATTTTATTTTTATTTTAATTTACAGGTTTTTCAATCTTTTTATGTACCTTATAATATATATTTTTTAAATTAAAAATATTTTACCGCCTGTATCATCAACACTTTTCTCTTGTTTTACTTCGAATCGTCCACACATATGTTGTTACACGCCGTTTGAATAATTCCGGTACTTTATTAACATTTATTGTATTATCCCGTTATTAATATCAATAGACAAATAAACCCGTCGGTTTATAATTAAAATACGTAAAATTCTGTCGATTCAGATACATCAAACGCGTTAATTAATTGTGTAAATAATAATCCACCTAGCCTATTTGAAAATCGAATGACACTTGGAGAAAATTTCCACAAATACTATATATAAAGCAGCTAAATCTTACTTATCTACAAACACTATATACCAAAATAGTGTACTACATTTGTCGTAACCAATTATATTGTATTGAAGAAAAATACGTTATTTATTTGTTTAAATTTTTAGTATGACAATTTTTTTACTATATTGAGTAGTAATTTATAAGTATAGAGTTTACCTTCTTTTTTAGACGAAAGCGTGCTAAGTATAACTAAAAATATTGGAACATTCCTTATTATGTAAGTTTGGAGCTTCATTCAAATACAATATATAGTAATATATACTGATAAATGAGCGAACAATCAAATTCAATTAATTCATTTCGAAAAACGATCCGTAAATGACCTTAGAAAATAAAGTATATTAATTTTATATTTAACGTGTCAGTTTACCGCGAAACAGTTTAAGAACATTGTATTTCTTTTTACTAATACACGATATTTCTAACAATTTATTCAAACTGTTTTGTATATTTAACTATAACCTCGAAACCTCTTTTACAAATATATATATATATATATATATATATATATATATATATATATAAAACTTTATACTTCTTATCTCAAAGAAGTAAAATGGCGCGTGAAAATTTTATAAAAGGGCTTGTTAAACTTTTGTAACTTTGAATTAAAACTTACATTATAAACACCTATCAACCCTGTTCTTCTTCACTTCTGGAACTTACCTGTAACATAAAGAGAGAGAAAATTTCCATTAAACATTTAATAAGTTTAAATTAAATTACAAGAGTTTCAAGTTTAATATTTCGGGATTAACAATTCTTTTAATATATGTATATACGGAACGTCCTTTTATAAATTATGTTAATTAAGGTTAAAGATATTAGAATGACCTTGGACCTGTAATATTTAGAAATTAATGCAAGGTTATACATTTTAATATATAAGGATCCTCAAGTGTCGCGTATAAAAATCTAACTGTTCGAAAATAATCTGCTATATTTATACATGTATTACCAGTAACAACAATCAGATATGAATTTTTAAATCGTATGCGGACTAAAAAAAAAGGGTAGGATCCAATTTTTCAAGACTACAGGGATCTACATTTTCCAACTTAAGAATTATACTTAAAATGTTAAATTAAATATGTTGATAAATTCATAAAGATATACTTTAAAACATAATGGAAAGCCTGGCGTTGCGACCTTTTTCAATTAATTTTATGTAAATAAGATGGTCGGAAATATAATAAGCATACTATTTCCAATACAAAGATTATATTGATGTTAATAATTTTAAAATTTTATAAATGTTATACATATATTGTTTTAATCAAAAGCAAGAACCCGACAATTGTCAGATTTTACAAAATAATAACCCATTTTACACTACATGCAACCATTTCAGGATCCGACATCCCTTTAATCGATTTAACGAGATCCCTACACTGATACAATATTAACCTTTAAACTAACCTTTCATTCGTAGTTTCTGAGATATAAGAAAATTATTTTAGTATAAATAATACGCAAACTTAACCTGTATAATAAATTAAATCCTATGTATATATAAGTAAACTTATTTTTTTGTTTAGATTATGAGACGGCTAAACGGCGAAATCCCCGCCCCTCCCTGAAAAAGAAGTCACGAACGAAGAATTCAGACTTGAAAATTATTCGAAAACTGAGCAATTAGTAGAAGTCTTTGTAGTCATCACCACGTAAGGCTGCTTTGTACACGTCGTCACTCTGCTATTGTATCCGTCTGCTATTTTATATAAGTAGAGAAGAAAGAGCAAAGTGGCGTTACAACTGGAAAGACTGTCACGGGTTTTTTTTTCTTCTCTGGTGCCATTGTATAGGAAAAAAAGTGTGTCACACCGTGATAGCGCGTACTGCACTCGTGAATTTTTTGTTCACGACCGCCGATTGGTCCGTCTTTCTCTCTCGTTCGTTCCGAGGAAAGAAAAGAGAAGTTGAACTTTCGTTGAAGGATAGTCGTGATAATCAGCTTCTTTCTTGTCTTAAGGGAGGATCGTTTCAAAGTATCTTTGCTTTTTCCTTGGTCGTCGACTTTGATCTCGAAACGTTTGGGTGACAAAGTATCTCTAATTTTAGTGGATTACGAAGAGAAAAAGAGATAAACTTATCGATAACTGTTTACTTTTTTGATCTTTAAAATAGTTTTTTCTTATTATGTATTAGCGTTTTTTGTTAAACTCAATCAAAACTCTTATTTTTTTATTAAAAAGTAATTGTTTAAACTAAATTGTCCGATGAACCGTTTCAATTAATTCATTTGGAGAGTTGAAAAATGCACCGGTTATATATCAATCTTCAAAATTGGTCATGAAATATTCCTACTGTGTGATATCACTTTTAATTAATTTCATTAATGCCACGTTAAAAAATCAGGATTCAGTCTAATCTCAGAAAATCCATCGGGAATCGTTATGTTTGATCCTTTATTAAGAAACTTCGTCGACGGGATTCTTGAAAAGTTTCTTGTCAAACTTACTTGTAAAATTTGTTTAACAATTTTTGACTATTTTTAATATCTTCCTGTATACTCGTCTAATTTTCATGGCTACTACAATAAGTCTCCCGATAAAGTTCTTCCACAGTAATGAAATTTTTTTCCAAAAGCTGGATGAAATTTTTGCATGACACATGCCCGAAAATTGGACATATTACATCACACAGCATGTAATGGAAATCATATAATACCAAAAAATAAATCTGTAATGACCAGAATAACCATATCCCTTATTTCCAATATAATGTTGCTTCTGGTATTCCAGTACTTTCGAACAATTTATGCAAAATTTGTAATTACTACTATTCCACTGCAGTATTAGGAAATCCTTTAATACGAATGTAAACACTGCTTTCCATAATGATCATGAAAAACGCCCATCAGTAACATAACAAATATCAAAAAACGTGTGGGAAATGCGATTTCACTGTTGGTCATGTGAAGCGCCCAATCTTGGATTGCATATGTAAACGAAACTGTATAACCTCTTGACTCGATCATTGGCATGTATACATATGATTTGAATCTTTGGTGCGTGAGACGCCCAAGGTTCAAATAGGTAAAAGCCGTATAAATACCCTTACGTGCAAAACTTTGGAACTTTCAAATACCATATTAATATTGCTTGTAAGAATACTGAAATTACACTGCGTATACCCATCGTCGATACGTACTATTAAATGCGGTTTGATATGTGACTTTTACACTTAACTTGCTATAATAGCATTACTAAATTTTTTCCGTGTGATTACCAACATATACAAAATATCGACAATTAAGTACAAAAGATTCTCGAATAATATAAGTTCAGTCAATCTAAAAAATTCTGCTGGTGCACTCTTTGAAAGCAACCAATCAACGTTACTGTCGTGATTGTATGAATACGATTACATTCAGTAACGCAGTCTCACGACGAAACGTTTTATTTTGAGGGTTGGGAAGACCGGGGCAGGTTGTTCGACTTTTTCCATTTTAATTTTTTTCTAAGAATTTATATGATCAATCATAAAACAAAAAAGATTACCTGTAAGTACTATGTCTGAGGAGTACTCATGATTTTTTCAAAGTGATTCATTAAAACAAAAAAAGTAATGTACGATATTTACACGACTAAAATTTCGGCCAATCTGCCCCGTATGGCTGACGTCCAGGGGCAATTTGCTTGACAATAAAAATTTTAATAAAAACACAAAATTTAATTTTTAAATTTGCTTTATTTGAAAAAAAAACAATGGGCTGATTAAGTTGTGTAAAATTTATAACGTAGTCATCAGTGAAACAAAAACTCATAACAAAAGTAATAAAAAAAAACAAATAATCACAATAAAAATATCACTTGCAGTTGTAAAAAACGAAATTTTTTCTTCTTCCTGCACATGATTCCTGCGATCAACTCTTACACGATGATTCTCTTGTAATTTCGAACCTTTATAAACTGCAGTAAAATAAATTTAATAATTTATAACTGTCATAATTATTATTCTCTATAAAGCTACTTTGATATTTTTTCACAATCATAAATTTATATTCAGTTATCCGATTTTTTTCAAAATTCAAAATTGTACAATACATCTTCGACTAAAAATAAACAGAAATTATTCCTTGGGCTTATACTACATTACTGTAATCAACCACGACGCGATCTATGAACTCAATTACGAGTTATTCACGATCGGCCAGCTGCCCCGGTCTCCTCTACATGTGTTTCGGCGCATCTTTATTATCACGCAAATTTTTTTACACAATGTGTAAACGTTACATTTATGGATTTGGGTCAGGTGTTGATCGAATGCGGTGTGTAGTGCAATACAAGTATCGAAAATCAGATGGTATAACTTTATCGCTGTTGGGTAACCTATAAATTTTTCATCCCTAGTATAAGTTATTATATTCGAAAAATTTCTGCTCAACAAAGAATAGCCTATTTATATTGTTTAATCGAAGACTGTATAATTATTCAATCAACAGACGGAGTAATGGAAATTTGTTTGGCAAATGTAATGTTTGTGATACTAGGAAATCAACGAAGAATTTTGAGAATAATTGATTGAACACAACATTTTAAATTGGCGCGTGTCTCGATGAATAGACACTGATAGTCTGTAAACCACAGACTCTTTATTTCCTCTATTTTGAGGTTAGGTGATTTCCTTTGCGTTAGTCTTCTTATGCAGGTATATTAGCAAGCTTAAAAAATATTCTACTTTTCAACAGTATGTTAATCGAAAAATTACTAATAAACTCTAAAAAATTAAAAATATATAACCCAAGATAACTACTATGCAACCTATCACGCGACCAAATATTTATAGTAGTCCTTCGACAACTTTTCTTCTACATATTATATATAACACGAAGTTGTATGTTACACGGATTATATTTAAAAATGCAAATTTTTTTCTTATTATAAAGAATAGTTGGATTAAATAAAATCTAAAAAATTCTTTTTGTTTATTTTATAAAGGAAATTACTCTTTTTTGAAGAACTTCTCATTTTCTTTTCAACACAGCTGAATATTTACAGACTTTTATTCATAAACATAATATTTTCTCACAGTTTCATTTAATTTTATTATTTTTTTTTTAAAGTAGCATTCCTAAACTAGCAGTTCTAAACTTTCTTCGTGGATTTTTTAAAATTTTAACATCCTTTGAAATATATAATTGTCCTGAATATATATAAACCTTTACGATACTGATATATGAAAATAGTCTATACCAACCCAATAATTATGTTGAAAATATTAAATTAAGAATCGTAAATAAATCACAAAGAATGAAAGATTTGTTAAACAAAAATTTCTTTTATAATTAATATTAATCTAATAACATTTTATTAACAATTTTAAGCCGAGAAAGAGGATCCAACGATAATGTAAAAATTATATATGTATATCAAAATTTGTAGAAAGTAAATTAAATTAAAAATTATTGATAAGAAAATTTGAAAGATTCAAAAAATAAATATAGAAATTAATTATATTAAATAAAACAATGATCGTTTTGAGAGCACCTAAACACATCTCCTACAATTTATTATTTTAAAATCAATGACTCGAAATTAGAACACTAAGAATCTAAAAAAGAAAAAAAACGATTGTCTGATTATCCATATCTACGAGAAAAATATTTTAAATCCGAGAAAGAAAGAATCACTAATTAGTTTCAGGCCATATTAAACAGGTACGTCCGCCATTGTCGGAATTTCCTCCTTTTTCTATAGATCGGACACATTCTAACGTCGTTTTATCTCGACCGAAGAAAAGAAATGAAGGAAGGCATTATTTGCAAAGTCTTTCAGACCCCGGCCTTTTTTCTTCGCAACGCGGAAGCTAAAAAAAAGGAACGAAATGGAAAGTAATTAAAATCCATCCAAAGCGAATATTATGAAGCCGCGTCGCAAAATAAAGGGGAAAGATAGTGAGAAAAATGTGTGTCGCGTTGGCAATTTAGGTCAACCATAAAAGCAACGACGCTTTTCTCGCGAAACCGCGATTTGGAAAGAAAAAAAAAGTGAACGTGACCTTTATATATACATATAATGATTAGGACGTATGCGCAAAAATTGTTGAAAGAGGAAAAAAGATACACAGCAAACTTTTGTAATAAGTACATTTTAGAAGAGAAATGTAAATAATGATTGTAATTTATGTACTCCTAGCAGCAGCACACACGTATACGAATTTATCGATTATCTCACCTGAGTTACGATGCGTACCCGATAAACCATTATTTCTCTTTTTTCTAGTACATTTGCAGTAAATCGTTTTATTATAAGAGTTAATTTTTTAATTTCGGAATATTCTTCAAGAAAAAAAGCTTTTGAAAAGACCTTAAAAGATAAGAAGCTAAGAGTCTGATTAAATTTCTAGATACAAAAAAAAGTTAGTTATAATCGGCTCTCGTGATCTACTACACTAAAGCGATAATTTAACATGGATTATCAAAGTTTATACGTTTCAATATCAATTCTTAATAAATCCAAAAAATTAGAAAATTTATTGAATACCCGTATATAAAGTACACAGTGGAGCCAATTCTTAATAACGACCTAAAAAGTTGATAAATTGATCCCACTTTGCGTTTTTAAAATAATATTAAAACAATATTGTAGCATGAACACAATATTATTATACCCTGGTGGAATTTTGAAGTTCGGTGGTTCATTGTTAATTGCGGATTTATTCGCTATTTTCGGTCAAATGTAAATATTAACACAATGAGTGTAGTAGTAAAGTTGCATTCGGACGAATAACTCGACCGCAACACAAAAATGTATTTTCATTGTTCCTTATAGTGTCGGTGCTATTATACTTTTTAAACCTGCATATTAAATAAAAAATCGTGTGTGTGTGTGTGTGTGTGTGAGCGCGCGCAAATATAACTAAAAACAAACATAAACACGTAAAATTAAATTAATTTACGTAAATGTTGCTTTATTTAATTATCGAAATTTCATTCCCGTAAATGAACGTGTATATTTATTTTCGATGACCTTGTTTGGCTTATTTATATACAAATACATATTCTTGTATTTGTTACAATTTTATTGAGGATTATTATTATTATTAATTATTAAAAAATTATAAATTTAGTATTATAAACAAATCCTTATTTACGTGTATTTTCTAACCTCACTATTCATCATAATAGTTGCGTACAAAGCAATATATACATTATCTGTTTACAGAGGCTATTTCGTATTAACATATGGAATAAATACTTCATTTCTATAATTATAAACTTAATTTGTTCATATTCCCTACTCATATTTAACCTTACTTTTTAACGAGATTGGGGGTACACTATACCTATCAACAATTATTCCCGGGCGTAATTGTACTTGTAGACTTTGTTCTTAAATTTTAATTAAACGCGATTTTACAAATTAATTACCATTCCAGTCGACCTTTAATAAGGAAACAATAATAAAAAAAACCACTGTAACCTATTCGGTAATGGTAATAATTCAATTTTACATCCCTTCAAAATTATTTTTTTCTAATAATTGTTACATAGACGCATAAAAGTAAAATCAGTTATATAATTGATTACAACGTTTTATTCAATTAAATTTGCTACCACCTAATCGAAAATTGTATCAACTACCTTAGCGATCAAGAATACACATTTAACTTAATATAATTTAAAAAAAAAATAAATAACTATACATATTTATTGACAACGTAAATAACAATTTAAAGATTAAAATATTCCAACAAACTGCTATTACAAGTGAAAAAGTGAAAAAAGAGACGAATACTTTGAATTGAATCGATTATTATCTTCATCGCGGGATTAAAATATATTGGACCGCGCGCCAAAATGTAACGGTATAATCCGTCAGGAAATAAATTCCATTCCACTGTGAAGTTGCAATATAGTCCTGCCACTGGTGAATATATATAGCTTTCACTTTCGTTTCGACGTACTGACTACCGACAAATATTCCAAAAATCTCTCAACGAGATTAAAAACGTTCACCTACTTTGCAAACGATTTTTACAATTGATTTCGAGACGATATAGCTAAATATTGAATTTACGATAAAAAAAAAAATGATCGACATATAAAAACTCTGAACTTTCCGAAAAATCGCACAATCCTAATTCTTATTTTCATACTTCATCCGATTGCTATTTAATTTTAAATTAACAATGGGTTAATTATTCTTTTTTCTTTTAAACAATTAAAATTAAAATTAAAAAGTTGTCCCTGAATTATTGAGATTGTAAAGGTCAATAATTTTATTTGTCATTAATTATATCCGTAAATTAATTATTCTGAAATACTCTATCCGAAAACTTCTTCCGTATCATTTAGGTAAAATATTTTAGTTTTTAATAAGGGTACCAAAATTTCGTTATCACATATGTACACGATGCAATTCGTGTGTAAATAGAACGGAAGATATATACATTTGATTTTTATTTCGTTGTTAAGACAAAGGATTACGTATACATATAATTCCCAGGAAATTGATAAATTTTTGTTTTGCATGAAATAAAATTCTTATCAATTGTAACGGTTCATTTTGTCGTATTATTGTGTTTTCTTTTATCGAATCGCCTATACACGAATAAATCGGACACAAAAAATTATCTTCCAAACAATTGACCGTTGTAAATATATAACTAAAAGAATAAAAATGTTAAAGTTGCATTTAAAGAGAGATTTATGAATTCTATATACACGTATATATATATATATACACGCGATTAATTGATTGACAAGGTATACGATTATCTGGGTTATGCATTGATATAATGTGTATCATTTTCAGCCGAATCGTTCGATGCATTTATTAAATTTAAATATACCAAATTTGCGATTAGGTAATTATGCTTAAGAAACGTAATGAAGGAGTATTTATTAACTTTTCAGGCTGAAGAACACAAGATTTTGAACGAGGTCGCGTTTTAAAAAGCTTCAAGGAGAGAGAGAGAGAGAGTGTGAGGAAGGGTTCTCGAGCGGTTCGTTAGCACTGTGACTGGTGCATTAAAGCTAGCTGACAAAATTTAAATTAATGAACCATTTTAGAAGTACATTTCCCATTGCGTGTACCTGCATTAACAGTGACTAATTTCATATTTTCGAATCGTTAATCAAGCGAATTCCTTTATTTATCGTTATTATTTCTTCCACGTGTCGAATTATACTCTCTTTTTTAAAGGGGTTCCACACGCAATTTTCATTGATTAATTAATAAAAAAAATAAATAAAAGCGTATGTGCAAAAGTGAAAGGAGAGGCGACTTCGTTTCTCGACAATAATCCAACTGTGTATTGAATTTTAGACTAAGATATTATTACGTTTTCGAGAAAAGTCTTTCCAAAAATGTCAAATCTTTCCACCTCGTTAACGGAGTGTCATATTTATCCTCCCTCCCTAGTAGAAATTTGAATCTAAGAAATGGGAATTAAACATTGGTATTAAATACCTTGTGATGAAACGCTTTTTCACCCATTTTTTTAACACTTATAGAATGACCATAACCTCAAGACAATGTTTATTTTCGAATAATGTTTCCAGCTTTCCGGTAACAGTAAACTTCAAAATTTCTATAGTTTCGGATGGATTTTTAATGTTTTCGTCTGATTTACAATTAATTTCTGTTATATTTCTAGTATTTACGAAAATAAATGTGGTTTTATTATATTTTTCACTTGTCCATGTTTAATAGACATTTAATAGCACATAATTAGACTCAAATTTGATCTATGTTTATAAGCTAAAAATTAGCTCAAAACAGAATATAAGTTATATTTTAGTCTATTTAATGGTTAAAAATTGGGAGAAAAGGCGTTTCACCGGGAGGATAAAAATGGGCACATTTTTCGCCTATTTTTCACCCATTTTTCGACCATTCTATTTAGAATATCTATTTATTACCTATTTAAAGGAATACGATTTCTACTAGGGCTACCTTATCGGCAATCGTGATTATCAGTAATGCATTTGTAAATAAAAGAGTATGTGACACATGAGAGAAGAGGCGCCTTCGTTTGTCAATAATCTAATTATGTGCTGAATTTGAAATTGAAAAATATTATTGCGTTTTCGAGAAAAGTCTTACCAAAAATGTGAACTTAACCTCAACGAGGTGAAAAGATTTGATATTTTTGGTAAGACTTTTCTCGAAAACGCAATAATATTTTAATCTAAAAATCAGCTCACAGTTAGATTATCGACAAACGAAGGCGCCTCTTCTCTTATTTTTCCACCCGTTATACTTTTTTTTATTAATTAATCATCAAAAATTGAGTATGGAACCCCCTTAAAGCCAAATTTATATTTTTGGTAAAATTTTCTTCGATAAACATTGACTTTGGCACCCTCTTAAAGATGGTATTAATTAAAACATAAGTTAATATATTGCTGAATTGTTTAAATAAATCTTGGGGTGATTTACCAATTTATTTGTATAACACCAACGCGATATGCAAGATTTTTCATCTAACGATACTAAATTTATATTGATAGGGCGGGCCACTTGACTCCACGCCGTGCGACAAAATTATTCACATCGTTATGATTTAAAGTGCAATCGAAGTAGAGTCGGTATTGTTGAGTATTAAACTCGTGGATTAATTTGAAATTTAAATTGATCGTTCAAAATGTTAGATAAAAAAAGAGATTGATTTTATATATACACACACATATGAGCCATTTCACGTCAACTGGTTGATTCAAAATTTTAAAATGCACCAAATTTTAAATACAGACTGGAAATATTTTCCACAAAATACAAAAAAAAATTTCGTTGCTGAAAATAATTCAGCTGTTTATCTCGAAATCTATCAACTTTTACTGTAACATTAACATGTGGCATTGGTTGCTAATTTTCTTTAGAATTTATCCTTCTGGGTTAAAATTCCTAACCTCAAGGTCAATGACTAATAAACTAAATGTTAACATTGATGTTTAAAATAAGGCGATTACACCACAATCGCTTTTTTTAATCATCAATCAAAAAAAATTGAAGCAATACCTTTCCAATGGTCTGTAGTTTGTGATTGGCCTATAAGCCTGTCAAAAGTTATGGTATGTTAAAAAAAAGACAAAAACTTTTCACTAGTTTACGTGTAATGGCCCATACGTATATTTGGGCCTTAGATATATATTCGTATATAAGTTTAGTATTGTCAGACAAAAGGTTATTCAGGTTCATGCTCTCTATCGATATATATTATAATTCCAATAGTTGATATACCTATACGCGTAAATAATATATATAATACTGTACAAAGACAAATTATAACTTTGGTCTAACATCGTTGAGCTTAATCGTCGTCAAACGAGACTGAGAAGTGAACAAGATTTATCGTTGCGTTTAACCATGTTAATATCGCACGACACATCCCCACTTCCTAATATATATGTACACATATATAGAACGAGAAACTGCGCTAATGCAGGTACTGCCTACGGCATATATATCGCGTGTGTATATACACCCACACATACAAATTTCATACTCTCTCACTTTCTCTCTCTCTCTCTCGTTCTCTGTGAAAACTGTGTTTCCGTTTAGTTGTCTATGTGTCTCTCTTTTCCCTATACGTGCAACGTCTCTCCTTTTGCCTCTTTACCTCGTTCGGTCGTCGGTATATGGACTCTTTCGGTAGGTTATACTATCGATTTGTGCCCAAAGTGCCTTTAATGATAAAACTTTCCTGCATTTCGTAACTGGACTGTTCTCGTATAGATTTTCTTTTTTTTTTTTTTACTTTTCGAACGAGGGCTTGCTGAAATCTGGAGTGTTGATTTAACGACTCGGCAGTATATTGTTTTAACTTTTTTTTTACTACAGCCCGCGAATTAATAATTGTTGCCAAGATCTATCTCTCTCTCTCTCTCTCTCTGATTGTTGGTCGTTTCGAGAGTTCGTTAAATTTTTTTGAGAGTTTAAATTTTATACGCATTGTATAGGGTTAAACCCAAAAAAAAATTTAAAAGAAAAAAGAAACGAACTAAACTGTATTTTCGTTTGTACATCTTGACCCAGAATCACGAATTTGAAATTTAGTCACCAACTCGCACGCGAATATAAAACGAGTTTAAATTTCTCGAATAAGCGTAAACGGAGAGCTCTTTAACTGTATGGCACATGGTAGCTTATCGGCCCCTTCCTTCCGATTTCCTTGCGATAACAGGCCCACTTTTACAAGTGCTTCTTATTTTGGATACGTATTTAAGGGTCATTCAACTTTGAAACTGTGAAACTACAAATACATATTATGCTTATGTTTTATTCTCATTGAACATTTTTCGGAATCTTTTATTTACGATTATTTATAGGACTAATAGGAAAATAACTAGGAAATAATAAATAAAAAATAATAAATACTAATGAAATAATACTAAAATAATAATAATAAATAATTATAAAATAATACTTAATATAAAAGAATATAGAAAATAAATCTTACTCTGATTGAAAGGAAGATTTACGACAAATAAATATTTTTTAACTATTAATACAGGACGTATAACCTCCACAAGTGAAAAATTTCGTATGTACGAACAAATAATACATGATGTATTATAATAATTAAGAAATATTCATTCATCGCACGTATTCCTAAGTCTCATAGTGTATTGATAAAGTGAAAAGTTTGTGAGTTCCGACATTATCATAAGAACCTTCATATCGACAAAGTTTTTTTTAACTAGTTGGCATTATAGTAAAATATCCGTAAAACATTAATTATTTGATGTAATATCTGGTCTAATTTAATTCTTTTTTTTTAAATTATTTTCTTCTATAAGCGATGTCTACGATTTTTCAAATATGAATGTTGTAGTTGCAAAGATTATTATCTCGTGGTTTTATTAATAATTACCTCGAGATGGTAAAAGCCTTTCAAGAATCTCGAAATAAATCTTTGCACATATAGATAAACGGAGAACAATTCAGACTTATACATTAGGTAATGAAATGTATATTTTCCAAATAAGACGAGACTTAATGAAAAAAAAAAAGAGAAATATATACATTTGCGATAATTTAATATAATTCTTCAAAATATGATTATTCTTTGACGAAACGCCAGGTTAGTAGATGCGCATAAAAATATACGATTACGAGAGAGAGCTGTGAAACGTCACGATATCACCTTTATTATCATTATAACCGGGAACATCAGTAACTAATCGTTCACCTCTCTCCATACCAATTACCATCTTCATTTTCTTATCGCCATTACCACAATTACTAATTAATGGTTAATGTCGCATATAAATGGAAATGAATTCTTTAGGAGAATGGGTGTAAAACGTTTATCACCCGTTTTAATCGAACTCGCGCAAGTACACACAGACGGAGACACCAGTACAGTTGGTACAGTACCGTACCACCGAATTTAGGATAGACGGGAAATAGAGAGAGAGAGAGAGAGAGAGACGGAGGGAGGGAGAGAAACCAACCAGCCGATAAAACCGAGCGGCACAAATTGCCCTCTGCCCGAGTGGATTACACGGGGATGTTCGACATTAGCCACTTTATTCCACCGCAAGTAGAACGGACCCTTCTTCACTCGGTCTGTACAAAGCGCGCGTGACACTCGAACTCGCTAATTATACGGACAGTCATCCGTCATAATTTAATGCAAAACCGGGAGGAGAGAGAGAGAGAGAGAGGGACCTGTTATTTTGCCAACTCCTCGACGATTCATCATCGTCATCATTGTCCCCCGAGAGGATAGTTCAATTATCCCTTACCTATATCCATATTTCGGCACCGTTTTTTTCTAAATCTCCCAACTATGTTGCATCGTTCAATGAAATAACGTATTTTCCGTAAACTTTCTTTATCCATTGGGTGTCGTGCATCGGAACGCAAGTTGAATAAAAATTATCCAAAAATGTTAACGGTTAACATTTATCTCCGTAATCGTATAAATAAAAATTGAGAATCATCTGAAGAATCATGGATGTGATATTTCAACAATACTTGGTGAACTTGGAGCACGTATTTTCACCGCGCATCAGCGCTACAAATTTTATTCGTAAAATTTAGATACTTTTTAAAACAAATTTTCTCTCCGTGTAGAAATAGAGGTTTGATAAACGTTCAAATCTTTTTTATCCTCTGGCCCCGAGAAAGGCGCAAAGATGGATTATATTTTCACGACCTTGCGACGTCTAAATGCATTCGATATGAATTCAGTTTAAGGATGCGCACGGAAAAGATAAGAAAGAATATAAGAAGAAAAAGAAAATTCATAATGGATTTTTACCGGAGGTGTATAAAAGCGCCCATTCTCACCTGGTACATTCATGAATCCGTTTTAAATACATTGTGCGACCGAAATAAAAGAGTCATCTACATCAAGAGTTTCGTACTTTTCGCGCAGTATCGTCGTCATATTTCTCTTTAGGCAAGTAGGAAAAAGGTTTATATTTAATAAAGATAGTCCATCCTTAAAGTGTTTAAGTAGACTTTGTTGTCGCGCTAAAAGCAACGCGTTCCGCATGCGGCACTTGACATTTTAAGGGCTATAGAATATTGAGCCCAAATAACCGAGGCTAATGCTTATATGAAATTTGAAACTAGGTTACATGTGACTTTGTTACTATCGGGTTAAAATATTTTTTTTTATAAAAAAAAAAGAATAGTTATTATTTATAGAAAAAAATTAAAATTACGATGGTATTACTTCGGTATTACATGTTTCATAATAAAATAATGAACGAACACATTGTCGATTAAGTTTATATCGGTGATGTCTCAATTTACAGGTAAATATACACTTGATAATCCAAAATTGCGTTAAAACTATGATAATAAAAAATCTGAAAGAATTCATAAGATTGTTTGTAAATAAAACAAGTTTTTTTATTATGTAATATTTAATCAGTAAGATTGTAACCTAAAGCTTGCATTTAATTATTAATGGAAAACGTAAACGAATCTATGCGTTTTGCACGTAGAAAGGTTTATTGGGAATGATTAACAAAGTTCTAAAACCAACTTTTAAGCAGAAATATTGATTACTTTTAAAGAAATCCTTTATCAAAATTAACGTTTATTTTTGCTCTAAATTTGAGGTTTCGTACAAAGTGAATTAAATTTTTTTTTTAAATTTACGGTCAGGCTCTAAAAGTATAACCTATACATTATACAGATATATCGATTATTATTAATAAACAAAGAATAAAGAACTATTAAAATGTAACTGATTAATGCTTTTATTAAATTAAGTTGGAAAGTTAAAGAGTATACAATTGGATTTTTGAAACCCGTTAAAAAAAATGTTCACTTATTTTTTTTATTATCGCAACATTACAAATTGAAGAAGTTTCCACTGTTTTAATGTGAGTTAATACTTTGTCAGTATATAGATTCCGCGAATGAAAATGCAATATCGTAAACCTTCTTCAATCACCCGAGTAGAAATTGAACCCTAATGGAAATTGGTATAGCTGAATATTAGTGTTCCGTGTATTCAACGCCTTCTTAACGTAAAATAAACAAACCTGATATCTAAAAATCTTCCTAATTTTCAAAGTGGAAAAATATCAAATAAAGAATAATCAACTATTAAAATAAGGTAAAAAACGACGTGTATATTAGAATCACCGATACACCACGCAACGGTTGTAACGATTTGACGATTGTAAACATGTAAAGCTTAGCAAAACGATCATTCGACGCGAATGCAAATGGTGTGTGTGCGTATGTGCGCGCGCGAGTGTGAAATGCACATTAAAAACTTACTTCTCGGAGTTCAGGTAGATAATAAACCAAAGGAAAAGGGTCTTTGGCGCCAAAGTGCTCAACGAAACCATCCGGACTGGTCATCATTTCCGCAAGTTGCTAATATACACTTGCAAATATACACACAAATATACACAGAGAGAGATAGAGATGCTTTCTAGAGGGCAGCAGCTGGGTAGCTCTTGGTGCCTAAATGTCAATAACTGCCTCGATCTAAAATTGATGCCCAGCAACACAAAATGTTTACCTGCAGATATATAGAGGTACTTTCAAAAGCGTGCTTGCACTATCTACGAAATTTAATAGCTTTGTCGATAGAACGAAAAAAAAAAATTATTGTTATTTTAGGTCAATGGGTTTCTACTTGAAGAATTATCGATGAAATCGGACCGTGCTCTGGAGCTTTAAATAACGAACAAATCTTCTTCGTACACGGAATTAGAAAGACTGAACGATGCTTCGGTTTTCAATGTTAATTCATTGATTAATAATTTTTTTCGTATATAAATTCGTTGACCAAAAAAATCATTGGGGATATATATTTGACAGATATCTAGGTGCCATTTAAAATAGTAAAAGAAAAAGATTATAAAATTAAAACTTGATTGTGATATATTTGTCATATAAGAAACTATTAAACAGATCTAAATGGACCGTTATATATTTAAGTTAAACTAAAATGTCGCGCGGTAAACTATAAAACTTTTAAATGTCAACTATACACAATAAAAAAAGTAAGAAATAAATGATGCTTTTTTCGAACAAATGACAAACTAGGTCAACAACTTTATATATTATACATAAAAAATAATAAATCGTTAAGAAGCTAATCTTAAAGAATAACTAAGTAGAGAAGAAAAAAATCGACATGTCTTTTTCACTACGTGCGAGATTAATTCAAATTTTTTGTTCTGAAAAGATAGGTATATACATATATAGGATAAAGGAAAATTCTACTTCAAAATTGGGTTAACTGGATGTCCCGCCGGTTTCCCTTCTCCGACGAGTTTTTTTTTTCACTTTGCACGAAACGGCTGACCGCGCTAAAGTACTTAGTTGCTGCGTGGTATCAAACAAAATTTAATTTTTAGGAGAACAGTGATATATTAAGACAAAGCATTTTTTAGTCTATTGCAACCTATAAGGTAAAAAAAAATGAGAAGCCGCGAGTTATTTTTAAGTGAATTATGGTTTTTTCGTACAAAATATGCGGTATTATCATGTACGATAGAAAATTTGTAGAAATAAAGTTTTTAAATTACACGAGGAAAATGATTGATATACATTTTTTTGTAAGTATACAATTAGTAATCGGTTTGTTTTCTCCATTTTCTTTTCCCCCTTGCGTAACTTCCGGAGCAAAGTCAGGCACAAAGTTTCAACTAGTCAATCATTCAACGCGACCGGACATTGTGAATGTAGATATACTGTAGATAAAGGTATATTACAGGTGAAGTTTTGATTTGCTTTATTGATTATATTATACACATGCATGATTATTAGATTATTTAATATTTGACATCACAAAGTTAAGTATTTCGTATATAGCGGCTCAAACAGTATAAAATCTATCATTTCTCAAATTACTATTCAAATTCATAATATAATATACCATCCGAGTGATTTACCAATAGTTTTTACATAAATTAATAACTTATTTTAAGATTTACGAGAAACCGTGAAAAATTTTACGTTTTATTTCCGTACAATGTACACCGTGTGCCTCTCTCTTATCATTGCTTTCTATATAACCAGATAGAGGAAAATTCCATTTTCGTTGTTAATTAGTTGGAAATCAAACCAAAGCACGCAAGTAACATTTTATAGATTATCATCGTTATCCATCGAGTATTACATTAATTCGTAAATAAATAATATTGAAATTATTAGATTTTTAACAGTCTTAACCTCGAATACTGCACTAGACGCAGCAATAAAAATATCACTCCAGCAGACAAGACTCGGAGAAAGCTTCGAACCAATGTCTCGGTCGACGAACCATTCCTTCGAAACTTCCGAGAGTATACCGGAGAGAGGAAGAAGAAAGAAGAAAAACTCGTCGTCGATCGGCGAGTTTTGTATCGTGTCATCGGGTCATCGGTACACGTTTTTTCACGTCTAATTTAGTACGAGAGAATATTTAATTAATCGAACAACTACGCACAACGCTTTATATTATTATTATTATTAATTTCTTTAAATGATCATCTTTTTGCATTGACAATTAATAATCAATTCTCACTTCCCTAAATTAATATGGCTGCCCTGAAAAAAAACTATTAATTAATAAAGTGTAAAATAAATTATAAAATAAAAAATCACGTCCTTAAAATATTTAGTCCTAAAAAGTTACATAATTTAAATTGTTATTCTCAAACTACCGACACCACTAAACACTCAATGAAAATCACGATCGCTATCATTTTTCGTAATTTTGTCCAACTTATTAGTAAATTTTTAGATATCGGTTTTTTTTTATAAATTTAGGAATAAGTCTTTGATTTTTACCGTAAAACTGAAATAAGTGGAATTGTAATTGAAATTTATGCATTGGCAGAAAAGTTTTTAGAAAAAATACAGAACGAATCACATTTATTTTGTCGTGCTCTAGCAAATACTAGAAAATACTAAAAAATAAATTAATTTTCATAATCAATCAAATTTATATGTAATTTAAAAAGTTATCCTGTAGCGTTGTTCGATATCAGGATAATACTCGAAATTAACGAATCATCGTAACTTTTTAATTCGTATAATTCTTTAATTGCAGAAAAGTCGATTTAATTATATCTTGATCGCGAAGATTAAAAATCATAAATGGAAAACCCGATTGATCGCCAGGACTCACTTTCTAATTTTTCTATATTAAATTTTATAAATTAAATATTAAACTTTACACGCGTTATAATAACGATTTCTCATAGAATTAAAACAACAATTAATTATCTTTTGTCTGCGCTACTTGTTCGAAATAAAGTAAAAGTGATTCATTTATATATTTACAATTGAAATTTACATTCAAAATTTCTACAGTTTCTAAATGTTTTGTAACTACAAAAATCCGTCGGGTCTTTAAGCAATATACATTCATTTTTTTAGATTTTTTAAATCTATGACTTCGCGTAGATAATTTTTCTATAAAAATTATCGTGACCTCATGGTAAACCAGCGACGTTTGATCAGTTACTTAAAAATTTAATAAAAGTTTCTTAGAGATTAATTTTTGTCAAGCAGTTCCCAGAGTAAGTGAGGTGTTATGTTATTCCTGTTTTTTAATTAAAATTGGCCTAACAAGCATCGTTTATTAAATATTGATTAAAACATTGATTATTTATTAAAATAATGTTTAATGACTTTTAAACCTGCATATATCTCTATTAAATTTCGAATTGACACATGTCAGAGAAACACGCGATTATTAAAATTTTATACTTATAATTGTATAATCCAAAATTTTAGTTCAATATGTTTAAACATAATTGGCCTCTTAATCAACGTTAAAAGTTTCAACGATTTAAGTTAAAAATCATTATATTCACAAATTGTATCATTTAATAATCGAGTCAATGCAAGAAAGAAAAATCCCAATCACGTACCTCTATTATTTGATAGGTAACAAAAGCGTGCCAAAGTTTCCATTTGAATCTCGAAATTTGTGCGTTAAAATACACCAATACCGGAATTCCCAGTTATAACAGGAAGTACCAGAAAAAAAAAACAACTGAACGAACTACTGTATAACCATCGGTTATTACGAACTGGGTCAACTGTCGTGAACTGCAATGTAATCCACACGAATTTTACAATCGCTTATACTATTTTTTTTTGTATATTGTTTTAGTTGCTCAACTGTGGCAAAGGTTTGATATGTTTAAAGAGTTATTACGAAAAATTTCTTAATCGCATGAAATTAATATTAAACATGTAATCTATATTTACTCTTAAAAAAATATATTAAAATTTTGTATTATATATTTTTTACCACTAAAAGAGTATATATATATATATCAACACTACTTCACCGATGATAAATTCACACACGTAGTGCGATATTAAAGCAGGAGAATGAATATCGATTTCAGTTATGAGAAGCACACACTTGTACAATATTGTATATTACGGAGTTCACGCGTTCGTGCAAATGCAGATTTCCTGTCTCTCTCTCTCTCTCTCTCTCTCTCTTTCTCACCCTCTCCTTTGCCTAAAGGATAAATATTTCGTAGGAAAAAAGCTTCTTCAATCAATCTCTCTCGTGCTTTTGAAATTTCTTTGACTTTTACTTTGAATCCTTACAAAAACTATTTTTATTTCTTATTTAGATAAGTGTCTTTCTTATTTCTTATTTAGGCAAATTAGTCAGGTATAGAATTGCATCCAGGAATTTTTAACTTGTTATATAATAAATTATTAATTATAATTTATAAACAATTTTTTTTTAATTTTCAAAAAAATAAATAACAAGGATTGATACACTTTGATTATAGATGATTCGTTTAATATCAACCAGATTTCTTCTTGGGTTATATTTAACAGGATGTAGTGAACTCCAGAAAACAGAAAAATGATTTATTTTTCGTTACACAAGGAATTAAACTTATCAAAAAAATGGTCTATAACGGTATTGTGCTTCCTTTGGAGATAACCTGTGAATTTTTTCAAATTTTTTTTTTGATAAATCAACGAGATTTTTGGGCAGCCATGAATCATCGTTTTATAACTATATATTACCGACCAAAAATGGTTATTATATTACGTATAATTATTTCCTAAGTCTCTCTGTCATGCTATTATATTTGTTTTGACCAGCATCTGTGATTTTTTCAGATTTTTTTTATAATTAGGTTTAAAAATTTTTGGGATTTTCTAGGTAGATGTCGGTGATTTGGGTATCACATCCCCTTAAGAATAATTTTGTTTGAAGTAAGAAATTATATACATTTTTTTAGTGTTCTAAAAACGGGCTGGGTATATTATTGGAGTCTTTTAACTCTCCCTTAAAATTTATCACAGTTGAGAAATTAATTCAACATTATTCCGCAGTTCCTAACATTCACCCAAGTCGCAGTATTGATCAATTACGGGATATCCGAGGGTACGTTCTACCCTGGATTACCAACTTTTTACTTTTAAACCCGTTACTCACGACTAAGTGGACCACACTCTATCATCTTGTATCTTGTATCTTTAATGCTTAGGCCCGTAGTTTTTATTTGGTATACAATAATCGTACCACCTCATTATTATATAATTTTTATTATTTCTTTTATATATTACGATATTTTTTCAAAGTTTTGGATCGGTTGATTTTGAAGCAGACAATTTCTCGTTATTAAAAATACCTTATCAGTGTGGCTTTTCTATATAAAATTATATGCACATATGTTTATTAAAGATAACTCAAAATATATTCGTTTGGTAATAAATGATCCCTCGAAGAATTATTAATTATTTTTAAGTTAGTCAAAACCAATTTATTAGCCATTTATTACGGTATTATTGGACCAGTTTCTGGTCAAATGGTCAGTGTCTATAGTAAAAAAAAATATTTTATTTATATGCTCTGATTTCTACTACGGAAAGTTTGTCAACAATTTTAATTACTTTTTACTTAAATATAGAAAGAAAGAGTGAAGTATAATAAATAAAGTAAAAAAATAAATTATGAGATATTAACGCGAGTAATTATTAGCAGAGCCGACGAGTGTGTAAGTATGATTATATATTATTAATATTCTATAAATACGAAGTATCTGGGTTTAAATCAATTAATCAAAGCAAATCAAAATCAAACTCAAAATTAATTTCGTTATATATACGAGTGCAACTAACTAATCATTTTGAACTCCTCCAAATAGTTCCGAAATTACTAGTGTATAGCTACATATTTACATTAAGCCTTTATAATTGTTTAAGTAATATTAACACTATATAAAAAATGTATAATAAACGGTTTAATTGTTATATTATATCTGTACACTTATTTTATTATCTAATTATATTGTATATATATTTTTTATAATTTTCATACTATACGTATTGTGCTATTACTTCTTTTTCCTTTAACGTTGAACTTAAGTTCTGTATAAAATAAAAAAACGCTTTCAGTTTACTTATAATCGTTCTATTTTGACTATACCCATGCGGTTTATATTTTTTCAAGCGGTACATGTTCCTCGCCACTTTTTTCCTGCATTGCCTCGAGGATTTGAAACATTGATTGCGCAAAGGAAGCCCCTGCATTATTACTCATGTTTTCGTTCACCTAGAAAAATGAACGTAAATTTTTTTTAAGAACATTTCTCTTTTTTAAATATTTAAATTCTCATTATCCTACTCCCGATGAAAGTTTCGCGAGCGTTGAAAATTCGAAGTAGAAATGGTAGTATTGTTAATTTATCTTTAAGTATTTTGGATAATAATGTGAAAAAAAAATCGGAAATATTTAATGAGATGCTTGAATGATTTTTAAGATGTATAAATAATGCATATGCAAGGTTTAAAAAAAATTTGTAATAATGAATATTGGTTTATCACACTGATTACGAGTTAGCTATGATTATTATTATTTATAAGAAAGTAAATTATATCACTGTGTTCGATTTAATTTTGAATGAATGCAAATATAAAAGATTTACATTGCCGTCAAATGCAATGTATTGCTGATAAGCAACACAATAGGTGAACAAATTCTATATTTTTTTATTTAAGAATTGTTATAATATAGAGAATTTGTCGCTTCTGGCGTACAAATAGATTTTCCTCTTTTTTTAAAATGTACATTTAAATTTATTTCTAATTGTTATTACAATAATTGGAAAAATAGTATCTTATATATTTGTTATACTATTGGAATATCTACATATTAATTTAAATAGGTTTAATTTATTTATTTTGATATTATGAAATTATCAGCAATTAAATCGATGCTTAAAGAAAAACAAAACAAGACAAATGAGATTTATGCGTGCAGCTCAAAGATGTTTTAGACAAGTATTTACGTATTTTTACGTATAGATCATTTACCCTACATTCGAAATTAAGGGAAAATCGATTTCTACATTTACAAACTGCTTTTACGTTTCGAGCCAATTTCATGTTATTATCGAATGTTTAATAGGTCGGAAATGCGGTAGAAGGAAAAGAAACGAAGCTTAAATATAAGTAATACTAATTGAAATAGATCAGAAAGTAAAGAGGAAAAAAGGGAGATAAAATATGTTAGGGATGATCTATCAAATTTTGCTTGTCGGTATAAGTAACCGTTGGTCGGATTCATAATTTGAATATGTATAAAAAATTACGATGATTTGCGAGTAAGTGTTGGTAAGTATTTTCAAAATTTGTTTTGATTCCCTTTTATTCGATAAAGAACGTTAATTATTTTAATTACACTATACATGAGAAAGGATCCAGACTTGTGTGGATTTACAAGAATATCATGATAAATTCCTTGTTAAATATTTGAATCTCATAGCTAAGGATAGTACTAAAAATTGTTAGTAAATACCATGTATTAAAACAGTGTTTAGTCTATACACTTAGCATTTACTTTAGTTTTTCGTACACTTATAAATTTATAATCATTAATATAATTTCTATAGATACACCAAAAAAAATTGAGTCACTTCAATAAAACTTTTTATATTAAATTGCCCTTAGCAACTATTAGTTGCAAACTAATAAATATTTACCATAGTTATCAAATACGACATTTATCTTTCAATTAAAATTATTTTTTTCGTAATAATTAAACAATTATTAAATTAAATATTAAACAATTATTTGTTTACGTTGATTAATTTTCTTTTTGTTTTGAGTTCACAAACATAATTCAAGGGTATTTTATGTTTATACTAAAATAAAAGTTTAGAAAGCGATAAAATTTGGATTTTACTTGAATAGATAGTTAGAAAATGTGAGAAAAATCAATTAAACAATCTAATTTAAATTTATTGCTTACCAGATATCAACTGTAAGGTTGTTATTTAATTCAATTATAGATATACAAATAAATAACTAAATTACCAAACTACTTATATATTCGCCTAAAATTTAAACTTACAAATGGTATAAATACTCCCAGGAATACACCAATAACTCACCTGAAACAAATAAAAGAAAACAATTCTATTAATACAGATCAAATGGAATAAATAAGCGAATCTGGATAAAAATTATAAAACTAGTAAAAAAAAAGTTCTTATATAGTCGTATATACGAAACGTTATATGCTAATAATCGTAATTATTAATTGCTCGATGGGTATATGCACACACATAAAACCATAATGAATGTTAAACACTATTAAGCTCTATATAGATAACATCCATAGCATTTTTTCCCAGAATAGAAGACGGAATAATAAGGGGGTATAGAGATAAAGAGAGAGGGAATAATCCGTTTCTTTATACTCTGTGTGAATCCATATGTGTGGCTTATTTAATAAATATAATATAAGATGCGGTTACACCGCGCGCTGCACCTTACACACTCACACACACAAACACGGGTGTGTGCTATACCACTGTATATCGACTTGATGGAATTGTAAAGATTTGTTTAGCGCGATCCTACGTGGCAATGAAAATTTTTAATTAAAATTTAATGCTGTAGGTGCAAACGAGGGTAATTGGACCGATGTAGTATATTCACTCTATCTGAGGTTAAATGTATAATATATATAGATATACAAAATGTGTCTGCGAACAACGTATCGAAATATTTCGTTTTCGTATATGTATCGGTTTCAATAATTATTATTGTTGCTTCACCCTTTTGCTTGCAATACGTATTTATGGTTTTTTCCTTTATTAATTAAGAATGCTCGATTTGGTTGTAAAATGCTTCCCTTCGGTCCGACGCCAAATGTTAAAATTGAAATGGAACGAAACGTAATACGGTAATTTGAATGTAAAGTTTGTACGTAATGTACATAACATGATGAATCGTGGATAAGTCAAGTACTCTCGATGTAAACAAATAACTGAAATAGTCGGAATCTAACAAAAATGTCGAATTAATGGTATACAAATCGATGTTTATAAAAATTTAAAACAATTGCCGCATTAGATATCTTCACCATGTTTTTACATTTTGAGGTTTGGGATAGCTACTTTATATATGGGTTATAACTATCCGATTTCTACCGATTTTAAAATAAACGGTTGCTTTTTCCGTTTAAAATCGGTTAAATTAACGTTTAGCGTACACGTTGGTAACACTTTTTATTCGATAACGTGTTGATACAGAATAGAAAAAACAAAAAGAATATCTATACACACATTATAACGAAATAATACGTTTAGTCAACCTCAAAGTTCTTTAATGTCCATCACAACAAGGAAAACGAAAGGATAAAAGAGAGTCTCTTATGTGCCTATAACCACAAACTACCGAAAAGGAGTTATTGAACCAAAGGCGAGGGTGCGCCACGTGGTTATTAGATTCTCCTGCACTCTCGATTAAAATCCTCGGTGGTTCTACTTTTCATTGACGATCGTGTGAACGCGTGCCTTTTACCCCCCCCCCCCCCCCCCCCGTTTTAAAGTGCACGCGGAATAACAAAAAAAGAAGAATAAGAAGAAAGAAAGGGAGGAGAAGGCGGGGGGGGGGGGGGGGAAGTAAGCAGGTGGGATTTTTCCGACTCGTTATCGAGTATACACATCTTCCCAGGCGCGTGTGAGTGTGCTCGATTTAGAGTCACGAACGAGGGAGGTTTGATACGCACGCGTATATATCCTCGGTATGGGGGCGAGGTATATATACACTGCATATATATATAGATAGACTTGATACATCTGCCGCGTTCATTTTAAGCCTAGATTCGTCATTGCGCGTCGATGTGTTCTGGAGGAAAAATTGTAATTATGTCACACCGCGGTGTATCGAAGCGTTATCCAATTTGTATAAATATTGCACTATAATGTGTTTGTTGGTTCTCATAAACCGTTTCACGTAAGAAGAATATTTGTGGTATTCAGTTTTCTTATAAATATCGGGTCTTAATCGTTATAACCCTCCCCCAAAAAATTATTTATTATAATAAAGAAGCCCTCCAAAATATCTCATCTCATGATTTTCTAGGTTAATTTTTACATCGAATAGTTGATTTACTGTGCTATCACTGAGATTTTTGCTAGAAGATTCTCTCCTTATGCAATGGATAAATATGGTGCGTGTGGCGTGATCAACGGAGTTAAGAGTAATACGGATATGCAAATACAAAATTGCAAATTGAGAACGAAACGCCTATAATTTTTTAAAAGACCACCTGCGACCAATTGGGCAAGGAGTGAAATGAGCTTTCATTATTTTAAAGTCAACATTTGGTTCGGAAAGACCGATAAATATATTATAATATAAAATGCAATAATTCAGATAGAACCAAAAGACAAACCAAAATACTTAAAATAATTGTAATCTAATAAATATACTTTTTACTACAATTACAAAATTACACAGGGTATACTTTGTAGGATAAGCACGCATGAATTAAGCGAATATCTAACTCATACATTGTTAATAACTAAGATAAACAGCCGGTTAGTTAATAATGTACAATTTAATTAAGAATTTACACTGTTTATAAATATTTTACACCGACGTTTATTCCTCGCGTCTAAATGTATATATGTATACCGTGAGTCGCATTAAATATAGCGGAACAAACGAATGGAATAGGTATAGACAGTTTATAAAAATAGAGAACTACACACCGAAAGAAGATAAAAGTAACGGTCAACGAATTGTTGGGTACTGTCCACTGAAATCTTCGATTAACCGAGCTTCATCGTAAGTGAGTTCATACTATTATTAATTTAATTACGTCTTTAATTTGTTCTGTCCATTCGGTAAATTTGTTGCGAAAATTTACTGGAAATATTGGATGATTCGCCTAAAAAATTAAAAAATGTATGTATTAAGTTTTTCGTAAAATTTACTAAAACTTTTGTTTGTCTATTAAATGAAACATCGAAGATAATTATATTGGTAAAGAATGGTTTTCGAAAACAAATAAATATGTATCTCTTTTACATCTGTAACATAGATTATTTCTTATGTATTTTTTTATTCATCCAACTGAACATCCTTACATGAAGTTATTCTCTTATTTATATACAAAGAGCAATAAATTCTTTAAAATTTAAAATTAACAATCTATATTTTATTGTGATATTTTTCGTTGCAACGGTAAACATTTCATAAAATTAAAAAAAAACTTTTTTTTTAAACTGTTACAATAAACTATGTTCGTACAAGCAGAAAACCGGTGTAAAGATAAACGAACTATAATTCGTAACTCGTATAAGGAATAGAATAATCGTCGACGCGTTAGCAATTATACAAGATTTGCAATCGCATCTCTACACATAAGTTACCTAAATTCCTATTATTTGAGTAACCTAATATTAGTACCACATTCTAATAATCAAGTGCACCTAGTAATTAAAATCGAATACACAAGAAAGATTAAAGATGAACGTTAGTTGATTACAATTGATGATCAACTCTCGTACTTCATAGCGAAGTTAATTTTAGTCTCGATAATATTTTCTCAATGTTCCTATTGTGCTCTTCTTTCTATTCTTACGACTTCTTGTTACTTCAGCATCGATATATCTCATCAATTTATCCGACTCTCCTTTGTAGTTCAAGTCACCCTTGAAGATTTCCACGGTCCGTTTCTTTTCCAGTTTTTTTTTTTCATTAAACCGTCCATAATAGTGCATTTCCAGGATATATAGATATATGCACCTTTTTCCTCTCCGTTTTTGTTTGACCTTCTCATTTGGAACTCCTCTAACTACCGACGTCGATAATGTCCCGAAGACAGAGACGCCCTGCGAGTTTAATATCGGTGAATAGTCTGGTGGCTCGAGTTCACTTGAAACGTTTGCAAAGTCGAGATCTCGACTGTACAGTTGTATAAAAATGATTTCGAGGTAAACATTGTTTCTGAGTTACATTGAGGAAAAACATTGGACATCTCTACATACTATCGCAAACACGAGCAACGGTAGAATACAAAATTAAAAAAAAAGATTAATGATAGTGGAAGTCGCTATTAGTAAGAGTAATATGTAATTTTTATTGATTACATCGAACAAACCAAATATATAACTACTGTAATTGAAGATGATAAAGACCTATACCAAGTGGTATAAGTTTTTTAAAAAAGAACGAAATAATAATTTTTTTATCTAAAAAAAATTGTTAAGTTCTGAATAAACCAAGTGAAAACCCACGTGGTTGAAAAAAATCATTAAATAAATATTGGTTTTCATACTTCGGATAAACAGATTAACTAGGTTGAGAGAATAGAGAGTGTGTATGTACATTACACGACATTCGTCACCGTGTAAATATTTGTTTTAATCGCTCTGGTAGAACTTTTTAGGAATTATTCGCCAAATTTGCGCTAGTTTTTTTTTTTTAAACTGGCGATTAAATTGAACTGGGAAACTGTTTGAAGAGAAGCTGTACAATAATTTACGAAAATAATTAACAGATTCAATTTTAGTAATATTACAGTAAATTGCAAATACATATACTTAAAAAATTAATTATTTTTTCACCCCGATCATCTAAAAAGTCTACTTTATCAACCTCTACGAGTGGAGTAAAATTTCATTTTATTTCTTCGATCAGTTTATTCCCCGTAGACACATTTTATTTCCCGTAGACCCATTTTATTCATCCTAACTTACTTTTTTGTTTTAAACGCTTAATTGAGCCTTTTTATATAAATATAAAAAATTTTACAATATTGAAAAATTTAGAAATTAAAAAAAATTGTGTTTGCAAAAAATTACTTTTTAAATGATTATGGTGGAAAGCTTTATTTGCACTTTGGGACTAGAAAAAGGCGATTATTCCTTTGGATGAATTACTCGCTAATGCTCGGTCAGCAAATTTTATCCCGGGAGTAAACGCCTATTTTACTTACTAAGTGCACAAATAACTATTAGATGGTCTTTCAGGGATAGATTTTGTAAGTAGGATTTTTTACGTTTCTTATTCATTGATTCTTGAGTCCATAGGTATTGTTCAGTTTTTCTAATTGGTAAGTTACTATGTTTATCAGGGTACTGACGGTGGGATTTAACGATATTGAAACAAAATTAATACTATATGTATTACTTAATCTATTAGCCCTTGGAAGGTTTTTGTAAAAGGACCTAAAAACTCCAAAATGACCCTCCTTTTTAACCTCAAAATCAAAGCTAGAAATTACAAATTTACAAAAATTGGTCAATTTGGATTTCTATAGCTAGATTGCAAAATATCCGCACTTACAAATTACAATACGGATTTAGATTTGTATTTAAGGCCTATAATTGGATATAAAAAATATTAAAGCTCAAATATTTTTTATCGAAAATAGTTAAATTTAACATTAATATTACCATGACTAGCTAATAACATGACTTTAATTATAAAAAATTTGTTTCAAAATCCCGCTAAGAATTGAAAACCTATATACCATTGAAAAAAAAATTAAAGTGAAACCCGATAAATGAGCAAATTAAACCGCGCAATTAAGATCTAGATCACAGATGAACTATCAATCGCGGGAATAGTGTTTTTTTAGTATTTCCGAAATCCGGAGGAAACCGCAAGAGCAATCCCCTTTTTGAATCACATCGATGATTTCTATCCATAACCTCAAAACCGAGAGTAGAGCCGATAATCCAGAAGAGGAAAACGTATATAGTGAGAAATTGTGTCCGTAGCAACCTCGTGATAGGTTTGGCTATCTGGTATTCCAGTCCGGTCTGACGGGGTGCGCGCAACTTCCGGCTGCGAATTAGCCGCGAGCGAACGCCGTCTTGTTAGAGATGTGATGTGACCTACTTATCCTTGAATTTCTAGGTAGAGAGTGAGAGGAATACAACTCCTCGGTTTTCATGAAGCCTGTTTAATTAATTGCACGTACAGTAATTCGATTTTTAAAATTCACTTACGGACACTTCTTATTTCTGAGGTTAGTTCCAGTACAACCTTTTAGTTTCAATGGGAGGAAACTTCCCTACACGTGTGCCGGCATGAAATTAAGTAATCAAAACGCGATTCCTTTAAATTAATAATTAACTACTATTCGTTGCTCGCTAGACGCGGTACATATACTCTAACCTCCAAAATATAAACATTCAGGATAAAACGTTGAAAATATCGCAATTTCTACTTTTCAACGCTATAATGTTTTACAAGTTTTTACTTTACAAAAGTGTAACATTTCATTTCCGTATTCTAAAAATACAAATACGTTATTCTTTTATTTTAAAAAAAGGTCAGCAATTCTGTTTCTATATATTTTAAAAGTATAAACAAAGTAAAAACAGAAAGAAGGATATATTTATATTTCTACTTTGAAAATATCGAAGCTAAATTTAAAATAAACTGTTTGAACTTTATACTTATAAAAAAATAGAAAAAATTTACCATTTTTCTACTTTTCATACAAAGGAACGCAAATTTTTTAAAATCTTGAGAATTTTTATTTTTCAAAAGTAGATAGTAATTTTGCTCATAACTTTCAAACAGTTGGACGTAATTATCTACTTTTACAAAGCGGAAACTTCGTACTTTATAATTTTCAAAATTATAAAAATATTTACTTTCGTAAAGTAAAAACATCAACGTTCATACTTTACCTAAGTAAAAATTGCTATACTTACCTACATTCTTGTTAAGAATGATTATTCTTTAAAGGTTAGAGTGTAACTATCAAAATGTAAAAACTTTTGAAGCATATACATTTTTCTATTCCCTATATTGATCTAAAATTTCTTATTCGGGGAGTTTTGGGGTTGCTGATTTCAAATTTCATGACAGTTTTAGAAAATCTAACATGGTGGACATCATACTTTAAATCTTCGCAAATATCGATGATGAAAACGAAGTATTCAGGGGTGTTTGATTGGATTAAAAATATTACGTATTTTCTGAATTGAATGTTTTAAAAGCTACCATAATTTATGCCGATGTTATATCTTATAACTGCAAATATATATTTCTAACTACAAAAATAGAAAAATAGGGAAATGAATATAAAAACATTTAAAACAAAAACAGAAAAATAGAGCTAGCACTTTTACGTCCTCGTTATTAGATCTGGGTTATTATACCAAAGAAAAAGTAAAATTCAAAATTTTAATGGCCCTACCATCTTGAATTTCATATATATTTGAGATTGAGTGCGTAATCAACAATACCAAAAAACCTCTAAATAAAAATTTTCATTGATATTTTTCAAGATTTAAATTCGGTGTGTGAATTTCCGAAAAAACATGATTTTTCATGTTTATTTATTATAAATCATTTACTATAATCAATTATATCAACTAAACAATTTTTTTAAATTCTTTCATAAAAGTATCGCGGTTTTATCAAAAGCCGTTCCATCATATTCCATAAATTCATTATAAAATAGGATGAAAAATTTTTTGTTTCCAATAAAATTAAATCACATTACCCTTTAAATAGTTTATTGAAAACCGTGGATAAAAATACAATTTATCATAAAAATCAATGGTCGTAACGTTTAATTGTTTGTTAATTAATTAATCACATTCGAGTTAAAATATAAAGTAACTTTTCGATATTAAAAACTGAGTATAACAATGTATACAAATATGCATGTATATACCCTATCATACCCAGTTTCTGATCTGTATTAATGCTTTAGTAAATATAAACTATAAATAAATAAATAATTTTAGACATAAATACATTTGGACATAATCTACAAAGTAAAAGGTCAAATTTATTTATCACTTTTTGTACGAAATTTTAATCCTATATTTTCTACACTGTAGTTAATTCATCGTTATAAAAACAATATGTAATTTAAATCACGTAATTAAAAAAAAATAACGCAATAAGGATAACAGTACCGCGTTATAGATTAATAATCCGTGTATTGCCTATGATAATAATAATCTGTAAAAGATTATCCACAGACAGTTGCGTTGACAAGAAAAACCAGGGTGCAGATATTACGTAAATCCCAGCAAGTTGCAAAATGTTATATAGGTTGCGTCACCCGAATGTGTTCGCCGCCTGAACCCACCCAAACTCATACATAAAAACCAAGCAAGTCGGACATAACCTCATTCCGTTGGGTGAAACAATCGAACGTACTGCAGGAAATGATATCTCTATATAGCCGAAATCTACGACATCGATCGATCGTTACAATAATCCCCTCCTAAACTCACTCTCATTCTCTGCATTTTTGAGGGGGGTACTTTGGCTCTCGTTTCTTCGAGTTGCGAACACTACATCACGTACGCACGCGTCAAGTTGCTTAATGACTGTTTGGCTCTCGGTAATTATGGAATATTATTTTTCGACGAGGAGGACGACGATTAGCATCGATTTCCTAGTGTGTACAACTGGAACGCCAAGTGGGGGGAGAAAACGATGCGACTGTTGTGTTTGCATCTGCATTTTAGGGTTTACAATTGCGGCAATTAAAACCACATGTGTATAATACATTAGTTTAACTAATAATGAACACTCTATTCCAGGATTATTGTAACATTTTTAATTAAATACATCATTTACATACGTATACATTTAAAATGAAACATATGTAATGTTATTTTTTTCTTTTAAGGTTGTTCTTTCTTTCCAAAGTGATACAGACATTGTTTAGAAGATAAATGTTCTTTTAGTTCGAGCTAGTTATTATCCGACAGTGTAAATGAGCACACATAGGCTAATAACCTAAATTTTTAAAATAGAAATAAAAAATTACGTTGTAGTGTATGGTAATACTGTTTTCTAATCGAAACAACCACTTGCACCCGTGAATTTCTTTTAATTTCTATAAGTGAATTCAATTCTTTAAAATAATCAATGGAAAATTGTAAAATTCAATTGTCTAAATTTTAAAGATAATCTAGTTGTATTGACTATTAGATTTAATTTGTTTATTTAACAAAATTTTATTCGTCGAATCTCTATAGACAATTGTTTAAAGAAGAAAACGAGTATACATTTTTATTTATATCCAAAATAAAATAAGCAAGTTTCTGACTGTAAGTGATTATATTTTGATTAATGATCCATGCAATATTAAAATCTGGCGCATCATAATTTTTAATTTTAATTTTATTTTGGAAATATACTGTTTTTTAATGTACGTATACTCATTCATACTGTCAGATAACTACACTGAAAACAAAATGGACTCTTATTCTTAATGGAATTCTTGTTAAATACGTCTCAAGCGTAAAATCTGTTAGTCTTAAAACGGTTGTTTTATAATAAAGCCGATTCTTTTACAATTAAGTGGAATCTACTTTTTAAAAAAATGGGTAAAGTTAACTGAAAAATACCAATATCCTAAGATCAAGCTAATTCCTCTTGATTATAGAATCAGAGTTCTCGTTTAATTCATAATTAACAAATATTCTTCTAAAACCAAGAATCCATTTTTTTCAGTGTGGACCTAAAAAAATATTTTTTACATAAAACGTCTGAAACTTGGAAAATAATAACTTTAGTATAATTATTACGCTCAGAAAAATCTTACATTAAAAATCGGAATATAATAAATGTGCAGACTGTAGGAACCAATAAAATTATTACACTATATAATCAAATTTACAATAATCACAATAAACGTGAATATATTTTTATTGCATTTTACTACACATACAGTACGTATTTTATGCGTCGAAAGTCCGAACATTATAGTAATTTCTAACAAAACATTTTTCTTCGCCGTGTTGTCAAAAAATTTAACAAATAAAAGTATATCCATAAATTATTTGTTTGATTCTAACGATAATACCACCCAAGGGATAATTTAAAAAGTTGAGTATATGTTGAAAGAAACTGAGAAAGTAAAAGGTTGATTGACTTCCTACTCAATTTACAAGAAGTATGAATAAATTTGAACTTCAATATCTCTCGAGTACTGTAAAGATTTCAAATTCAAATGTCACTACATATACAAGCAGCGAGAGGAGCAGTGGCAAAAAAAAGGGGAGAAACCAATAAAATAACCAGAACGACAATGCGCAAAACGAAGAAACGTATTGAAGCAACAAAAGTTATCCGTTGTTCTAGTAAACTTGATAATCGTCAACGGGACATTCTCCATCGAACACCCGTTACATATTTATAAATATTCTCTGGCGTTACTGTATTTTTTTTCGCTTCGAGCGGTGTTCCTCATTGTCTTTAAGAAGCCGTTAGCGCGTTAGTCGAAGATAAAAAGAAAAGTCCCACGTGTCGGTAATTTTCTTCCGAGGTTAGAGAAGCTCATTATGGTGGCTTCGTTGTTCTGCACCTAGAGAGAACGATCCTGCGAGTATACCATTGTTGTTCGACCAAGAAAATGAGTTTTTTCTCCTTCCTCCCTTTTTTTTCTTCTTTCTCGTTTCCTATTTTGTTTTCCTCGAGAACGAGGCGATAGCGCAGTTTATATTGATTTTGTCGCTCTTCAAACGTCCACTGTCAAGACTGTCTGGAATGCTTGAGCGTCAAGTAGACATTTTTTTTTCTAATTTTTTATAATTTATTATTATTATATTTTTTACGATTTTTTAATTATAATTATTAAATTTTTATAATTGTTTGTATATGATTATTAATTTTTATAATCATTTGTTGTTTTAGAACTTTTCGTGAGACATATTTTGTCTTCTTTTATTGTACACTACTATTTAAAAGTTTAGGTTCGCCTAAGTAAAAAGTGTCTTAAATTCTACGTTTTATATCTTTGGTTTAAATAATGTTCTGTTCCAGCTCGTTCAAAAGCTTAGTGCAAGACTTTTCGATTAATCCGCAACCCAAACTTAAACGTTAAAATAAATATTTTTTATAGTTTAAATAAAATAACACTAAAACAATCATAATTACGATTCACTTTAAGATGTATTGTTTCTGCGAAGAAAATTTATAAAATAATATGTAATTCAAAGACAGCTTTTACAAACGCTTTTAATTGTTTTTCTATTCTTTTTATAGATTCTTTTTTAAGCGAGTTATAAAAGATTGTATAGTAAATAATGTATTTTTTTGTTTTTTTTTTAAGATTTTACTGAACAATCACAAAAAGTTTTACCGAACAAAGGAAAAAAGTGAATAGGATTTGTATGTAAAGAATAAACACCCATATTTTCAATGCATTCTGACTTCAAAACATTTTTTATTATTGGTAAATAATCCTTTAATTAAAAAATTCATTATTATTCTTTAATCAATGTATCAGATATATAAATAATAGCAATTGTAGAAATGTAGTTTTTTACACTCTTTTACATACACGGTAATGGGATCTAAATTAAAGAATATTACATTTTTTAATGCAAAGTTGTGGTTAAAATAATAAATTATATTCTGAGCAGATTTTATAAATAAAATTTGAAAGAGCTTGACAAAATCATGTTTTACATAAATAATTAATAGGTAAATAACTTAAAAATAACTTAAAAACCTGACACAGTTAACTCTATAAAACAATCTTCAAAAAAAAATAAGACTATGATCTCAAAAAGTAAAGCGATTGATCGGTTAATCGTAATTTACGAAATTTTACGAAATTATAAACAAATGCATATAAGAATATTTAATTATTGATAAAAAATGTACAGTCGGTGTTTTCGTGAGAATTGAAAAGTTCTACATGAATGTTATTCGTAAACTTTTTTTTTACGAATTAAAAAGATGTCAGCGTACCAATTTTCTAAAAATAAGAGAATTAAATGTTAACCCGAAAGACGTCGGATACGAAGCTTTAAAACTCCGCAATATCGTTGTTATGTATGTCAGTGCACTCACAAACTAAAGTAACATACAAAATGTAAACATCTAAATATTCACGTTTCTACATATGAATTTGTAAAGTTAATCCTTCTCGATAAAACGAATTGTAAATACAAACAACAACCAAGGCATCGTATGACCTCTGTCGCTGATTAGCACCGGTTTGGGAGCATAAAAAGAGCGACGTTAAAATAATAATAAAAAAAACAGTAACGAATGAAAACGCGCGCTAGAGTCCGTGAAACGAGAGTATCCAGCGTGCCAACTCGACGAGAGCAAAAAAGTTTTCTCTTGAACTTTGATCGGCTCGTTCACACATAAACTTGACTTTCTTGAGCTTTCGTCGGAAAATGGACAATGATGGGTTGAAGCTCGTCTTTGGAAACTGCAATTCGGGGCTCCCATTAGTCTTCAAAGTTACGAATGAAGATTTGATTCGAGATCAAGAGAGAATAGACTAATTCAATTGATGGAATCGATTGTGTGATCAAGTTAGAGAATAGGATTCAAATTTTGACTGTGAATTACGTCAATCCCCGAACGTCTGTACGTTTTATTTCTTAAATTTTGTTAATCAAAATTAGTTATCAAGAAAAAAAATACTCCTCCATCGATATCATTATCATCAGCGCTACACGGAGAGAACAATTTTAGTAAAAATTATTAAATGGTTGGTATTTTTCATTAAACTTTTCATTGTCGTGGTATCAATATTAAAAATACGTACTTTCAAGAAATCAGTGTTGTTTATACAATTCTGAAGTGTAAATTTTGACATTCGCACGCCGCTGCTTTTATGTACATTTTTTAATTCTTATTCTTACAGTCCCAACCCTAACAGTAATCTAAATGAACGCTACACGCATATTTTCGCAATCCGCGTGATCTTGAATATAAACTTTAGAAACTTAGTGGACTTATATACTAACTGAGGAAAAATTGACCGTGTATCATGAATTGACCTAAGTCTATGTAAAAAGCCCAAAAATAAAGTAAATCACATAATATTTCGAATACATTCCTAAAAAGTAAAAGAATATTATTAGCAACTGATTTTTAGTGTCGTATCTTATACTCATTTTTTATATGGAATTTGTTTATTTCTAACCCAAAAAACTAAATTGTTTCATTGAAATCGATTGAAAAACCAGAAAATTATTTGATTTGATCATATATACTATACAAAGACAGAACTGACCCGACCTTTTTTGATCATATGTGATACTGTACCACTTAACCGGTTAAAAATTACTAAACGTTCCATAAAATAGTGAAAGATAATCACGCACAACAAGCAATTCACGAATTTTCACTGAATTGTTCTGTAATTATGTATTCTAAAGTTTTTTTTTATTATTCCGAACGTGAATAGTAAAAAGTGTCCAAAAGCTTGGGTGTTTGTTACCGCGTCAGTATAATTTCTACTTAAAATTACTGAATTTTTTCTAATAATTCCCATATATTTGTTCTCTGTCGTACATATTCGATGACTAAAACGTTTAACGTAGTCTCGTTAGACGAGAGTCAAAAAATGACAAGGATCGAAATGAGGGAAAGAGAAAGAGCAATGGGGTATTTTGATACACCATCAATCCAGTTAGTTCTGTATCAAAGCATGAAATTCGCCCGAGGCTGCGGTACATTTGTGGCGGGCCACACGCAACAGGGGGGGGGGGGTGGAAGCGGCGGAGGATATACACGTGTGCATCAACGTATACACATACCGTTTGGCACTTTGACTTTGGTTGTTGGCGTTTCGTAATTTACTCAACGTTACAATCGATTCAAGGAACCGTCGACTCTGCTTTGTCAATTTTACAACCCAAACATACTGTGGGTTTGGTGCTCGTGTAGCATTTAGGTAAATAGGATACGTATACCTGATGAAAATGAAAGTCGATGCTGATTTGGGAACGATTGGACTGCTGACGACAGAATGAACCTTTGCATGGGCTATATAATTCTCAAATATAATTAATTAATCACGTGTATCTTTATTCATTCATATATGATTATAATCTAGCTTAAAGGCACGCACACACACAATAATACATTGTTTCAAGATAGGAACGTTTTAATTGCGTATGCATGTAACAACTATTAAACGGTGCTAAGTGGTATTATATACTCTAACTAATTTCGATCAGAATATGTGTAAATTCCATTTCACATATATTAGTAACATATCAGTAGTAAGATATATTTACACGCTTGAAACGCTGAGCTAATTTGAAATAAACGATACAAATAAATTACGATGTGTATAGAATGATAGTATATATATGTACAAATTTAGTAGTGAAAATAATCAACCACTCGATGGATCTAAAGTTAACGATGAACAAAACATAAAAGAGCCTTTGTGTGTGTGTAAGATACGATGAATTTTTAATCATCTGCTTTCATAATTATTATTGAATATTTATAAGCATCCTGTGGTTTTGTTGCAAAATTTCGCGGGTAGATGCAAGCCCACGAAAGTTGCGTTATACCTGCATTGTGAGCGTTGCCATAATAAATAAAATTTTTCTCAAGAGCTTTAATGGTATCGCAAGTAGATACTACGATCTTATAAGAATACAAATCAATTTTAATGAGATTTGTGAATTATGTAGTTTAACGGTTTTTGTTTGAATATTTCGTGAAACGTTTAAATTGTAAATTAAACTTAGCAGATATAAAAAAAATTCAAAATTTATCATATGCTGTGTAAATTTCACAGTTCGACGAAAAAATATTACTAAACGTTTCGGTCTTATGATACAGGTCTTATGATTGAGCAAGAAAGGATAATTATTGTATTTATTAAAAAAAATACGCAATTTTATGAAAAACCCGAATAGAGAGCTGCACTAGATAAATAAATAATAAGTAATTCGGAAATTTTTGAGTGTTCTTGTTGTATCGCCCTGGAACTTCATAGAATGACTTATTATTTAATTATCTAGTCAGCCCTCTGTTTGGGTTTTTCATAAAATTCCATATTCTTTTAAATAAATGCAATAATTATCACTTTTTATTCCTTGTTTCTATAAATTAATAAAATAATGCATTAAATGATGCCCTACCACAAAGGTAATAATACTAGAATACTTGATCAAATATTATTGAAATCAACTTTAGATTTTTTGCTTTAGCAAATTTTAGTAAAATTGGCTAAACCATTGCCGTTAACGTTACTCGAATACATAACCGGAAAAAATTGTCTATAAAATTTAAGTAAGTTATTTAACTTTTTTTCGCGTAGAAAAAGTACAATTATGAAGAGAATTCGTTTGTTTTTTATCCAATTAAAAAAAAATCTTATATCACGTATTAGAATATCAGTTATGTTAAAAACAATATGGATCACATTGTTAAAAACAATATGGATCACATTGTTAAAAACAATATGGATCACATTGTGGAAACACCTGTTGACGACGAGAGCGCGAAAGAAAACAATATAAACCTGATTAAACGATGGGTAAAGTGACTCGATATTTGAATAGCAATTAATTGTTCCGGCACGCACATAATTTGAAATTCACGCGTTGCCGAATCCCCCAAATTTTTGGTTTAAACTCGGCAGTGGAATTAACGTGATGAATTGTTACATTGAATAGGTGATTGTCGTCATTGAATTGTCTCCTTCATTAATTTATATAAGAATAGATTATTAGGATAGATGAACATTTAACGAAATTAAGGATTAAGAGAATGGAATCAGAAGACTAATACCGTACTAATAGCTTTCTTCTTCTACGGGAACAATTAAATTATTTGCTTATCTATACTTACTATTTAGATGATATAATCAAAATTCTCGTTGTGCACACGATGAAATTTCTTACCTGAAACAAAATAAATGAATAATCGTTAGTCAAGCTCTTTTTTTTCTCTTTTTTAAATTCACATAAAATTGCATTATTTGCTCAAAAGTTCAACGTCTTCTTTTGTTTAAAATTTAATGTTTGAAATATCCTAGTCTATCAAAATAATAAGGTTGACCGCATAATGAAAACGATAATTTCAGTGGAATACAAAGTAAATTTATTTCCATTATTAAGAGACGAAACGAGGGAATAAAGAAAAAAAAAAGAAAGATGTTCGCAGAGTGACACCAGATGCATCAAATTTCCTGCGGTGCACCGACTCGCTCTATAATTTGACAAAACCGACATCGTCGATTTCACGTTGCGGTATGAGTTTCCGCATTTCGAGTATACTGCGGGCTAATTAATTATCGGACAACTGTATTTTATTCGGTTGAGAGAAAAATTTTTTTTTTTAAAATTGTATACCACATCAAAAATGGAATTTACAAAACTTCTTTAATTCCATTCTTATAATATTTTCCGTAATTAAAAGATATAGAATTAGTGTTATTACATTGTTGTTAAATAAAATTATTTCCTGCTTTACGTATTAACGTAAACGTCGATCAACCCAAGTTGTTAACTGAGTATCGATATTATTATTAATTAATAACCTTCGTTTAACAAGAGTGAACTCCAATTTTTTCTTCAAGGGGATTTCGGACTCAGAAAATGGTCATTTTCAATATTTTTTTATGAACAAAAGATTAAGTTTGTGAAAAAATCCTGAACGCCATGCCCTTAGGCATGTTTCAAACAGTATACTCAAATTTTTTCAGATTTTTAAAATTGTAATTTATTTCTGATTTTCGCGTTGAAAATTCATACCTTTTTCGATCAATAATTACCGACCGAAAATTGTTTATTCAATTATTAACAACAAATATATCTTTTCTTAAAAAATCAAAACGTCATGCCCTCGCTTTTGTTTTAAACTACCCATACGAATTTTTTCAGATTTTCAATTCAATATTTCCAACATGATTCTAATGTTTAAATATAAGCCGCATCGACATTTAATTCGTAAATTTACTTTTAAGGAATCAAAGAAGAATTCGTCGAATTAAAAAATTATTATGCAAATTAAAGAGTATTATGAAATTATTAAAAGGATTAGTATAAATAATACTTCAAAAGGGATATTTTTGATTAATTATATCAAAGAGCATTTAAATCTACAAAAAAGATATAACGTATTAGGTGGAGGAAACGTAAACGAGGAGAGTCAGATCAGATTAACGAGCAAAGCTTTTTACAAAGCTTTTACGTGTTACCTACATTCTGCTGACCCAATATACTTTTTTTTCTCATACACTCTCAACCGAATCACTATTTTATTCGTGACAGTTTACTGCGTTGTTTTCTTTGTATTGAACAAATTATTTCGGAGAATACGAACTTTTAATTTATCCAATTCTCTTATTTCGATGATTATCGTTGATATATATATATATATATATTATCTAAAGGAAATATTGCGAATAGAAAATATGATTGTAAAATTTGTTGTAATGTATCTTATATTTTAGATCGTGAAATTCTATCGATGACTACCTTCGATCACATGCATTATTTAAGAGATTGATTCATACCTGTAATTACACGTGTTTCTCATGAGAAAATTGTAATAAAGTATATATACGGACTGTATAATTACCGCGATACATTAGTCATCGGTCCATTCACTCGGACATTACAAAATCAGAAATATTCAACAATTCTTTGTATTTTTTTTTTAAATTTGTATACACTTGGCATTGAAGATATCGTAGAAATTTAATTTCAATCGTCATGAAAGGAATTAAAATTGCACGATTTGAAGTAACATAACGTTATAGTGACAAAAAGAGAAAAGAAAATTCTTATTTTTGTGAAAAACGTTTTCTCTCTTTGGACCGCAATGTAAAAATATATAGTAGTAGAAATAAAAAAATGAGCGTAGAGAGCCGTGAAAGATTAACGATAATAATTTATGTATAACTCGATCGCCGATTGAGTCACAGTCGGTATAGCGTGTGACATCATTTCCTTCATCGCATTTTCCGCGCGTTAAAGAAGGCGACCGTCGTAATTCTTGCGCGAGCTCATTGATAACTGATTTTCAATTATCATACTCTCTTTGTATATACCTTGAGGATGCTCTTGTATTACCAAATTGAATTTGAGATTTATTATTGTAAAAATAGTGTTGAATTAATATTATTTGTATATTCTGAATTTCGCCATCTGTATACACTTGACCGTATTTTAGATTTAACGCGAATTTAGATTTCCCGTTAGGTATTTTATCTTTGATGAAAAAATAAAATACTTTGGTAAACAGTATCCTCGACTTTTTATGTGAAAAAAATTGTTGCCTTTAGATCCGTAATCAGTGACATCAAAAACCTCCAAAACGACATTTTTATTTTCATCGTGTGCTTGAATTAATCAAATGGGCTGCGTACTGTCTTTCTTTACGAATTCCAGTTACACAGTTATTTCGGTTTTTCAGTCGAAATTAAACACTTATTCCCAAATGTATAAAAAAAACCAACACCTAAAGAAATATTAATAAATAGGACAAAATTACGAAAAATAAAAATAAATAAATAATATAAAAAGAAATTTCGAACACCTCTCAGACTTATAATCAACTGTGCGTAATCAAAACTTTATATATTAAATTCCACTAAAAATAATTTAATTTGTTTACAAATACAAATATTGAATAATTATTATCAATATTTATCTATTTATAATTTATCACGAGTTTATTGTGTAAAGAAATTAAAAAACATCGTTATCTCGCACTGATATCGAGAAATCAATTCAATCTAACCTTTAATATTTTCTACGCGCGCACCCTTCACGAGTCAAACGTACAACGTTTGTTTTTGCAACATCCCGCCATAATCTTTTTATACAAGAATTAAGCGATATATTCGTTTTACATTTCAAATTTTTATAAATAAAATCAGTTATACCCACTTCTAATGTTCAAAAAGAAGTTTCATCAATAGCTAGGTTATAAGAATTCACAATGAAATGTGCAAGATAAAATCCAACTGTTCGTTTAAAGTTACACTGGCAACAAAAAATTAGCCAATTATATATATATGCAATAAATTAAAAAAAAAATTCTTCATACATCTTTTGATGAGAAGAAAAAACGCGACGTATATATTAAACCAAAATTAAGGAGTCACCGAAAAGAAAATTCGTATATCATTTTTGAGAGTGTTCGTTTGGTTCATTGTCGTCGAGTTGTCATTGTGCGAGTCACCAACGTCTTGAGAATGAATAATGAACGTGGCTTTGTGCTCGTTGCTTTTTACCGCCATGCAATTCCCATTTCTCAGAGTAACCGTTTCAATGCGGCGTGTACATAATATCAACAATTTGTTGAAAAGCTTTATCTAAATAATAGTGTCCTCTTCAATATCGGCTTAAGATAATTACGCGGGTATTTTAAATAAATTTTACGTGGAATTGAACAAGGTAAAGGAGAGATTATTGATTAGAGTCAGCGGGATCAAAAGCATCGATAATTCCCGTATAATCGTTATTATCCGGTATTAAATTCGATTTTCTTTAGTTATAAACACAATTAGATTTAACATTTACACTGCACAACTATTACAAAAACACTTATCTGATAAATTGCACCTTCATTTTACACGACAGTCTTATCGCGAGTTGTAAACAACGACAAGTTCATTTAAATTCTCGTAAACCATAATCCTTGACTATCGCGAATCACCTTGAGAATGACAAAATTAACAAGGTAAGCTACATGAAAATGTCAATTTGAAACACAGAAACTAGTCCTATAACTAAGTTTAACGAGGGTTAAACAGATCGAGGCCAATTAAAATGTTATACATTGAATTACTTCAAAACATTTGATTACGAAACTATAGCGCTTGGATTTTCTGTATATATTGCTGTGGAAATGGTTAGAATTCAGTGATAACCAATTAATATCTAATTAGTTTCCTATACTCGAGAATAAGTTGAAATTGAACATTACCTTGTGGTGATACGTAACAATCTTTTTTATAATTAGTAGGTAGGAAGTTTAAAACAAAAGTTAACTAAAAATTTATAAATGAGTTTTTGCATGATAACGAAAAACTTTTTTTTACATTTTAAAATTTAGACTTATGTATTTTTTTGAATAATCGTTAAACGAAAATAATCGTTAAGTTTCTATCGGAAATAATCCTAGTAGAAAATCTTAAAAATCTAAAAGTCTTAAAAATTTGAAGTAAAAATATCAATTGGTTTTCGAGTAATCCCTTACCAAAATTTATTATAATTTCGTGCAATTTAAGGTTACACGCTCGACTACCTAAAAGGCATGTCAAGATTTTTGGTAAGTTTTTTCTCAAAAACTAATCAATATTTTTCTTTCAAATTTTAAACAGAAATAGATTATTAATAAAGGAAGGGGGCTGTTCTCCAAGATTTACGTAAGTTAACTTTCTTTTTTAAATATAAATAATTTTATGTAATTTTCGAGGTCGGTAACGAAGGGAGGATAAAACTTGGATATGGCACCCCGGCAAACGTTCAAAACATGGATCAAAAATTTTATTCAACTCGAGAATTGACTCGAGATTAAACTAATAACAATACTTAAAACTAAGTACACGGAGAAAAATTCTTGATAATTTTTACCCTGTAAGAATAGTAAAAGTAGGACAAACTGTCTTTTCTGGGAAAATTTACCAGGCTTTCGGTTAAAAATTACAAGAATTTCAGCAGGGTAATTTTTTCCAGAAAAGACAGTTCATCCCATGTTTACTAACCTTACAGAGTAAAAATTATCAGAAATTTTTCTCCGTGTAATGATTCAAATATTATGCATTCCAAGCATACTCTGCATATGTGACAATAGGCTTAAAAATAGTGAGATTAGCCGTTGAATTCATCATTTTACGCCCAGGCAATGTCGTAAAACCTTTATTTTTTCACATTTACCGAGGCAACCATTCGAGGTATTCAAGTGATTTTTGTGCACGATCTGTTTTATTCACATTATTTGTTTAGTTCAATATTCCAACAATTTCTTTACGTATTCGAACGAATATTTTATTGAAGTTACTAGCATTTTTTTCAGTGTGCGAAAAAGAAAAAGAACACAAACAACACGAACCTAAAAAAAGTATATTATTGTCAGTTGTCTGATAAATTTATAATATTCAAAAGAACTATTTAAAACGGGGTGCCAAAGCCAAGTTTTATCTTCCCTACCTTACCGACCACGAGCATTATGTAAAATTAATTATAATTAAAAAAGAAAGTTAATTTACGTAAATCTTGGCGAAACCTTCCTTTATAGATAATCGAATTGCACGAAATTATCGTAAAGTTCTCCTCAATTTGCCTAAATTATCGTCCTTTTTTAATTATAACTCATTTTCTATGACTTTTGAGGCTGGTAAGATAGGGAGGATTAAATTTGACTTTGATACCCTTTTAAAGACGGCAAACAATTGCAATCACATAAGTGATCAAATTTTAATCGAATCGTTAATTTTTGAACAAGCTCAACAATTACTGTTTCAATTGGTCATTTTTTACTTTCCAGGATATTGTTAATTTTCTACTACAGGATTGGTTAGACTTTTATTTTGTTACTCAGAAAAATAGTATATTAAAACGGATAATATTGTTGTAGTAACGTAGGGATGTACTTAAATTATTATAATTATCGTTATATTTTATAGCAAATATTAACCTGTATATAATAAATTTTATTAGAATTTATAACGAAAATTACTATAAAATACAATAAAAATTGTAATAAACAAAGTATATTTTTACGTTACTGTAACAATACAGTAATTTTTAATACACTTCTCTCAATGTAGAAAATTTAAAATAAAAGTTCGTTACCACGCCACTTTTAATTTGGCAGGTTGGCGTCGTTACCTCGAAATCTCCGAAATAGTGAAAAATCTAAGCGATTCCAAGTTGACAACCCGAACCATCAATTTCGGGTGAGAAAACTTAAGCTCTCGGGGAAGAGTTGTACTAAGCTCTCTTCTTACTCTCGAGGGAAAATGCCAGTACGTTAGTAAATTTCCAAATGCAGCACCAGCAAGAGCAGCAGCCCTTTCTCGAGCAATTTAGCTAATCACCTTTTGACAAGAGTCGACACTGGCAATCGATAACTACCTCGGCAACGCCCGCCGAGATTCCCTCGAGAGAACGAAAAATGACAAAGCAGACGTCAACTTTCCAGGACCCGCGCGCGCGCGCGTAAAGAACGACGGGTAACCGGGACACCCTTTCCTAACTATATAATTTTGACTCTTGTGATTCTAAACCACGTCCTTCCGTTTCTCAACGTGCATGACGAGGGACTACATTTTTACGCCATTATCTTCGAAAAATCTCGTATTACCACTTTCTTTCTTCTATTGTCGGTAATGCACTCTCTTTGCGCGCCGGTTATGGAAATAACAATTTTTAACGACACTAATAAAAATAAAAACTTGAAATACGCGTTAGACCAATTGTAACGGTCGTATCTAAACATTTGAAAATTATATTTAGTTTTTACGAGATAACTTGCACTGGTGTACGTGTTAATCAAGTGAAGACAGTTTTAATTGATATTTGTAACTCAATTTGATAAAAACAATGTTTAAATAATTTTAACAATTAATAAACAATTAAATATTTTCCTAACTTTAAAATTAGCTATATATATTGATTAGCTAAAAACATTTATTGAAAAATCATTTTTTCTAATGTTGCAGATATCAATAAATGAAGAAAATACTTATATAATATCGCTAAATATTAACGACGAAAACTGAATTATTTAATAATTATAATTTCTTGCTAATATATCACTCTGTACAATTTTTTTAGAGCATCCTTTGCATTCCATTTTTAATTCAAGATTCCGAGTATTATTTTTTGGATAAATCCGTATAATTTTTCAATAAATGAAAATATAAATTTGACAAATCAAAGAGACTTTAGTAACTAAACATATGTTTAACGAAAACGACAATTGAATTACTACCAACATGATTATGACTCCATATACATAATACCAAATCAATAAAATTAAAAAAAATATTATAATAATAAAACATCGCTAGTACGTGATATTTTGAAACGGGCACGAAAAAAAAAAATAAAGAAACATAATATTTTTAGAATACGTAATATAATCCAGAATTTATATTTCATTTTTTTTCTCTTATGTTAGTACACGAGAAAACACTTTAAAATATCACGTACCTTCGATTTATACACTAATCGTAAAAATTTTTTATTTCTTTTCTATATGACTTTCACACGTTTGTCATATTTCAATTCAATTTTAACCCCACTCATATACGATGCAATACTATAACACCTAACGATTAAATTTCTTACTTTGTTTATCTATTTTCATAGCTATACACGTTAAACCATTGTCTACATATTTATTTTTTAATTACTCCTTGGGCGGTATTTATTATTCTAGATCATTTAAATTAATTAAAAAATAATAAATTGATTCATCAGCATATAAAGTCACGCTTATCGTTCAGTGAACCTTTCCTTTTTTACTTATAGGAACGTGTTTGAACGTTAGATTTGCACGTGTTATCGAATCGATTGTTTTCATGCCGCTGAAAGTATTACGACGTCGTTCAATACCTTTTTTTCTCGATTGCGTTTCAAAAGAGCAAGTATACTTTTATGTAAGTCCTTTCAACTTCGTTATTTCAAATTAATTCTTTTAGCACGTGCGTAAGTACCAATTGAAAATCTGTAATTGCTTTTACTTTGATAAAAAAACACGCATTTTAGAATTAAATTTATTTTTACAAGGCATAGGTAAATTTTATAAATTTTGGAAATATTGGTCTAAATTTGACTTAAGTTTGTGTCGCTATTAAAGTTGGCGTAATTCGTGCAGGGCATTATAAGCTTGATGGGTCGCATATTTCAATATTTTAAAAAGTTAATTTAAGATTTTCGCGAAAGTTGACATAAATTTTTTTTGTCCCTGTGAGGCAAATTACGTAGTAGAAATTAAGACGATTCTGTTAGGTAGAAATTTGACCTTTTAAAAAATCGGTAGAAAATTGTCCATTATTAGGTGTTATTTTTAGCCGCTTAAATCAGTAAAAATAACCAAATTTCTATTAGCGTTTAGCTGCATCTATATCTGATGTTTATGTTTTGAAGCTATAATTTAATCTCAAATTATTATATCACAGGAAAATATCAAGCTGGAATGGTTTCGTGCATTGTTGAAATAAAGATGATGGATTTTGTATCGTGATTCACTAATTTAATAAACACCTTTATATATAAAAAGTGAAAACACTTTTGTTTATTGATTGTTAAAAAAAATTTTGAATATGATAATTAGCAAAAAATGATTTCTTATTTTTGATAACTAAAAAAAAAAGAATAATAAACGATCCTTATTAATTGGTACACAATTATTGTTTATCCATAAAATTTGTTTAAAGCTTACCGACCGTCGCGTAAGCCAAACCTTCAAAATTTACATAAACATTCGTGGAAATGTCGCCCGAACTTTTCCTAAGTTTTCCTATACCATTAACTATAATAAAAACATAAACTTAAACCAAATTTGGCTCTAACTTCCCAATTTTTAGGCGATAACCTTTGGCAGTCGAACAGTTAAAATGTTAAACGAACGTTGAATAGCAAGATAGGTATAAGAATTGTGAGTCATACAGGTAGGCGTATATTATCGACGACGATGCACCATTCAGTCTTCCCAAAAGAATCAAAAGGTGTCGGATTCTCAACTATCGTGTTTCATTCAGGTGGCTGATTCACCTTGCTGTTGCCTATTCTATTTCATTATGCGATGCTTTGCTTTATATACTTAAATTCCTGCTTTGAAGACTTTCTTTTGTCTACTATGTAAATATAGAAGGAAGTCAATAGTCGAAAATATTAAGGAAAATTTGTCGAAAATAATATTTTTCAAATTGATGGAAGAATTAATTACTTATTTAATGCGTTACCGTCATCGGTTTCAACTAATGGAGAAAGTATCCATATTATTTTCGAAATCTACCAAAATCAATTTCGACGCAACACAAAGTTTCATGTATAGGTTAGGTCGCGACTTTACGAAATGGATGTGCCAGTAAAAAATACGTTGCACAAAAATTAGAATAAAAGAACCACGTTTAAATCAAGAAGGTTTGGTCAATAAAAATGGCGTTTATGATAAAACTAGTAAACTTGGTGGAATATTAAGCAGTGAACTTGGCTGGTTTTTGGAAGAGTAGTCTCTAGCTAAAACCAACTGACTAGTTGAAAATTCAGTAATCGGCAAATAACTGATTAATAATTGATAATCATATAAAATTTAAATACATAACCTAAAAAATGTCAAATAAATAATTTAGATAAGCTATGGATAAGCACCCAAAATTTTTTTACATTTCTCGTCACTTTTGTTGTATTTACTGTATTTCCCTCATTTTTTCGAAAATTTTCTGTTAAATAGATACAGAAACTTGGGAAATATAATGATACTTTTGGGATTTAGAATGGTTAATAATTGTTATTAATAATCATATGCCAAAAAATCGTAGTTTTGTAAATTTAATTTGTAAGCGGGAGAATTGATGATTAACATTCACTTTAAAAATATATGAAACTATAAACGATCAACAGATATTATAGAATTATCATTGGATATGTAAAAAATTCAAATTGGCAAATCCAAAATGGTTACCTAAATCCCGAAAAATGTCTATTTGCACCCCATTTTAAAATTACCTTTTTTTTTATTTTTTATTTTTTGACGCTTCAAAATCTTACACGCGATATAAAGGGTTTAGTTTTACTAGGATTATGTATCTGTTTTCATCTGTTGAAAATAATTTGATATTGTGAGATAAAAAAGGGTAATTTCTACCACAGTATAGGTTGGATTTGGATTTATTATATTTTTTATAACAAATTCGATTTCAGAGTCGAAAAATACGTCATAAACGATATTTGCACTTATCAACCAAACTTAAGCGAATTAGAAATTATATGACTTGTTTCAATTTTAAATGAATCGTAGTGAATGCCAAAAAATTTGACGAAAATACTGAACTGACTCTACTTCACTTTTCATCGGGTACTAACTAAAAACTACTGAACGACTCTACCAGAGATAATCCGAGAGCAATAATGGTAAAACAAGCGCAAATATACCAAACGATCACTTCGTAACAATCATCCTGCCCCATTATCTTTCAGGGGTAACAGAAGCGTTTCATAAAAGGTAATAAGGAAGAAAATGCGGGGCAAAGTATCCGTGATTTTGTTCTGTTGTCCAGGGTCACGATACACCCGTGTTATCACATAACACAATTCAATTAAGGCGCGTTATTAAATCGAACGTGCCGTTGCCGTCGTCGTCGTCGTCGTCGTCGGCGGCGGCGGCGACGGCGGTGCAATTTGAAGTCGAGCAAGCGCGTCAATTAACTAATACGCCTCCGGTTTTCTCTGGCGCTTCATCGACACGCCTCCGAACCTGGTAGTGACATTGCCGTTCCTGCGTGGAAAGCATTGTGTTGCATCGGTTGACCTACATTCACCGAAAAAGAAAAAAACTACCGTGTGAAATGAGCAATGCTTTTTGTTTACTTTATTTTTCAAAATATAACCAAACAAGCTTAAAAGCTTGTGTACTTTCTCTAAATTATCGTCAGTTAAAACTTGATACTTTATACTCTCGATGTGGTTATGGAGACTGATAAACGTAACGAAATGGTAATATGTGTGTGTGTGTGTGGATTTTAATTAGGTGAAAAACGACTCGAGAAAATCAATGAGAATTTATTGTTTGGTTATGTCAATACCACGGATGCTTTTACAATTCGCGCAGCTCTTTGTTTACCTCTGTTACAACAAAAAAACCACTTTTCACATCGTTGTTAACTTTTAGGTTATATTTGACTTCTCGACCTAAACGTAATTCATTTTGTCCACCGGCAGCTAATTTCTACTCGTTAAACATTTAAAACTACGAGCATAACCGATGCTGCTTCATCGGCCAACCGTATAGCTAAGATTTTCAATCGACTGTTTTTTTTTACTTTGGACCAATTTGTGATACACATTTTATAGCTTCGACGATTGAAAATGTTCATTTTTTTCCAGTAATTTAATTTGCACCGGGCAATATAATAAAGAATTAATATTCTTTCGAAATGGTATATATATGCAACTTAGTTAGAGAAAACAATTCTCAGAATTCAGGTTTCTCATAATTCTCGTCTTTTACACAAATGCCTATTGAACAAGAGCATAGTAATTTCCATTTAAAATTCATATTCTTACTTTCTACAACGATGACAATTACGCGACGACGACACGTGTGTACATTTTCTTTTTCGAATTGCTTGAGCATATGTTTTTAAACAATTGAAAAATTTATGCAAAAATATATAACTATTATAACCCAATAACCCAATAACTATTATTATAAATTAAAATGTAGTAAAAGCGTCAGAATAAATAAATAATTAATTATGTTTTACAATTAATTACCTACAAGGCAATTTTGATTACATTTGTAAAGAATGAACTTTTAATTAAAAACCACATAGTATTTTATCTACCTAAAATTAGTTTCAGCTTTAAAATCTAATGAAATGAACAATAAAAATTAATCAATTACGTTAAATGTAATATAAGATACCTCTTTTTTTGTAAATTGCATAATTATTAATAATACATTAGAGATTTTGTTTAAATTCAATATTGATGTTTTAAGAATAATTAGAAGAAATTGTGTCGATATAAAAAAAAAGAATGAAATCCACGAGACAAAGGCGATTATAGAGTGCAAAGTGAGAAAAAAGGAAGAGAAAAAAAGAGAGATAAATACGACCTTAATAAAACCATAAAACTTGAAAGATCCAATTACAACGAGCGTCCCCTAAACCTTGCAACATCAATTTCATTGTCGAGCCATGAGGCTAAATAAAACAATAAACGAGTGCAACAAATTTGAAGAGACTCTTTATTTCCCTCTCTCTCTCTCTCTCTCTCTCTCTCTCTCTCTCTCTCTCTCTCTCTCTCTCTCTCTTTATCTTTCAGTCAGTTTGACGAATTTCCGGTCGAATAATCCTGGAGATATCAGCAGGCAGCAGCTATATATTACGATCACAGAAAATGTAGAGGAAGAAGCCGTAAAAATAAATTCGACTGATGGTAAGGTCGCGTACGTTATGTCTCTTTATATGAGTGGACTGGGGTTCACACGGATATGCTGATTATACGGCATATTTGGGTAACCGAAGGGAAAGATTTTCAACACTGCTCGCTGAATATTCAGGCCAATTTGTTCTATTTTTTATTCATACAGAGAGGACCTACGATGTAATAGAACTTTCACCGGTTTAAAGAAAAATTACAGAAAAATTTTACGTACCATGATATTATTCATCCTTATACAGAGAAGGTGTTTTATCACTTTGAAAAGTATAAGTGTGAAAATCATCGATCACTAAAATTTACTTTTTCGGGAAAATATGTTAGAATGTTTGAGAAGGAATAGTCTTTGATACCTTATGTTTGTAAAAGGCTTTCTGAACCAAATCGAATGTAATCACGAACGAACAATAAAATCTTTGTTTTTATTTCATACGCTAAAACACGTATAAAATCATTCGAAAAACATTTTTATTTATTTTTATTCGTACAAAGAACTTATCAACGAAGACCTTTTTTAACAAAAAAAAGTATTTCACTTTCGATTTAGTACTTGTCAAAAAAAATCAATCGACGAGTTCGAATATGTACCACACAAGCGCGAGCAACAAAATTTTCTTTTTTTGCAACAATAAAATACCAAATTGAATATTTTTCAGTATCTAATGATAAATTGAAAAATATAAATTCAGTATTTTTTAAAATTCCTAATGAAAATTTTAATCACAACGTGAAAAATAATATTTAAAATGATGATAAAAAAAATAAAGCAATTTATTATAAAGTAACGATTCAACGATACCCAGATGAAAATGCACTGTCTACTTTATTCCCTCCACAAAATTACGCTCACTATCGTTATTAATCGAACGAAACGAGAAAAAAAGAGGTATCGAATATAAACTAAAATGTTTCTGATTAAAATATTGACAAAATGCGGGAAAAATCGTACATTATCGTGCTGTAAGTAAAAATTCAATCACGAGTAAAAGAAAAAGTCAATAAGAGAAGGGGGGTGGAGAGAGAAGGAAGATCCGCGTGGAATTAGATCTAGAGGAATTTCACGACAATCATTCAAGTCAAAGACGTGGAAAGCCAAGTCCGCGTGTAATCAGTGTCTTCGTAGGAAGACGGTGAATCCAGAGTCAAGGATGAGAGAGAGAGGGAGAGAGAGCGAAGAGGCGCGAGGCACTGATAAGATGCGCAGTGGCTAAAAATAAAACTACCCGAGGGAGTGAAACAAGAGGGAAAGGAGAAAGAGAGGGAGGGAGGGCAATTGATTGCGGCAAGCGCAGGCGTTGAACGAATGCCCCGTAATGTTGGTATCGAGCGAAAAGTTACGCGCATAATGCGCTGCTTGCTAAAACAAGATGGCAGCTAATCATTGGTCACACTCGCGAAATACGTTACCTAACTATAAATTACGATTTAACCCTACATTTTTACGCGCATCTTAAAAAAGTACATATTTTTTTAAAACTGAAATTGTTGAGCGTGAATATTGTATTGAAAACCTTTTATATTTCATATCCATAATATATGTGTTTTTAATATTTGAATTAATCGTAAATGTCGATGAATTAGCTGCCAGATCGCAGCATCCATATATAGATTTTAAAGAGAGCTTTATACAAAAAAATTTTTAATTACATCTTTATTTAATTTTTCAAAGATCTTATTATACTATTGATATTTCTTATTATAAGAGTGAAGTCTATGATTGAATAAAGTTTTCAATTGAATTTACTTAAGTGGTATAAATTATTGTTCATTTATTAATTTATTAATCCATAATACATATAATTAAAAAAAATTATTCCTGAAAGCATTAACAGAATTAATATAATATTATATTAATTAGATTGACTGGACCCTATGGGTTAATTATAATGATTAACAGTCGTCGGTGCGACATTAAATACATAAATGAAAAAAAAAAATAACATTGATTTTTCTTGTAATTGTTACATAATGCTCGACATTTTTTTGTAAACATAACATGTATTATTTTGTTACATCCTCCTGTTGCGTTTCCTCTGCTCAAAATTACTACGCGCACGTTAATATATTAATAGCACATAAATATCTAGGGTAACAATGGGAAATTCCAGATTTTTTCCGAATTCCCGAAGGTGAAAATAGTCCTGGAGATATCCCCCAGATTTCTCGGGTTTTCCGGGATCTGTTAGACTATTGTTTATTAATTACATCAACCGATTGTATACACTAAATTTAAAAATCGAATAAAAGGCTATTAACATTTTTTCGGTCGAAAATCGTTGTAAAATTTATCTGGCAACTGCGACATGCCCGTTAACCTTAAATATCATAAACTACACTGAGAAACTACTAACGTGTACGTATTTAAATTTTAAAGAATCCATGTGGCTTTATATTTAATCCACAAATATTTCTAGGGAATGCTTCGAAAGCATTTGTTCTTGTATTAAGTGTGGGGTATAAAGGTTGCAAATTATTAACTTTTGAACGCTCAAGTGACTTTATATTGAATACGCACTCTTTTCTCAGTGTATGTGATTTTGGTTTTTGCACCTTTTTTTAAATCTTTCCCTGGCAGAAAATTGCTTGAGTTTCACTGGTCAATACATGTTAATTAAGTAGAAACGTTTTTGCAATACATACAACACATGCAATAAACCTTTGAAATTAAGAAAATTAATTATTACAATATAAACAATTAAACGCTTAGCTAACATTAAAATTAGCCATGTACTGGTTAGAAATAGGTAAATGTTTTTTTTTAATCAGATGACTACAGTTTACTAATCACTTTTTAAGGTAAATTACAAAATGTTTTTTCATATACGCGCACATTGTACACATGATATATATCGTACACACGCTCAGGGGGTGTCATACTCAACTAAAAATTCAAATTTCGCGCCACAAAATGGCAGACGAAAAAAACAACAAATTTACTAATAACAATTAATAAAAACAAATTAACGCAAAAGCAGGAGTTACTTGTCCTCCGTTATGTCATTGCCTATCATTCAAGTTATTAAACCCAGAAAACCTTGAAAAATGCAATTTCCTTATATTTTTCAAGATTTTCCCGTCGACATTTTGTTATAATAACCCTTAACTCGATCGAAGGAAAGTGAATGCGATTGCTCAAAATGAAAAAATGTGTACATAAATAATAGATAAATTAACGAAGAAATATAAGAGAACGATGACAATGTACGAGGTTAAGTAATCGACTTTCGCAATCTAGGTCACTTAATTTCATCCCGTATACAGCAAAATTACCGCTGTAGCGCATGGAAATTTCTAAACACAGGTATAGTAAGCATGAGGATTACAACAACACAACAATCCCGTTTACGTCTTTTGCGAATAATCTCACATATCCTCAAACGCGAGGAATTGAGTATTCAAAATCAAGTGTTTCGATTCGTTCTTGTGTGTGCGTGCGTGCGTGCGTGTATATCAGGAGAAAACGCTTAGTTTCAGAAATTCAGTTTGACAGGTTGCATTTTCTGCGAGGTAAAAGTTGAAATGACTGACGCTTATGTGTGCGTATATATATATATATATAGACAGGCGATGAACCGTAGTAAACTCGAAGCTCCTTGTAATTAGAAACTGTTTGTGTAACTGCAGGGGAGTGCACCCCGCAGAAGGAACTCCGCGAATTTCAATTAAATTAAACGGAGTTAATAAATACATCTCTGCGCGTGAAAACTTTTAACTTTACATCCACGACTTACAAACAGGGTATAAATGTAGGTATTACTGCGTTTCTGCAAGAAGGTCGACTTTGGTCTCATATTATAAAAATGTATATAAAACAATTATATTGATGCTGATTTTTAATAATTTTAATACGTTCCATTCGTTTATAAAAAAAATATAATACAATTTCATTAAACTAAGATATTAGGAAACTGTTGAAATTGAATTAAGCATTACACGAACTGCAATAATACCAACGTACGCGGTAAACCTTCACTTACACTATTTCCAATTTCCTTCTTCAAAATGAAAAATATTTTTCTTTTAGTTTTAAAATTTAATTTGAAAGTAGATCACAACGATTTAGACGGTGATTACCAATCTGTATATGTCTTACACACATAAACACACACACACACACACACGTGTGGCGAGCGTTAATTTCTTTATTCTGATATATCTTGCACCACATATATAGCTGTGTTAAAACGTATTGACGTTACGTAATGCTGCGTTGAAGCAGACCGGGTCAAAAGCTAACCTATAAAAAAAGTAACTGATTGATTCTTCGTATATTTTAAATAATTGTTAAGACACACAATCGTTGAACCTCGTATAATAAAACTTGCCGGGTTATAAATAATAAAAAGAGTGAAGAAAGACCCAGCGAGTTCGTGCGTAACGGTGATATTAAAAAAAGAAGAAGGACTCGAGTCGATACGATCGACGACAGCAGAATGAAAGACATCGCCGTCTCTCTCTCTCTCTCTCTCTCTCTCATTCGATGCGTTATTTCCTGCCGGCAAAGTATGAGTCACGTCGGAGTCACAAGTCGACGTGAATCGTCATGAGCTTTTTTTCTCATCTTTCATTTTTTTCTGACTCGTTAGCAAAAACTACCCGAGTAGACGTCCCATTTTTTCTATTTTTTAAACTGTCACGATTATTCTCGTGTTCTATCTTGACGATTTCGTTGATTTGAATTATACTTGTGTGGAACATTGATCATTTTTGAAAAAGGTTAATTTTTCAATTTTTTCTTCACTTGACGAAATTAAACCGGCACGGTTCTGACAAGAGAACATTCTCGTGTACAAATATTTTGAGGGACATTAAACTTACCAGGAGAGTATTACGGATCTTCGCCAAACTCTAGGATATGTTTATTACTATAAAAATATAAAGAAAGTCAGAGTTTTAGACTCTAACACTCTTTTTTACGATAGTTACAAGCAAAAAAAGTAAAATTTCGCCAAAAAAGCTCTTGACTTTAATTACGAATAACTTAAAAACAAATAAAAAGAGACACTCAAACCTAAGTTCAGAAGAAAGCGAGATCGACTAGATTGGATTTAAAGGAAAGAAGATCAAATATCTTAATCTATAGGTTAAAGTTATGGAAAAAATAAAAAGACATTTTGGCCTAAAAAATCAGTACATTTTTTCATTCAAAATAGTCATCAAAATATCGCTAAATTTCGACATTTTTGAGCTTCTGTTTATTCAAATCCAATCTACTTGATTTCAGCTTTCTTCTGAACTCAGGTTTGAGTACCTGTCTTTATTAATTTGTGAGTTATAAGTGATCAAAATCAAACGATTTTTGGCGAAAGTTTTCGTCATTTGCTTCTATCTATCGTAATAAAGAGCGTTACAGTCTAAAACTCTGGTTTTCTTTACATTTTTAATGTAGTACACAAATCCTACAGTTTGTTCCGTTTCTCGGAGATGTGACACTCTCCTTGTTAGTGTTTAACGATATTATAATTCAGTAACAACAAAGGATTTCATAAACCAGATATCATATTTTATCTAATTTTATCGATGTTATTTGCTAAAAGAAAATCATTGTGAATTTAAAATGCGTTTTACGTTTTTACTACCCCATTGCTTACCTTCCATATATGTAGATTATTAAATTTATCATGCTTATTTTTATTTTTAAATACTCAAAACGATAATGTTATTACAGAGTTGATATGAATATTAAATAAAATGGATAATATTTTGATTACTCTTCCAGCATTCCGATGTTGCGTTGATAATATAAAATTTTGCGCATTTTATCATTAGCTTGTAACACAGGTAAATATGAAAAAACACTTTTTAAGACATTTTAATTAGCTACAGTTAAAATTTACCATTGTTAAATCGCACTAACTTATGAAATATCTCATTTTCTCCCTCTCCGTACATTTTTTCTTCTTTTTCCTTTTAAGGAACAATAAACTGAGAGAGAGAGAGGGGGGGGGGAAACAGATAAAGAAAAAAACATAGTAACTTTCGCGTACTAAAAATTATGTCTAGCGCATTGTGCAATTATAATTTTACATAAGTAATTATTGTAATTTAATTTCCAGACGAATTACTTTTTTGCGTGTTTAAACAGTTGACATTTGCCTTCATTCTCACAAAATAATTAAGATAATTGCTCGAGCTAAAGCGCTGCTACCGGAATATTAACATTCGGGAAATTAATGAAAACTAGACGGATGTTGAAAAAAATAAATTGCAATATATATGTGCTACGTAACAACAATTTATTATTTTTATATATCTGCTTTAAATTAAATTACGAACATATACAAGTTTGATTTTAATTAAGCGAAAGTACATGCATTTTTTTCATATCATTGAGATTACCTTTTTTTTGAATTATTTCAGGAGATCAAATAGTTTGATGTTATATTGTCTTATACGTACAGACTATATTTTGCGTTATATGAAAATTGAACGGTGAAGATATCTGCCGATAATGAAGCTGTTGACATATAATATAAAAACAATACTATTTTGTTTCCGTCGCTGATTAGCTCTGGCAGCATAAATAGAGCGACGTTAAATAACAAAAAAAAAATACTATTTTGTGCTAATTCGAAAAAAGTGTTAGTTACGAGGAAGTCTAAGTAATTTTGAATTTAACCTATTTGGCGTAACGTTTACTTGACTATATATTACCAAAAACTTTGAATCGACCGCAGCACGCGGATAGACTTTACTTTTGTTTTGATCAAGACTTTTTGTATCATCGAATAAGCGTACTTATACGCGAAAGTACATCGAAATACCGTAAGGTACCCAATTGTTGATCATGAACTAATTTCTGATCAGTGTATTATTATTATGTAAATCTTATTATAATAAAATAATAAGATTTACATAAATCTAAACGTTGCTACGCACAATTTTAAGGTTAAACAATCAATAATTGTTTAGTAGACTTAAATAGAAAGTGGTATATGTACCGAAAATTTACTGATCAGAAATTGGTACTTCCCGCTTTTTTTTCTTAGATTGTTGCTTACTTTAAAAATAGCACCTATTTTATTTTTCTGAGATGGCTAAAAGGAAGTTTAATACTTATACTTTCTGTATCCGTCAAAATATATACAATTATTAGCTTTTTTAACATAAAATTATTCTATGAACGTACAGATTTACCTTAATTGATCAACAATTGGGTATGTGTACATCTAAATAAAATTTAATATTTTTATTTTCAATAGTTTTAGTGAACTACTTATCTCTGGAAAATTCGAATAAATTTGTTTATAAAACAAAAGTGAAACTTCAAAATCATGCTTCACCGATTAATAAACGTTAATGAACATTCTAAATGCCATTAATTATATAAATATTTACTGAGAAACGCGAATTAATATTAAAGCGGCCATCGGTTTTCTGGAAGTTCTTTTTTATCATTATATTAATAATATAAGTATATAGTGAAATAAATAGTGGAAATACCTTTTTGTCGAATCCCTGCATTTATTCTTTTTATAGTACGATACACGTTTGTATGTCTAGTTTTTAAAATAAATAATTAAAATGACTTTTTTAATATAACGCTGGAACCTATTTATCGAAATTAAATAAAAATCAAATTTTGATTTTAATATCTTTAGCAGCACTCTTGCAATGAAAAAGGTATAAATCGTAATAAAACACTATATATATACACACACACACATATGTGTATATTACAATATAATTATTGTGGTAAATTAGGTAATCATTGTAAAAAAGTGTCTCCGAAATCAAGTAATATTTCGTAAATTAAAAATTCTCTCGCGCAATTACGTAAGAGCAAAGAAAAAGCACTTATATACGCATCCCGTCAGGAAATCAAGTAAGTAAGATACGCCAAGTGACAGAGAAGAAGAGAGAGAAGCCGAGCGGGGAAAACTATTTTCGCGACTTAGTCGCGGCTCTTGGCAATTGAGTTGAATTAATCGCCCGAGACGAGGCGGACAAAGGAAGATGAGAAGAATTGAGAACAGAAGCGCCGGCTGGAGTCTCGTGAGAAGAAACAATTTTCCTAACAGTAATTTCGCGTCAATCGTACGAAAAACCCAGTGGCGCTTGACAACAGAGAAAGAAACTTTCCTCCGTCTCTCTATCTCTCTATCTGTCTCTGTGTGACGCGTAAAAATTTATACAGATACTCGTTTCGAATCAGCTGGATCAGCTTCAACCAGAAAGATCAATTGTTCATACGTCACAAAAAATTACAAACTATAATTTTTACACAATGACATTATGTTTTACAATTTTTTACGTCTTTTACATTTATTTTTGGTATATTTAATTATTTCATGTTATCACTGTCGCTACATCAGACAAAATAATAAAGTAATAAAAATGTATAAAAAAATTTAGAAATATAATTGTACGTATAAGTTTCTGTCAATGCAGTAATATAACTTTCAAGACAGAAAAATGATTTCGTAGACATTTTTGTGTGCATGCCCGGTGGGTTACCGACTAAACAAAAAAAAGATAATTATTATTTATTTTAAAAAAATACGCAAAATTATGCAAAACCCGAAAACAAACACTACAATGAGAAAAGTGTTGTAGGAAAATTTATGATAAATTTAGCAAAAATTACTATATAATGCATGATATTGGTGAAATATATTTCTTTTAAACCAATTTTTACAATGAAGTTAAAAATTATTAATATATTCTTTACAATTTTTATATCAACTAATTATAAAATGTATTACGGCACATAATTCAAATTACTATGTTACATTGCAAGCAATATTTCTATAATTTTTTTTTTGATTTATAGAATTTTTATTTGAATATATAATGTAAGATTTATTTTGTAACATAGTAAAAATTTTTAATAGTGTAAAATTTGTTTTTTTTTCTACAAATAGCAACTGATAATAATAATTTTTAATGCAGAACATAGTAAAATATTTTATAATTAATAACACGCTTTGGTCTGAATTACCATAGCAACGAATACGCACTTGATGTGTCATAGGTATTAACCAAAAAAGTGCATGCCGTGATCGCATAAGGGTAAGAATTTAGTGAATACATTATCTTTTGTATCAAATGAGGGGAATTCGGAAACAAATTATTCGCAATTAAGTACCTCTTCTGGTCCGTCATTTCAAATAGTTTGGGAAATATTATTTGAAAATTTAAATTATGTTTTCATAACAAAAAAATTAAAAGATTGTTTTTATAACATGTATTTGCAAGCATTTAAAATTTATAATATAAAAACGATTTCAATTGGGACAAACTGTATGAAGATAATGTAAATAATTTTACTATTGATTATTATGAACGATGGTTATTCTTATAAATCTAATACATGGCTGTAGATCAATGAGTAAAATTTGCAATAATAACATTACATATGTGTATTTCTTTACATTTAACATTATCATGTTTTATTTTTTATTTGAATATTTTATTAGTTATTATGCAAAACAAATTTTAATATTGTATAAAACAAAAATAATAACTTTTGTAATTAAAAAAAATTAATTTTATTATGTAACAGATGAATTTTCAAATTTATACATTTTGCTATGTAACATATTAATTTTTAATATATTGAAAGTATCTCTCGCCGTTGCTATGCTATATAGTAATTTTTGATAATGTTATAATACTTTTTCCTATAATACTTTTCTCAGTGTAGATAATTAAATAAGTCATTCTAAAAGTTCCAGGTCAATACAACAAGGACACTCTAAATAATTTCAGCACCGACAAATCATGGAAAATCGTACATTTTCGGTATAGAAATTTTTTAAGGTTTCCTTGTATTAACCTGGAACTCTGTAGAATGACGTATTATTTAATTATCTAGTGCTCTTCTGTATTCGGGTTTTGCATATAATTGCATATTTTTTTTAAATAAATAAAAATGTAATAATTATGTTTTTTTGCTCAGTCAGTAACCTACCGGATATATCACCTCTTTAAGCAGTGTTTCTCAAGTGAGTATCTTGGCTCTGCTCAGCAGCTCCACTGCTTTATTTTCTTCTCCCAGGGCGATAATCAAAACTAATTAATAAAGTCGTGCCTTGGTAGGAATCAAACGATTCTTTTAAGTATAAATAAGCTATTTTTTAAAAATCATTAAAAAATAGCTAACTCTCCACTAGAAATCAAAGCATCAACAGTACATTTACTTTTGCTAAAAATAGTCCGCTTGATCAAAAATGACAAATAAACCGGTAATAAATGGTCATAAAATTGTACTACTAAAATCACAACTACATAGATGAAGATATAAAACTTATGTCTTTGACCTTCCATTGTTGATTTAAAAAATTAAAAAGTATTCTTTTTCAATCAGTACGATATGGATTAATAAGCATGAAGTGGTTGGCGAATTTTGCGAACAAAATGTATTTAAACTAAAAAACCTATATACATGACCCTCAAGAAATTGAGTACATTTAATTTTTTATATAAAGTAGATTATATGCCAAACCTCAAAATATTAAAAATCGTTCCAATTCTACAATAATGCCAATGATACTTTTACAACCATTTCTCCAAATTGTCTTGTATCTAAAATTTCCAAGCCAAAATATCCCTGAAGAAACCAGAATAATTAATTTTTCACCCGTAAACAGAATATTTTGATCGTTTAATTAGACAGTGCGCAAGCGTCAATAATATAAATATACATCGGGCAATTTAAACGAGCCGACGCAACGTTTCAATCGTTCATTATATTATTTGACAAATCGAAAAGCCACCGCACAGAAGCCATCGTGCTATTTCATTATACGTGTATATGTATACGTGTATGGAGGCGCGCGCAAGAGAGAGAGAGATAGAGAGAAAGGTTAAACAAGCAAATTTCTATAATGGACTATTTATATATTATCAGGTTTATAAAGAATGATTTGCCTCGTCGTACGGACTGATAAAACTCTCTTTGTAAACACAACACAAAAGATGATTACAAGTAGTATGAGTGTGTGCGTGTATGTGAGCAGGAATATATTGCAAGTGCATTGATGTAAACAAGCGAACACACATACAAACGCACTTGAGTTAATACAGATAAATGTCAATTGTCTTTAAGTAAAGTTATATATATATATATATAAATAACGATGTTGAACCAAACGATCTGTGATTGCGAGGCTCTTATGCGAACCTCCTTTTATATATTTTCTCTTTTTCTCCCTGTATACACCGCACCGGCGAATAATGCGATCCAATATAAAACGATGCTCCGGCAAAATTTTGCACGTACGTTCAATGTATTACGGAGAAAAATGTGTATACGATTAAAAATTACCGTAGGTACATACTTTAGTAATGAAATCGCACACTGTTAAAATTACTAAATTTATAAAATATTCTCATGTTTTATCATATTCTTTTAAATTAAAACGATTATTTATCAATTATACTTCAGGACCCAGATATAGGTTTCTTAATTTAAATACAAAAATCGTTTTTTTAACGTTATGTGCGAACGTTTCATTGGCTAAATTCGCGAATCTCTTCGGGCTAACCAAGCAATTTTTATTATTACATTACAAGAAATTCAACAATGAAGGGTGAAAGACAAGTATTTTCGCCCAACTTATAGAACACGAAATTCGTAATGGGTTTTACCCTAGTGTCATGGCATTGCCTCATCCCTTATTGCTGATAATAATAAAAATAATATTTGTCCAGTCTACGATTTTTTCATTACTACTTACAGACTGTGTGGTCATATTTATAATATAATATTTTCCTTTGTACGCGTTGAACCTGCGCTAGTGGTGAAAATGTAAAAGTTAATTAAAATAAAAAAGGAACAAAATGTATGTAAGTTAGAATTCCTCCTTTCCCCCCCCCCCCCCCCCCCCCAAGTGTTCTTCAGTCATATTAATTTTGTAGACAGCTTTACGTAATGCTAGATACGAAATTAAAACAATACGCGGCAAAATAATCATCTGAAAGTTTAATATTATCAAAACCAGAAAGTATACATATATACTTGTATTTTTTAAATACACTGCGAAGTGAAAAATAAACAAGTTTAATTTTATAATTGTGAATAACTTTATTACGCTTCTCAAATGTACACACACACACATATATATACACACACGCACGCATTGTATGTTACATACGACAGTAAAAACTTTTGAATATCAAGTTATTCAAGATGAAAATGAAATTGTACCTCCTATCTCGACAAAATCAATGGCAACATAAATTATCTTTATATATAGGAAAGGATGCTATGTGCATACATCGTTTGTTTAAAAATAAAACAAGCTTATGTAGAACTGAAAATACTATAAAAAATGTATCGGTTGTATGTGTATATATATATGTATACATATCGGAGACGAATCAAATCAAAACGGTTTAAACGTCGTCTCAGGGACGATGGATCAATATTGTCCTCGATGAAATAAAAGGAACGCTGAGCAGACGATTTATAAAAAAAAGGGTTCGCTTCGGTATAGCTCATGAATAAAATAAAAATGAGGTTTAAATATGGAAAATCGAAAAGAAGGTAGAATATATACGCCTTTTAAGTAAATGTTGAAACGTTAACGATATCGTCGTGTATTAGCACCTGTTATTCAAGATGAGGGATGAAGGTAAATTTTTTTTTCCTCCTTGATATACGTATACTTTATCAAAATGTTCTGTATTAATACGAATTGAAATCTTTAATAATACAAAGACCAAACATTATGTATTACTTTCTATTGATATACGTGCATTAGGATATTGTTCGTCGAAGTATTAAAATTGAGTACCAAAACAAATAACCGATTCAACGATTGGTGTGAGAAAATTATTCAGTGCACAATTGACCTTCTGTCTGGCCGGTTAATTAAATTTTAAAAGTTTGACGATTCGATTTTATAATTGAGAGCGATAAACTTCGTAAATTGTGGTAGTTTAAAGCTGATTGTTTATTTATAATCCTGGCCGACTCTCTAAAGTATTGCGGTATTTTGCATAATACTCTAGAATAAGATTTGTCACGGGAAATACCAGAAACGGGAAATATTTATGACGCTGCTTGCGACAAACAGGATGAATGATATTTTAAAGTTATGTCATTTGACTATTATTATACATTTTTCTACACGGAGAGAAATAATTTGTAAATATTACAAAGCATTTTGGTAAAAATTCCTAAACTCTCAAGTAATGTGGTAACAAACTGCGAATCTCGTAATTTTTACCAAACTAAATTGTAATTTTAATTTTTTTTAACATCAGAAAAAAAATTTTATTCCTCCCATATTATTTATTTTTGAGTTTATGTATATTATTCGAGTGTTATGGAAATTTTAAATATTTAAATGAAATTAAATTAGTGAAAAAAATTCTGGATGTCATCGGGATCGAACCTGCGAAGTTTGGGTTGAGAATCCAAGTCCTTACCATTGCGCCACCGCGTCACTTGCATGTGTTTCATCGAATCGTCCTTTTAAAGTAAACAAACGAACGACGCGATTCCAATAAAAATTTTATTTATCGCTTCTTTTCGGTATCTCGTGCTGTACTGTTGTTTATAGAATTTCGTAAACAGTATAGGAAAAAATCAGAGTTAATAAAATTTACAAGCTTAATTGTAAAATTTAGTACGCTAACTCCACAAATTTTACTACATTTAGAGTAAATTTTACTACATTTACTGTAAATTTTACTTAGCAGTTGGTAATTTTTTCGGTTTTTTCGGTCTGTTACCACATTACTTGGGAGTTTGGGAATTTTTACCAAACTCCTTTGTATTACTTTCTATTGATATATGTGCATTAGGATATTGTTCGTCGAAGTATTAAAATTGAGTACCAAAACAAATAACCGATTCAACGATTGGTGTGAGAAAATTATTCAGTGCACAATTGACCTTCTGTCTGGCCGGTTAATTAAATTTTAAAAGTTTGACGATTCGATTTTATAATTGAGAGCGATAAACTTCGTAAATTGTGGTAGGTTTAAAGCTGATTGTTTATTTATAATCCTGGCCGACTCTCTAAAGTATTGCGGTATTTTGCATAATACTCTAGAATAAGATTTGTCACGGAAATACCAGAAACGGGAAATATTTATGACGCTGCTTGCGACAAACAGGATGAATGATATTTTAAAGTTATGTCATTTGACTATTATTATACATTTTTCTATTCGTGAACGCGTGTAATTAGTGTACATATATACACGTTCACAAATTTTCGGTTAACGTTTTGACAAAACGCGAAAAAATATAAAATAAAATAGAGTTCGTGCCGATAGAAACATAGGTAGATATATAGGACAGCGTTTTTTCATCGCAAGATTTGCATGTGAACATAAAATTAACCAAATCCACAGTTTCGAAGCAGTAACACATGTAGGCTTTAAATATTGCTAATTCAAATAATATATAATGAAGGTTGTTAGGTAATTCATAAATTGTACAGTTACCTGAAGAAGTTTTCACCAATAATTTTTAGTTTATCCGATGTATCATTTACCATCTAGTAAAATATTCACAAAATGTAACTATTGCTTATTCTGTAGTTCATCATTTTTTATAACCTTATCCGAAGGAAAATACGGTACGTCACCACGTCGTTACTGCGCATGCCCGAATATTACTCAGGGGGATCACCGCTTGCAATTGTTTATTTCAGCGAATATATTTAGTTGGTTTAACTATTTACATTTAGCGAACCTACTTTGGCTAGTTCATTTTCTTCCGTGTAGTTTAATAGAAATCAGGACAACTATTCCTCCGCAACTTTGCGTCAAATACATATTTATTTTATTTTTTCTTTTATTCTCAAATAAAAAATCTATTTTAATTAATAAAAAATGTTCGAAACTTTGTTTTAATTGAAAAAGCGAAATAAAATAAAAGTATTTGAGGAAAAGTATTCGACGAATACTTTTAGAAATTGCTCCACGTGACTTACACATTTTTTTGTTTCATATACCTATATCTTTATTTCATTTTTAAAAAGTATTCGACGTAAACTTGACCAGCTCCCGTTTGATGTTTCGGGAAAACTAATTTTTGAAAATGTCGCACATGTCTTGAGTATACGAATACACAGCGGATTATACATTTATAATTAAATACAAACAATAAACGATAAACTACAAATACAGCTTAAATACAGTAATCTGTGCCATGATCCTTTATTTTAAATGGATAAAGTAAAATAACGATAAACGTACACGTTTCGTAAAGTTACAGACAAAAAAATAAAAAGAAAGTGGAATAATTATGTCTAAGAGGTTGAAGTCGCAAGTAAGGAGAATAGAACAAACAAAAGAGGAGTAGGGTTCGATCGGTAAAGAGAGATAGGGAGGGATGTATAGAGAGAGGAAGAGAGAGACATACCTTTGTGGAAGTCGACGTAGCGTTTCCCTTTCGATTTCCTTTGTCCACTTCCTGTTCCCTCCTTGTCTGGTCGATCCGAACTTAACGGTGTCGTCTTCCTTCGGCGGCGCTGCTCGCCTCGTCGTCACTGCGCCAGCATCGCCATGAGCTCATGGACGTTGAAGGAAGCGATCACCTGCTGGCGAACAGACAAACGATTCGCTCGCTTTATTTCTCGAATTAGAATAAATTAATGACAACGTGCATTCTTTTTTTCTACAGTTAGATAGATAATTGAACGGTGGATTGGCTATTCGCGTTTGATTCAAGTTTGACCATATTAAAAAAAAGTTTTACCGGTTTTTATATAAATTTTGTTTGATACATCTCGCCTACAGACCCTTGCGGTAATTTGATAAAAAAAAGTATATAAATTAACAATATTGTACGGTTAGCGTTATATAGTTCGATGTGGGAAAGCTAACGTGGAACAAAGTTGCGATAAACCGTTGTTGTATACGCAAACTATATGATATATAGGTCGACGGATAAAGATGCATCGATGGAAATTAATAATTAATTAACACGGAGGTTAATCCGAACTAACCAACCAATTGCCCCCTCCAAAAAAAGAAAAAGAAAAAGAAAATAACATTTTATTTGGTATGTACTTGTAGACGATCAGTGGAGGATAAACTAGGGTATATACGTTAAATCAAACAAAGCCCGCAACGACAACGTTGACCTAACGCACCTGTGCTCCCACTTCTCCTTCTTTGTATATGTATATACGAGCGGTGTGCGTACGTTATACACATGTACACACACACACATATATATACACACGCACGCATTGTATGTTACATACGACAGTAAAACTTTTGAATATCAAGTTATTCAAGATGAAAATGAAATTGTACCTCCTATCTCGACAAAATCAATGGCAACATAAATTATCTTTATATATAGGAAAGGATGCTATGTGCATACATCGTTTGTTTAAAAATAAAACAAGCTTATGTAGAACTGAAAATACTATAAAAAATGTATCGGTTGTATGTGTATATATATATGTATACATATCGGAGACGAATCAAATCAAAACGGTTTAAACGTCGTCTCAGGGACGATGGATCAATATTGTCCTCGATGAAATAAAAGGAACGCTGAGCAGACGATTTATAAAAAAAAGGGTTCGCTTCGGTATAGCTCATGAATAAAATAAAAATGAGGTTTAAATATGGAAAATCGAAAAGAAGGTAGAATATATACGCCTTTTAAGTAAATGTTGAAACGTTAACGATATCGTCGTGTATTAGCACCTGTTATTCAAGATGAGGGATGAAGGTAAATTTTTTTTTCCTCCTTGATATACGTATACTTTATCAAAATGTTCTGTATTAATACGAATTGAAATCTTTAATAATACAAAGACCAAACATTATGTATTACTTTCTATTGATATACGTGCATTAGGATATTGTTCGTCGAAGTATTAAAATTGAGTACCAAAACAAATAACCGATTCAACGATTGGTGTGAGAAAATTATTCAGTGCACAATTGACCTTCTGTCTGGCCGGTTAATTAAATTTTAAAAGTTTGACGATTCGATTTTATAATTGAGAGCGATAAACTTCGTAAATTGTGGTAGTTTAAAGCTGATTGTTTATTTATAATCCTGGCCGACTCTCTAAAGTATTGCGGTATTTTGCATAATACTCTAGAATAAGATTTGTCACGGGAAATACCAGAAACGGGAAATATTTATGACGCTGCTTGCGACAAACAGGATGAATGATATTTTAAAGTTATGTCATTTGACTATTATTATACATTTTTCTATGATTCGTGAACGCGTGTAATTAGTGTACATATATACACGTTCACAAATTTTCGGTTAACGTTTTGACAAAACGCGAAAAAATATAAAATAGAGTTCGTGCCGATAGAAACATAGGTAGATATATAGGACAGCGTTTTTTCATCGCAAGATTTGCATGTGAACATAAAATTAACCAAATCCACAGTTTCGAAGCAGTAACACATGTAGGCTTTAAATATTGCTAATTCAAATAATATATAATGAAGGTTGTTAGGTAATTCATAAATTGTACAGTTACCTGAAGAAGTTTTCACCAATAATTTTTAGTTTATCCGATGTATCATTTACCATCTAGTAAAATATTCACAAAATGTAACTATTGCTTATTCTGTAGTTCATCATTTTTTATAACCTTATCCGAAGGAAAATACGGTACGTCACCACGTCGTTACTGCGCATGCCCGAATATTACTCAGGGGGATCACCGCTTGCAATTGTTTATTTCAGCGAATGTATTTAGTTGGTTTAACTATTTACATTTAGCGAACCTACTTTGGCTAGTTCATTTTCTTCCGTGTAGTTTAATAGAAATCAGGACAACTATTCCTCCGCAACTTTGCGTCAAATACATATTTATTTTATTTTTTCTTTTATTCTCAAATAAAAAATCTATTTTAATTAATAAAAAATGTTCGAAACTTTGTTTTAATTGAAAAAGCGAAATAAAATAAAAGTATTTGAGGAAAAGTATTCGACGAATACTTTTAGAAATTGCTCCACGTGACTTACACATTTTTTTTGTTTCATATACCTATATCTTTATTTCATTTTTAAAAAGTATTCGACGTAAACTTGACCAGCTCCCGTTTGATGTTTCGGGAAAACTAATTTTTGAAAATGTCGCACATGTCTTGAGTATACGAATACACAGCGGATTATACATTTATAATTAAATACAAACAATAACGATAAACTACAAATACAGCTTAAATACAGTAATCTGTGCCATGATCCTTTATTTTAAATGGATAAAGTAAAATAACGATAAACGTACACGTTTCGTAAAGTTACAGACAAAAAAATAAAAAGAAAGTGGAATAATTATGTCTAAGAGGTTGAAGTCGCAAGTAAGGAGAATAGAACAAACAAAAGAGGAGTAGGTTCGATCGGTAAAGAGAGATAGGGAGGGATGTATAGAGAGAGGAAGAGAGAGACATACCTTTGTGGAAGTCGACGTAGCGTTTCCCTTTCGATTTCCTTTGTCCACTTCCTGTTCCCTCCTTGTCTGGTCGATCCGAACTTAACGGTGTCGTCTTCCTTCGGCGGCGCTGCTCGCCTCGTCGTCACTGCGCCAGCATCGCCATGAGCTCATGGACGTTGAAGGAAGCGATCACCTGCTGGCGAACAGACAAACGATTCGCTCGCTTTATTTCTCGAATTAGAATAAATTAATGACAACGTGCATTCTTTTTTTTCTACAGTTAGATAGATAATTGAACGGTGGATTGGCTATTCGCGTTTGATTCAAGTTTGACCATATTAAAAAAAAGTTTTACCGGTTTTTATATAAATTTTGTTTGATACATCTCGCCTACAGACCCTTGCGGTAATTTGATAAAAAAAAGTATATAAATTAACAATATTGTACGGTTAGCGTTATATAGTTCGATGTGGGAAAGCTAACGTGGAACAAAGTTGCGATAAACCGTTGTTGTATACGCAAACTATATGATATATAGGTCGACGGATAAAGATGCATCGATGGAAATTAATAATTAATTAACACGGAGGTTAATCCGAACTAACCAACCAATTGCCCCCTCCAAAAAAAGAAAAGAAAAAGAAAATAACATTTTATTTGGTATGTACTTGTAGACGATCAGTGGAGGATAAACTAGGGTATATACGTTAAATCAAACAAAGCCCGCAACGACAACGTTGACCTAACGCACCTGTGCTCCCACTTCTCCTTCTTTGTATATGTATATACGAGCGGTGTGCGTACGTTATACACATGTACACACACACACACATATATCAATCAAGAATGAACTCCAAGAGTTTGCCCCCCCGTGAATCAACAGTCTCGGGCTGAAGAAACCGAGTAGCAGAACAAAAGTGTTGCTGTAGACGCAACCCATACATACACGTACACACACGCGAGCGCGGGAGCGATGTTACGGATTACACACGAGGTTTATTTCAAGTGTTTTGGTTAGGTTCACTGATCAATTGGGCCATTAAGAGGAAGTAAATCAGTGACGGAATGCGCGCGCGCTTGTGTGTGTGTTTAAGTCGAAAGGAAAAAAAAAATACAAATGGGATATTGCGAGAATGTTGAGAAGAAGAGAAGGGAATTAAAGAGGTACGCGAGACTGTAGAAGACAGGCAATTATTTTGGTGACAGTTTTAATGCAGTTTAGAGACGTTGAATTTAATAGTAAAAGTAAAATGTTGCTCTCGAGGTATATACTAACGCGATTTTACACATATACCAAATGTACATTATTCGACTAAATTTGTTAAAACGACATTTTCATTCACGCGAACTGTTGTGCTGTTTGCTTTCTTTATTTTTTTTCTATTCTGGTCGTAGTAACGATTTTTGGACTAGTAAATTAACTTGTTTTTGTAACAATGGTTTACGTTTAGTAATAATAATCTAGAGAAATATACGTATTATCACATTCGATATAATTAAGACCAACCGAAAAAGAAACTGATGAATTTTAGGATATAATATGATTTTTGCTAATTAGATAAGAAAAATAATGATTCGTATATCTTTGCAATGATAATTTTAAGATGATGAATCCTTTAAATCGATTGATATATATTTACAAGAAATTTATAGGGAATATATGTCTATTATAAGAAATACTGGATTTAAATTAAAGATAAATGTTTCGTACCTAACAAAAAATTGGTCACACATTATGTAGTATTCGCGGTTTTTTTCTTTCAAACAGTTCGATTACACCGAGATAAAGCAAGTGAAAAAAAAAGAGTTGTAAAAGATATTAATGATTTACAGTCTAATTACGTCTACGATCGTGCCAATTTTAATAACCAAGAAAATACATAGTAGGTCGCGTAAAACGGAGTAACAACGTTGCGATATTCATATAATACAAAAGTGTAGCCAACAATTGAATTGACATTTAACAAAGTTAAGGTAATTTTCAAACTTTTATTGCATTATCCAAACAGTTTTTCCAAGTATTACGATTATCCACAGGTGCTAGGAAAATATTTCGTACAACATTTTGAACGTTGCGCGTTAAAATTGCACACTCGGCAAAAGTGTATCGTCGCACACCCACATCCACACACGCAGACAATTGATAAGAGAACGTTTAGCTACACCAACAAAAATCATTACACGAATGAATACCTGCAAATAAACAAACTGCAACGTTGTGATAATTATCAATGTATAGTTTCAACTAATCGAACACTTCGATGATTAAAACAAAATTATATACAATGACCGTTTGAATGAGGATATGTAATGAGCACAACTTTCAATTCTCTCGCCAGCTTTTATTGCGAAGACAAAACGCTCGTTACGATATACGATTGATCGAAAGGTTATCAACACTTTTAGTCGTAAAAATTAAAGTGATAAATTAATTCTTCGTATATCAAGGGACATAATGTTAATTTCACCGTTAAAACGACCAGAAATTGTGGACCCTAAAACATTATTGGTCAGGGATCTTTTGCATTATTGAATTTCGGAGGTATATAGCATTGTCCTCGTTGCTGGTACATTTCGCAAATATAATCTCGGAAATTACGATATTGCGTATATGCGTATTCGTGCGTGTAACCGGCAAAGCTTCGGTTTGATTTTGAGGTCGATTATGCAACCTGTCTACGGTGGAAGTAAATTGCTACGAGCTGACATATATATATACACATATGTGTGTGTGCGTGTGTGTAGTATTCGAATTTACGGGTTGTTCCGAAACGACGTTTAATTGTACAAAAATATGGATGATGATGGTTAATTTATATATTAATAACCGGTTAAGTGGCACTGCATTGTGTATGTTAAAAAAAGTCGTCTTTGTATGTATGTGATCAAATCAAATATAATTTTCTGGTTTTCCAATCGATTTGGATAAAACTTGGTACACTACAGTTTTTTGGGTCTCTAAAAATGTGTTGATACATCATTCTCAACAGAGTTTACCATTTTGAGCCATAAAAGAAAAAAATACCGTGCCACTCAACCGATTAATATTACTAATTGTAAATAGTTGGTTGATCATTATTATCGGGTACTGGGATGTAAAAATACGTTAATAACTTTTTTTATCATTCCCTGAATTTCTTCGAGTGAATAATTACTCTCATTTAGAGACCAAATAGAATGCATGGGTGCCAAATCGGATTTTTTAATTCTAAGTTAAAACATCAAGCTTAAAAAAATAGAAATCATATATCATACATAACCTCAATTTTTTTTTGGGCAAAAAATTACTCAGTTTGAGTCGAAAATTTGCCAACACGAATCGAATCTTCATACAAAAAGCTTATAATGAATCGATTATACGGGAGCTTTAAGTGGTTTTTCACCTTGATGAATTTATAGAGTAAAGTTTGATTATGTATTTAAAGGTTTTTTATTATCGTAAATTATAAAACTGATATATAAAAGTGTATCCATTATTAACAAGGCGTTATGTGTATTTCTAATGATTCCTGTAATTATATCTAGTCGAATGATAAAAACTAAGGTGATTTCTTTACATAAATACACAATTAATTTTTTATCGAAAATTAACATAAATCGACAAATCTATTAAACACAACTATTAAAATTTTCAAAAAAACATTATTAAGTCAATGTCAAGGCAAACATTAAAATTTCTCGCGCTTAGAATTTCTAAATTTTTCATCGTAATAAAAAAATGTATCGAATGTAATAAAGGATAGCACTGAGTTGGGTGTAGATGTAATATATCACTTATTGAAGTTCGAATAAATTATATTTATTTATTCGTTATATTGTTTTAAAATGTTCTTTACAACAATATCATTTAATTCACAACACAATTAAGAGGACCAGCCAGTGTTAAAATTGAAAAAAAGCTATTCATAATTAACAAATAACAATTTTTTCATAACAATTGTAAACATTTCTTAATTTTTTAAACAAATTATATTATTATTAACTTTTATTTAAAATTTTTTGGCCAATTTATATGTAATAAAACTATATTAATTATTTATGAGACTCCGTACTCTGATTTTTTCTATGATGGACTTACTGCAGGATATCTGAGGAACCATTTCATCGAATAGACTGAAATTATAACAGTAACTATTAAATATGATTTTGATCTAACTTGGAACGAAACACACTGTGTTAACATTGTAATAAAAAAATTAATCTTACGAAGTTATATTAAAAATTCAAAAATTGTATAAATACAGTGCTAAATAATTTATTTGAATAAACATTTAGACTTTACATTGAAATTCTGTTCCATTCAAGTGGATTAAAAATCATATTTAACAAAAGTGTTGCTGTAGACGCAACCCATACATACACGTACACACACGCGAGCGCGGGAGCGATGTTACGGATTACACACGAGGTTTATTTCAAGTGTTTTGGTTAGGTTCACTGATCAATTGGGCCATTAAGAGGAAGTAAATCAGTGACGGAATGCGCGCGCGCTTGTGTGTGTGTTTTAAGTCGAAAGGAAAAAAAAAATACAAATGGGATATTGCGAGAATGTTGAGAAGAAGAGAAGGGAATTAAAGAGGTACGCGAGACTGTAGAAGACAGGCAATTATTTTGGTGACAGTTTTAATGCAGTTTAGAGACGTTGAATTTAATAGTAAAAGTAAAATGTTGCTCTCGAGGTATATACTAACGCGATTTTACACATATACCAAATGTACATTATTCGACTAAATTTGTTAAAACGACATTTTCATTCACGCGAACTGTTGTGCTGTTTGCTTTCTTTATTTTTTTTCTATTCTGGTCGTAGTAACGATTTTTGGACTAGTAAATTAACTTGTTTTTGTAACAATAGTTTACGTTTAGTAATAATAATCTAGAGAAATATACGTATTATCACATTCGATATAATTAAGACCAACCGAAAAAGAAACTGATGAATTTTAGGATATAATATGATTTTTGCTAATTAGATAAGAAAAATAATGATTCGTATATCTTTGCAATGATAATTTTAAGATGATGAATCCTTTAAAATCGATTGATATATATTTACAAGAAATTTATAGGGAATATATGTCTATTATAAGAAATACTGGATTTAAATTAAAGATAAATGTTTCGTACCTAACAAAAAATTGGTCACACATTATGTAGTATTCGCGGTTTTTTTTCTTTCAAACAGTTCGATTACACCGAGATAAAGCAAGTGAAAAAAAAAGAGTTGTAAAAGATATTAATGATTTACAGTCTAATTACGTCTACGATCGTGCCAATTTTAATAACCAAGAAAATACATAGTAGGTCGCGTAAAACGGAGTAACAACGTTGCGATATTCATATAATACAAAAGTGTAGCCAACAATTGAATTGACATTTAACAAAGTTAAGGTAATATTCAAACTTTTATTGCATTATCCAAACAGTTTTTCCAAGTATTACGATTATCCACAGGTGCTAGGAAAATATTTCGTACAACATTTTGAACGTTGCGCGTTAAAATTGCACACTCGGCAAAAGTGTATCGTCGCACACCCACATCCACACACGCAGACAATTGATAAGAGAACGTTTAGCTACACCAACAAAAATCATTACACGAATGAATACCTGCAAATAAACAAACTGCAACGTTGTGATAATTATCAATGTATAGTTTCAACTAATCGAACACTTCGATGATTAAAACAAAATTATATACAATGACCGTTTGAATGAGGATATGTAATGAGCACAACTTTCAATTCTCTCGCCAGCTTTTATTGCGAAGACAAAACGCTCGTTACGATATACGATTGATCGAAAGGTTATCAACACTTTTAGTCGTAAAAATTAAAGTGATAAATTAATTCTTCGTATATCAAGGGACATAATGTTAATTTCACCGTTAAAACGACCAGAAATTGTGGACCCTAAAACATTATTGGTCAGGGATCTTTTGCATTATTGAATTTCGGAGGTATATAGCATTGTCCTCGTTGCTGGTACATTTCGCAAATATAATCTCGGAGATTACGATATTGCGTATATGCGTATTCGTGCGTGTAACCGGCAAAGCTTCGGTTTGATTTTGAGGTCGATTATGCAACCTGTCTACGGTGGAAGTAAATTGCTACGAGCTGACATATATATATATACACATATGTGTGTGTGCGTGTGTGTAGTATTCGAATTTACGGGTTGTTCCGAAACGACGTTTAATTGTACAAAAATATGGATGATGATGGTTAATTTATATATTAATAACCGGTTAAGTGGCACTGCATTGTGTATGTTAAAAAAAGTCGTCTTTGTATGTATGTGATCAAATCAAATATAATTTTCTGGTTTTCCAATCGATTTGGATAAAACTTGGTACACTACAGTTTTTTGGGTCTCTAAAAATGTGTTGATACATCATTCTCAACAGAGTTTACCATTTTGAGCCATAAAAGAAAAAAATACCGTGCCACTCAACCGGTCAATATTACTAATTGTAAATAGTTGGTTGATCATTATTATCGGGTACTGGGATGTAAAAATACGTTAATAACTTTTTTTATCATTCCCTGAATTTCTTCGAGTGAATAATTACTCTCATTTAGAGACCAAATCGAATGCATGGGTGCCAAATCGGATTTTTAATTCTAAGTTAAAACATCAAGCTTAAAAAAATAGAAATCATATATCATACATAACCTCAATTTTTTTTTCGGGCAAAAAATTACTCAGTTTGAGTCGAAAATTTGCCAACACGAATCGAATCTTCATACAAAAAGCTTATAATGAATCGATTATACGGGAGCTTTAAGTGGTTTTTCACCTTGATGAATTTATAGAGTAAAGTTTGATTATGTATTTAAAGGTTTTTTATTATCGTAAATTATAAAACTGATATATAAAAGTGTATCCATTATTAACAAGGCGTTATGTGTATTTCTAATGATTCCTGTAATTATATCTAGTCGAATGATAAAAACTAAGGTGATTTCTTTTACATAAATACACAATTAATTTTTTATCGAAAATTAACATAAATCGACAAATCTATTAAACACAACTATTAAAATTTTCAAAAAAACATTATTAAGTCAATGTCAAGGCAAACATTAAAATTTCTCGCGCTTAGAATTTCTAAATTTTTCATCGTAATAAAAAATGTATCGAATGTAATAAAGGATAGCACTGAGTTGGGTGTAGATGTAATATATCACTTATTGAAGTTCGAATAAATTATATTTATTTATTCGTTATATTGTTTTAAAATGTTCTTTACAACAATATCATTTAATTCACAACACAATTAAGAGGACCAGCCAGTGTTAAAATTGAAAAAAAGCTATTCATAATTAACAAATAACAATTTTTTCATAACAATTGTAAACATTTCTTAATTTTTTAAACAAATTATATTATTATTAACTTTTATTTAAAATTTTTTGGCCAATTTATATGTAATAAAACTATATTAATTATTTATGAGACTCCGTACTCTGATTTTTTCTATGATGGACTTACTGCAGGATATCTGAGGAACCATTTCATCGAATAGACTGAAATTATAACAGTAACTATTAAATATGATTTTGATCTACTTGGACGAAACACACTGTGTTAACATTGTAATAAAAAAATTAATCTTACGAAGTTATATTAAAAATTCAAAAATTGTATAAATAACAGCTAAATAATTTTTTTGAATAAACATTTAGACTTTTATTGAAATTCTGTTCCATTCAAGTGGATTAAAATCATATTTAAAAGTTATTGTTAAAATTTCAGAAAAAAATCAGAGTACGAAGTCTCATAATTAATTAATATAGTTTTGTTACACATAAATTGGTCAAAAAATTAAGAAATGTTTGTTAATTCTTATGAAAAATATAATTATCAGTTAATTATGAATAGTTTTCTTTTCAATTTTAACACTGGCTGGTCCCCTTAATGCAATAAATACATGAACATAATCAATTCATATTTAAGAAGTTGATTAATTAGATTAATACTTTAAGGTAACGTTATTTTTTTGTGTAAAATATGCTAATATAAATAATCGAAAAGTCAATGTTGAATTCTTCAAAAAATAAGAACCAATTTTTCACATCTACCAGTAATTGTTAATAAAATTTTCCAAATAAAAACGAGTCGTCGTAAACGATCACCTTACGATCAATATATATCCCCAATAATTACGAACTAAATATATTTTTGAAAGGATTTTTCGATTGATTTAACAAGTCAATATAAGCTATAATTAATTGCACAACGTTTCGGAGACAATGTGTCTCCTTCAGACGTTAAAATTAATTAAAAATTATTTCATTTATTACAATGGCCATATATACAATAATGTTTCTATGTTTACAATTGCCTTAAATATATTTCTGTAGCATCAACTTGGATTTGACACTTTAATTATAATTCGTCATATATTTCATAATAATTACGCTACAATTTTTACAAGCGTTGTGCAATTAATTCCTTATATATTTACTTGTTATATCAATCGTAAAATCCTTTCAAAATTACAATATCATGAGTGTAAAAATGGTGAGTAAATGTATATATTATTTTGGAGTCCATTTTTATAAGTCATAAAATAACTTTTGCGAATTCGTGTATATAGTATTTTTTTAAAGTGATACCGAATATGTATATGTACTACTGAATGTCTCGTCTCTCATTCTTAATCACAGCAATTGTAAGCGAAGAGGGGAGTATAATGTAGGAAAATGGCTGAGAAGAGTGCAGTTACAAGTAGAAAGTGATGTACACATTACGTTTCTTTGTATATATACGACGAATTTCCTGTATATTTGACGTAATAGTGTCGCGTTTGTTAACTCCTTCATCTTAGTTTATTTTTTATTTATTTACAATTAAAACTTGTTAATTCACATCGTTATAAATTACCTTAAAAATTTTATCAATTTTTTTAACGCGTAACGACCAATAATTAATTATAAATTCAACGCACAACGAAATCGAAAACATTTAACAGGTATATGAAAAAGAGTGATAAAAAGTATAAACATACTGTACAGCGAAACTATCTAATTCTTAGTGGTCGATGAAACTGTTATATTCTCGCATATTTTTCGGTCATTCTTTAAACTCGGAGATTTTAATCTATTTATTATATGCCACGAAAAACGTCTGCAAAAAAATTTCGAAGAAGCGGTGACATGCTAGGAATTTTGTAACCCGCGTTCAATGTCATAACATGCCTTTTCGTGGTATATTATTTTTATACGTATTAAAAGCAGTTTTCTTTCACTTATAAATTCATTTGTTTGATCCGACAAAGATACGTTCTCGTACAAAAAAAAGTTTTAAACTTTTTCAAGGGGATATCGGAGTCTATACAAAACAACACGCTTATTACCGACATTTTCGTACTTTTCGTTATTTATTTGCATTTTTTTTATATATACTAATTATTTTAATCATCGCGTATTTACTGATTCATAACAAATGTGTGCTATGACAGTAATAATTGTCTAAAAGTCAAAAACAAATTTAAATAATGAAAAATAAGAATAAATAATGCAATATAGGAATTTGTATTTAGTTACGACATCTCAATTCCTAAATTAAAGATTCTTTTATTTTGTACACTTTTAATACCTATTTTTTTCTATGTTTTATTTACATATTAATTACGTTTCCAGAGCGCGATAGAGAGACGAAAAAAACATTTTAGTCTGCAGCGTGTATACATCACTTTTTGTTGCATCCGAGTGCAAGCTAAATATAGAAAAAAAACACGCACACACACATCGGCAATATAGAGACCTGGCTAAAATGGAAATTCCAAATTACCAATTTGCACTCGGAAAAAATGTATAATATTTTATTACATTTTAATTTTTATATAAAATTAAAACGTTCAAACACTATTGTATTACCTAGTATACATTAATGTATTACCGAGCGTAAAAACAAACGTTTACAATATGCACGCGCGGATAATGACAAATCGATCTATCACAAAATGGGAAATTCAATAGATCAAGAAGAAGTTAAGGATATATATTTTACAAAATTTTAAATATCGTGTTAAATAACGCAAATGCAAATTCAAACGCAACCGAGAATCTTTAAACAAACACATGCATATACACATATACCGAAAACGTTAGCACGCGAAAAAGCAACGCATTATCTTTCAACTCCCGTCTGACATTCGCATCACTCACATCGCAACATGTGAGTGAATGTACATATACGCGCGTGTATCAGGTGAATGTGTATAATATATACATGTATGTATATTTATATACACATGCAAGATATACAATACACAAAGACTGAAGAAAAAAAAATAGAGGGAAGATCAGCGACGCGCAAAATAATTGTTGCTGATTTTTCCATACCCCGAATTTCAATGGTCGGGAAACAATGCAGCAATGTTTTCCTTTCGTTATATGTCTATATATATGTACGCAAGGCAGAGATAAGAAGTAGAGAAAGTGAATGGAGTAAGTAAGTATAGGTAACATTTTTTGGTTTGATGTATCAAGTTTCCAAGTAGGTAAATGCACAACTGTTATTTTACATCTTATATTTTTGCTCCTTCTGTTCTTATTCAAATCAATTGTTAAAATTTTTTTTAAATTTCGTATTTACCTCATATTTTTATTACACAAGCACACCAGTGTTTTTTTTGTTAATATTAATATGTAATCACACTCCTTATCGCAATAATACTTAATTGAGCGAATTATCAAATTTAAAATACCCAATGAACTTTGACATTACTTTTTAAGCATACAAATTTTTTTTATTATAACGTTACAAGAAAGTAAATTTTAAATTAAAGTGTATATAAAATGCTCAAATTTTCAACTGCAGAACCAATTTACAAAAGAAATAAAATATTTATACAAGTATATGTTAATTATTGGAATTACTGAAATAAATGTAAAAATAAGCAATTTTATTGATACAATAAATATTGAATTGCACTTTTGCACATATAATTAAACAAACAAAATATTTATACAAATTATAATTCACAACAATAATATAATATATAAACAAGGATTTTAAAAATAAGTTATGATACGCAGCCCAGAAATACAAGGAGGTTTTTCTAATGTCTAAAAAAGGAAATGCCTAGTTTCAAACACATTATATTGTGCAAGCACCATAAAAATATACAAGAATTGGAAGAAAAAAATAAATAAATCACAATAGAATAATTACTGTTACATAAATATTAGAATAATGTTAACAAAAGAAAAAAATTAAGTTTATTATCTGAGATCATTTGGATTAATTATATTTAATATATATATGTGTGTATGTGTCTACAAAACAACGAGACAATGAATATAAAGATAGTATTCTATAAATCATTATTACCATTCATCTGTACAAACGTATGAAAATTATATTCTTAAAAGCTTTAAATGAAACTAAAGGCAATAAAAATGATGTTAATTGAAAAAAAATTGTTACTTTGTTTCTTTAAAATATAATTGTTGATAGTTTGTCATAAATAAGAAACAAATGGAATTTCAAGAACTAAATTATTTTAAAGCAAGTGACACCATCATTTATTGGATAAAATTGTCTGTGAATTTACAGGCCAATTACAGTTCATAAGCGTATAAAAGTTATGACCTAAGTTAGAAGTTTATAGCAGTATACCAAAATGACATCATCTCTATACTACCCATATATAACACAAACATGTTGACTTTATGCTTTTCACCCATTCTTTATTATTGCTTTATTTAATAATATTTTATAAATATTACATTTTCACTTATACATTTAAGAATTAAAAAGAGATTGTTATTACTTGTTATTGGTAAGTTACAAAAGTTTTTACTCGTGTAGTTGATTTAATCATCCACTGAGCATAATAAAATTTACAGATTACGCGAGGTTAAAGTTTTTATCTGTATATACATACATATGTCTCAGCCTATGATTTTTATATTATCAACCAGTGGTACATGATTATTTCATATTACATTTCATTATGAATTTTTAAATTCTCATTAGAATACAATAATTTTACAAATAATTCATTCAACTAGAAAAAGATCTTGATATTCTTTGTTTCTTTTTGAGTCATTACAACATCAATGGTTTACATGTTATTTTAATATACAATTTATTGAATCTCATTAATTATGTATTCACAATTTTTCTTCATGCAAATGTGTGCATAATAAACAAGCTATCTACACAACTTCAATAAAAATTACATTTTCAAACTCTATTCTATTTTTTAATCAAACAAAACTTGAATGTTGTTATAACTAAAGAAAATACCACAATGGTTAATTATTTAAAATTATGTTAAATTGACTTTGCAAGATTTATTACATTGAGCACTGTACAGAAGAGATAGTATTTTATCATATCTAATTTGTTTCTTTTTTAATTTTTAAAAATTCACTTTATTTAATTGCTTATGACATTTAAGAATAACATTAATTTCTCACAATTCTGAGTCTAGAAGGAAATGCCAGTTACTTTACAGCATTAGCGAGACTGTAAACCGAGCAGTATTTATATATAAGAAAAAAAATAAAAACTAAAAGGTAAAAAATAAATGATTCAAATATCCAAAATTCCAAAGTGTTTAAATCATTGATCAATTGTGTTACGAGTTCTCGTTACCTTTTTTTCGCAAAAAGAAAGTAAAATAGTTAAGTATATCCATAGAAACATGTTGATTGAAAGTAAAATAGATAAATTCACTTCTTTCCTACATCAAGATTATTAAATAATTCTGTATTCTGAAAAGGATTGAGGAATCAACTTGTTTGACTATGTGCAATGTTAAAGGAATTGACTGAACGAAAAGGTATATCGATAAATAAAGTTGTTACCACGAATGAACAACATAGAATCTACAAGTCGAATGTATACACCTCACCAGATTCAACACTATCTATCTGCAGCATCACCACTTAAAATTCTTATATACTCACAAAGCACTTAGTACAGTAAACCTGTATCACAAAAGAAACACAAGTTACAAATGTATCGCGGAGGAAGAAAAAAAAAAGAAAACAGAAAGAAAATAAAATTAATAAGTTAATATGTATGCATGTATGTATGTATGCATATAGATATATAAAGAGAGAGTATATTCTCGGAGAGCAGCGTATCCTCCCACAACGGGGTACTACACCCGTACGAGGAGACGCACACGGGCGTTGCTCGGCGGAAGTGCCACACAGACACACGCACACATGTGTAGGTAAAAAGGGGTTATAATATATACATGGAATTTAATACGGTATTACATTAACGCACATACCGTTGCAGAGAAGGTGGATCCCAGGTTAATTATCTTAACTCGAGGTTTCCAAACGCGCACCACGTCACCAAACACGCGCACCGAGATTAACAAAAAAAAAATATATGAAGAGAGGTGCGGATGGGATATCCTCTCGTACGTACCACGCACGCACACACACGGGGGCCACACACTCGCGGACTCCTGGCAGGACTGATGGGTGCGACGCCTGGCGACTTTACTCTCTCTTGCTCTCTCTCTCTCTTTTTCTGTTCCATACCGCAGTGGGGGTGGTCTAGAGGGCGCTTACGTCCGAGTTCTCCTACCGGGATCTTTGAATTTTTATATTTTTATTCAAAAATTAGTTTTTTTTTACAATATTACAAACAGTCATTTTTATTAAATTAAATTTTTTTTATTTTAATAAAATTATTCTTAATTTTGAAAAATACATTATAACACACAAATTAAAAAATATTTTAAAGAAAAAATTGCTTTTGATTTTACTTTATATCTTTATTTGATTGCACGAAATTTTTAGCTTTTATATATTTATTTTTTAATCATCATAATGATATTATTATTTATTAATTTTACAATTCATGTATTTGTTTTTTTTTAATCAGTGTCAAGGATTAAAGCTGTTATTGCTTTTACACAAGTTTTTTAATAATTTTTTGTACCATTTAAGCGATTAAAAATTAATTTACAAAAAGGTATTGAAATTTTTTTTTTCATATTTTGTGAAAACCAATTTTTATGTTTACTCAATTTTATATAAAAATTAAATGACAGTCTTGTTTAAACTTTATTAAAAAGTATTGATATAATTAAGTTTATGTAAAATAATAAGACATTAATAAAACGTAAAGTAAATTAAAATTTATTGGTGAAAATTATTCAAGTATAATAAACAATATTGTTTGTACTTTGTAGTAAATTACAAAATTGGGTGTTCATTAAATACTAATTCGATCAATTCGCTCTATTAATTATAAAGGTACTCTAATATTTTTTTTTTTTCGGTAGCTTATCAAATTACATATTCGAATATATATATATAATATATAAACGCACTAATGGAATTTTTTTTTATTAAATCTATATTCTTTCTTAGCTTTTGTAGCATTGCGCTCATATACTTAAAATTTTTAATTTGTACGTTTACATAAGAAATCATAAAATAAAAATTTACTTATGATAGTCGCTTACAAGTGCAGGTTTTTCTTCTATAATAAGCAAGAAATCTATATTGTACCATCATGGATGTAAAGCGGAACATTTGTTTAATTGTAAATCAAATTACTTTCAAGAGGTAAAAAGTGAACTAAAATCAGAAGCAAATTAAAAGGATCTATAAACGAAACCATAGTCCATGTCGTCCTCAGTTATTTATTCTGTGATACATAGAGTTAATACTGTGTATTCCATTGTATACACATAAAACATAAAAGTCATTAGTGCTCTCGAAGTCAATAGAAAAAGTTGAGAAAAAGTAATCAATATGTCCTCTCTTTCATTATGCTGATTTATCAAATTCACAAACGTTCAGCGCAAAAATAATAACGCCATCCACGAGATCACACAACAAATGTATCCTAGAAGGTTATGTACACTAAGCTCCTTCGCTGCTCGAAACTTTACTCTTTACGTATTCTTCGAGTTCTGCATCAAGCTCTTCTGCAGTAGGTGGTTTTTTGGGTTGTCGACTACTTCCACCTGGTCTACCACCACCACCACCACGTTTTCCTGGTGGTCCTCGACTTCTACCTGGACCACCTGCACCTCTGGGTCTTCGATTGGGCGAGCCACGTTTGAAGCTACCTAGTCGAGAGCCACGAATTGGGTTAGATCCTGGAATTTCTGAAGTCGCCAATTGTATGTTCATTTCACGACCATCAAGGGGCACTCCATTGTACTGTTTCATTGCCTGTGTACAAAAATTAAATTAAACAATATTAAAGTTTCACTGTACTGTTCTCATATATGTATCAAAATAAAATCAATTTTATAAATAATAGGTAATCTTGTTTACAATTACATTGAATAATGTAAAACATCAATTAATTAAGAAAATTAAATAATAAAACATTTTCTTTTCTATGGAGTGCACTGTTGTAAAAGAGCTCACTTAAGGGGATGTCGTACCCAGAAAATGGTCATTTTGTACTTTTTTTTATAAATAAATGAATAAAGTTTTTAAAAATCGCTGAACGTCAAGCCCTTAGGTATGTTTTAAATAATATACCCAAATTTTTCCAGATTTTTAAATCCATAATTTGATCACGATGTTTGGGTTGAAAGATTATGCTTTTTTAGACTAATAATTACTGACCAAACATTGTTAACTCAATTATTATTTAAAAAATGCTTTTTCGTTAAAAAATCAAAATGTCAAGCCCTTCCTTATGTTTTCAGTTATCCGTATGAATTTTGTTCAGATTTTTAATGCAATATTTTAGATATAATTTTTGGGTTGAAAGGTGCAGATTCCTGTAATTTAGGTCCGACATCCCGTTAACTACAAAGTTAGAATGAAAATAAAAAAGTAATAGATTTCCTTGGAATAATTTTAAACAATACAAGAAAATAACAAAAGATTACCTTAATAGCATCAGCCCTCCTTTCAAAAATAAGATCAGCAGAACCCAATGAACGTCCAGATCTATCGTAATGTACACCAGCTGATTTAAGAGGACCAAACTCACTGAACAACTCGAGTATGTCAGAATCCGTAACACCAAAATCCAAATTGGAAACAATGAGTTTGGTAATGTCAGAACTGGTACCAAATTTCCTAGTTGGCGGTCCAAGGAAAGCTTCACGCTTCAAATTGGTTCGAGGACGGAATGGGGGATTGCTTCTCGCGATTCCACCACGGCTACGACCACGCATCACGCCACCACCAGGTTTTCTACCTCGAATCGAACCACGTCGAGGTGATCCACGAGTCGGTCGACCACCACCTCGACCAGCACCACTGCCACCTCGTCTACCACGTCTGTTGGTTTTGTTTTGCTTGATGATATCATCTAAACTCATTTCCATCTTGCCGATTCTGTTATTACTGCACCTGTCCAAAAAAAATAAATTTTTTTTTGTAATTCAATTTTTTTTTAATTTGCAGAAAGTGAGTTTTACGGTTTTTCGACATTGAGCATCGAAAGTTACCATGAACATTGTTCGATAATAAAAAATATTAAATTGACGTATAACGTTCGTACTTAAAACAAACGTACGCCTGTTCGCACATTCGCACATTTGATAATAAGTAAACAAGTGCTTACATAAATTTTTAAAAAACTACTTATTCGTCATTCGTAGATAATAATAATTGTCAAAGAGACCTTTTTTCTAAACGACTTATTCACAGTAAGCAAATAAATAAAGACAAGTGTAATCTAATAATTGCCGCATCGACCGAAAATAATATTGGATTCCATATACAATAATATAAATATATCTCTCTATAATATATAAATATTTCGCCGCCGCCGCCGCCGCCGCCGCCGCCGTGTCTAAGAATTCAGGATTCAACATATATATATGTTTTATATATATATTATATTTATATATATATGTCATATATATATGTTTTATATATATATATATATATATGTTTATATATATGTTATATATATGTTATATATATATATGTTATATATATATGTTATATATATATATGTTATATATATGTCATATATATGTCATATATATGTCATATATATATGTCATATATATGTTATATATATATGTTATATATATGTTATATATATGTTATATATATGTTATATATATGTTATATATATGTTATATATATATGTCATATATATGTTATATATATATATGTTTTATATATATATATATATATATGTTATATATATGTCATATATATGTTATATATATATGTTATATATATGTTATATATATATGTCATATATATGTCATATATATGTTATATAAATATGTCATATATATGTTATATATATATGTTATATAAATATGTCATATATATGTCATATATATGTTATATAAATATGTCATATATATGTTATATATATGTTATATATATGTTATATATATTATATATATATGTTATATAAATATGTCATATATATAAGTGTGTGTGTGTGTGTGTGCGTGCGTGCGTGCGTGCGTGTGTGCGTGTGTGCGTGTGTGCGTGTGTGTGTTGTGTGTTGTGTGTGTGTGTGTGTGTGTGTGTGTGTGTGTGTGTGTGTGTGTGTGTGTGTGTGTGTGTGTGTGTGTGTGTGTGTGTGTGTGTGTGCGTGTGTGTGTGTACGTGTTATTTGTTTTTTCAAGAATAGATAATATATGTATTTTTTCCGTGCGCAAAAAAAAGTTGTGAATATAACTTGAAAGAATGTGTATTAGTTTACTAATTCCTGATAAAACTCATAAAATAGAAACAGACCTAAAATTTAATGTAACGTTTTAAAAATATGCACAAATTTTCGAAGATAAAATAAATATGAATCAAGTATAACATACACTTTTCCAAATATTTATATGTGAAATATACAATAAATTAAAAATTAAATACATAAATTATTGCATTTTTAAGATAATTCTATTATAAACAGTGATGGCAAAAGAAAATTCAAATTTTAACAGTGGCAATGTAAAATACGAATTACATTTCAAAAGTTTTTCGAAAATTATTATTTTAGTAGTATTTAATTTAAATATTATTCAAATCAAAATTTAAAAATAGTATGGATATATAAGTAAGTAGATTACGTATATTTATATAAAACAATATTTTAAATAAACAAGTATGTATTTATTAGAAACAGAAGGATATTTAAAAAATGAATTTGTTTATAATAATCAAAATAAATATTTGGGCTCTGCATAGTAAAAATAAATTGTATATAATTATGGATTAAAACGCAAATTTTGAAAGAGGGTGCAAATTACGAATTACGGGAGAAATGGAAGAAACAGGTTTTTATTTATTTACCGCTAAAATGTTATAAATAATTCTTTAAAACTAATACAAAAATTAATTTAATTAAGAAGAAAGTTTTATTACTCTAAAAGTACAAAATATTAATGACATATAGAACTCTTGGCAATGACTTAAATAAATTAATTTTAGGAGGTAAAGTTCTATTTAGATCCGTTTAAAATAATCTAAAATTTTAATAGGTTTTTACTAAATACTACAATTAAGTATACTTAGCCACTAAAATTATATAAGTAGTTCTATAAAATTAATAAAAATTAATAAAAAAATTTATTTATTAAAGAATAAAGTTTTATTACTCTAAAAGTACAAAATATTAATGTCATAGAACTTTTAGCGATGATCCTTCGTCATTAAATAAATTAATTTTAGGAGGTGAAGTTGTATTTAGATCCGTTTAAAATATTCCAAAATTTTCATAAGTTGTTACTAAATACTACAATTTAGTAAGTATATGCACTTTACTATTTTTGGTAAGTTAATTTTTCATTAACATTTATAATTATTAAAATATAAATTTAAGCTTTATAGGAATTCATATAGTTTAAAATTTACAGTTAACATTTAATGTCTCTATTTTTTTTATTATTATTATTCTGATTTCATTATACTAAATTTTGGTAAAAACTTTTATTTATAAATTGTAATCGTATTTAAAAAAAAATTAAATTTTTGGTATAAAACCCAATGCATTATAACAGTACCTCCAAGGTGTTGTGTGAATCGGTTTAATTTCTAAGGTGTCCATGGTAGTGAAAAAATAATACAATTTAAAACATTATTTTAAATAAATTTATTACGAAAAACCTTTTTCGAAATTAAAAATAGGGGGTTGGCGCGCGAAGCGCGCAGGGGGGCGAAGCCCCCCTAGTATTTATATATACTTATACGCGCTAAAGCAGACAATTCAAAGTTAATTATTTTATTTGCTTTAAATTTTCGTCATTCTCCGACCTTCATAAACTATGATTTCGATGTTTCCAGGAATATGTGTATACACGTACATAATATCTATATATACCTAAATTTATTAATTATATAAAAAATGATGAATTTAAATTTACATCCGAACAGCTTTAATTACATTTTAATGTACACGTTATTTTTATTACATTTTTAGGGAACGAATTTTTCAAGGACACTCGTTATTATAGGTTATTTATATTTTGTTATTTTTTGAAATATGAATTTTAAAAAAAAGTTTTTCTTAATTTACGTACAAAAATAATTTGATAATATACTAATAATCGAAATAGTCGATTAAATTAATTTTTTTTATTCAATGATTAAATTAATGTTTCGTGTAATAATAATTTACATTCTAAATTTGATTGAATTTTTAGTAAATTTCATGATTTTGGGAAAATTTTATTAAAGAAAAATTACGCATTGTAATTTTTTACAATATTTCTATTACCGAAATACTGACTATTTTCATCGAGGGTTAAAATTTTAAAATCATTTTTTGGAACCAGTTCCTACTAAAATATTCAATAAGTCGCAATCAAAAACGTATAACATCGTAAGTGCCAAAATTATTTATTTTTTTGTTTAAATTATTTGTACAAAAACATAAAAATAATATCAAATAAAATCAGTAATTTACTGCATATTGAAATATAGTGTATTTCTTTAAAAATAATTTATCAAATGAACGAAATGACTAGAATAGATATTTTCCCTACGGATTTCTACTTCACAAATCGTAAGTACATGAAGAAAAGGTAATTAAACTATTTGAAATATTCGCGCGTCTTGTACGCGAATGCAATAGTATAAATTGTCAATAACTTCGTCACTGAAACACGTCACATCGAAACCGTCATTTTTAATCCCCGGCATCAATATATTGACTTCCTCTCGTTTCATAAATGCGAACTTATAACACTTATACCATCTTTCTTTTTTTTCCTTGAATTAAAATGGAACATTTGTTCACTTTACATTTTACAACCAAACAAAATATCGAAATAAACGACAATAAATAAATAACCGAGTATTATTTACGAACGTTACCTAAATACTTTCTATCGATTATTGTATTTTTTATTACACTTATTATTACTATTTTACGTTAATAAAATTTTCATAATTTTAGGAAAATCGGCGAATAAAACTTAAAAAATTTGTTTGCGCTATTGGACGCTTTTGTAGGCGTGACTTTAAGGTTAGGCGTGGATTAACTTAATGCGTAAAAATAAAAAATAGGATGATTGAACGTTATGCAGGTAAATTTATTGCGAAAATTTAGAAACAACGATAATTAGGAGTATCTGGGAACGTTAAAATAAAATTAATAGTTAAATTTTCGAGTGACGCCACCAAGGTTATTTTCAGGTTATGGCAGGCATCCCGGGCGTTTATGCACGCAGAAAAAAGTTAAATTTTACAGTGACACACATATATACGGTTGTTAAATTTGAAACAAACAATAGATTAATTGTAGATTCAAAGATATTTAAATACTTACGCTTGTGTAAATTGTATGGAGAAGCTTCTATCCTCTTCTTTTTTTTACCGGCTAAAAACCCACGCGACCCCCGTACTAACGTTTCGATGGGCGAAAACCGACAAGCCTGCCCCTGGGTTTTTCTCTTTCGTTATATTGAACAAGGCGCATGCGCCGATGTCGATTTGAAGGAACAGCTGATATGTTGCCGCGTTTGATAACATTTCAAAAGTTAATTAATTATTTTGCATTTTTTGTTCGTTTCGACTTCGACGGAAATATGTTTGTTTTATATAAGTAATTATAAAAATTAAGTAGTTTGACAAAATTAATTTAACTGTTCGAAGTTCGTCTTTATTTTGTATAAAAATGTGTGCGAGTGTATAAATTAAAAAATTCTTAGTCTAAGAAAATAATGTTCAACGTTTTCCTACTATAGGAAGGATATACTTTTATATGAATTAAATTCATATTTTCATGGTATAATATAAAACTTGAAGGCTAACTACGATTTATAATGTCTTTTAGATTGTACATTAAATGCCACTATGAAGTTGCTTCTGCAGCCCACTCCAGATGCCTTGGAAAATCAGAGAAAATGCAAGTAAAGGTGTATAAGCTAGACCAGAACTACTATTATCAACAGCGCCATCACTTTGCATTTCTGTATTATTCTTTGGTATTTTGAAGCATTCGTCCATGCTACATTGATCGACATCTGGACTAAATTCTTTTTTCAAAAATTCCCAGTCGCAGAGACCATTTTTGCAACCTTCCATTTGAACCTTCTTCTCTGCAACGTAGAACATCACTTTATTCGGTGATGTTTCACCGTGGCACCTACAATAATTTTATGTTTTATCATTAGCTTTATTGATAAACTACCAAATTTCAAATTAAGCAATTAAGAATACAAAAGTTATTTACAAACCTGTAAAAAACAGCAACTACATTTGTTGCAAAAGGACCAAGAAAAGACGTTCGATAATTTCTATCTTGTGAGGAGGCATAACCTGAAGCTAAAAATGGTTTTGTTTCTCTACCGATTTTTAAAGCAGCCATCAATGATTGAAGTGTTATTGTGTGGGAAAAATAGAAAACTCCTTTGGGTTGACCTACATAATCTCCATTTTCAAGATTTCTAAAAGACATTTTATATTTATAATTTATTAATTATTGATAATTTTTAAGTAATTATTTAATTTTATTGTATAAAATTTAATCAAATTCATTTGCTCACTTAAAATGTTTAAACATGTCACTAAGAGTTTGACAACCAAGTTTAACACTCAATTCACGTCCTGGTCCACAGCAATAATAATAATCCAAATCTTCTCTATATTCTAGAACTTGAAGATCTTCTTTGCTGAAAACTGAGCACCAAGTGGATGTTTGATTCAAGTACCAGGCAGCTTCAAAACGACACATTTCATACATGGACTTGATTAGATCTGTAAAAGAAATGAGATAAGTTTTTAATTACTATAAAACAATTATTTATTATCGAAAGTTGTATTTATTTAGAAAAATAACATTTTAATTATACTTATAAGGTTTAATTATCTCAAATAAAACAATTATATATACGCAATTTTGTGTACTGATTTATAATATAGTCTTCTAAAATTTAAAACTTAATTTTTATTCAAGCCTTTTTTGTATAATTACAATCAATGTCATAAATTTTAAAAAATATTAATTAATATTGTTAATATAATTTATATAAAATATAATTTTTATAAAATTTAATCAATATTTGTTATTTTCAGCTGCTCTCACCAAAATTAATTTGTTCAACAAAACCAAGGCGTTGGCTAACATCCTTCAAAACTTTCTTAATCTCAGGTCCTTCAGTAAATTTGTTGCGCTCAGCATTAAGTTGATCTGCATGATAGTTGACCTCCCAAGCAGGACAGTTTTTGTGTGCCTGCAACAAATATGTAAAACATTCTAAGATCATTCACTACACCTTTCAAGGGCAACTACTTTTTTTACTGCATAAGAGTAAGAATAACGGAGTATAGCTTTTTTGTTTCTTTCTCTTGCAATTTCTAAATATAATAATTATAATAACTGTATTAAGAATATACAGTTACTAAAAATATTTCTTAAAACTTGAATTTTTACTGTACAATTAATTTTGTTGTAATGAAGTAAATTTTAAATAATTGTTTAAAAAACTTGAAATTTGAAAAAGAATTGTAATATTGAATTTATGTTGGCATAAAAATATCTATTTTTAATTTGTAATGCAACTCAATTACCGAGAAAGTCAAATATATTTAAAATAAATTTTAACAGTTTTAAATAATCAGAATACAATAAAACATTAAAATAAAAATTAAATTGACATAATTAAGATGATAGAAAAAATTCATGATTCAATTAATTCAATGCAATCATTTATTTAAAAGACAAGTACTTTTATTATTATAATATAATTAAAATAACAATATATTTAATAAACAAAAAGAAAATAATTTTCATAAAAGAATAGTAAACTTACCAATAAAAGTGTATCATTTGTAGGTGCCTTTTCAGATTCTATGGATCTGCCACTAGGAAAAAGTCCACGAGCAAATGATTTCAAACTAGCTTGTGTTCGTTGTGTGTCTGTTCCTCGAAACTGCAAAGTATTACAATATGCATTATTTTATTAGTTTGGTTATAGAAAAGCTCTCGTGTCATTTATGATATTAAAAACTAATTTTTATTTAATTAAAATTTGAATTTTCTAAGAAAATTGAATGAATAGTAGTCTCCACTACGAATAATTGTATACATACTATGAATTCATTAGGATCACCAATTCGAGCATCCGTTTGTAAAAGTTCAGGAAAAGATTTTTGCAATCTCTTAGCTAATAAGAGAAGATCCTCTTTTCCTTGAGGAGCTAAAATATCAGCCATTTCCAATTTAAGATTTGGATCTATTATCCATTTCTCAAAATTTTCCACATCTCGAGGACACAATTGACCATCTACGAAGTAACATTGTTTCATGTATTATTACACAATTTATATACGAAACTCTTAAGGTAATTTATTAACTCACCACCTCGTTTATGGTTTTCAATTATTTCATCACGAACTTTTACCAAATTTAACAATTGAGGGATCTTACTTTTTCCTGGATATCGTGTACCATGCCTCGCGAGCATCCATATTTGAACGGGTACGCAACCTGAGAGAATGATTATTTATTTTTTTTTTTTACTTGAAAAATCAAAAATGTGATATCATAAATTTTAAATTATTTAAGTCACAATTTGTGTCGGTCTCCGTAATTTATAACGCGTACATGTAATTTATAAAAGTAGATTACTCTAACGATAACACATCGCATCTGGATATTCTTATCAGGATTACTTATTTATCACAATGTTTTATATTTATAAAGTTTAATTTACTTTATTCTTTTTTTTTCATTAAATAATTCATCGAAATTTACGATTTTATTGACATCTTATTACCATTCGCACATACATATACTCAATAAAGATTATTAGAAATTTATTCATTTTAATTTTTGCAAAAAAGTTAATTATTTTGTGGTTTAATTATTAAAGTATGAGCATTGAGAAAAAACGGCTGCCAATTAATTGGCATGTAGCTTCCTCAAATTAATATGTCGATCCTGTATGTAATATATTACTCAAATATAGTATTATTTATTTATTTAAAACAAAATGTTATAACAATTTAAAAATATTGTTCTTTTTGTATTGAAACTTATATAGCTAGTTATAGTTACCTAAAAAATTAATGTAATTGTGTATAAAAATAGTACACATCTACGTGATAAATGTAATACAAAAATGATTAAAATAGAGAAATAAAGGTCATTTCGTCAATTCTCAATTAATATTGTTCATAATCTTATGTTTGAAATATTCCAAGAATTTTTCTTCATTATAAGAAAATTGTGTACAATCAAATTGAATTTTTCATCAACTGGCATAGAAAATTTTAGATGGCATCAATTAAAAATATAACAAATTAGAACTTAACATGTATGTTAAGTTTCTTTATATTTTTAAAGTTTTAATTTTAAAGCAAGTTACATACTGTTCCTAAGCACAATTTTCACAAACTTTTGTTTTGCTGTTTCCATGCGTACATGCAATCATGTCATTTTCAACAGTTTCAACTTTCAACCGAACATTCATATCACGTTTTAAGAGGCTTCACATCATTTTTTTAAAAGAGGATTATCTTTTTCACTTTTCTTTAAAATTTTTTAAAATCATTTTCTTTCAAAAATAATATAAAGTTATTATGTTGAAAACATAATTATCAATAAAATCACAGCGGTCTTTGTTCCTAAAAAGAAAATTCCACTCAACTAGATTGAACTTCTTGCAACTGACTAAAAATCTTTTGATGGTATGAATAAAAAATATAGAAATTTTTTTTTGCTTTTCTATGAATTTTCTAGAATATTCTTCCAAATATATTCCAAAAATATGGTTAGTTCCACATTAGACTACTTTATAAGTAAACAAAATTTTAATAAAAATTACATTTTAGATTATAATTTTTTTCTTAAAAACTAATTCATTAATGATTTTGAATATTTTACAGCATAATGCTATTATTATTTATACATTAATTTATATAATTAATTATACATTAATTTAATAAAATCGTTCAATTAAAATTTTTTCCGATCTTATATACCTGTTATAGTGTCAAAAAACCGTTCGTTTACAACTGTTAAACAAATATCTCATTGAATTCTTTAAATATTTTTATCAGTGTGTAAAAATAATCAAAACAGCACTAAAATCCAAACGAATTATATATGCGTAGTTATAATAAATCAAACTTTCGATTTAAACTTTGATTCGCCGTCTTATCTTTAATTAAACGTATACTAATTCCGTTTCAAGCGATTAAAGTAGTAATACGATTTCCGAAGAAATAACGGTCTGTTATAGTAGTTGCAAACAAATATCGCATAATCCCGTTTTTCATTTAATTTTAAGGTCTTAAGGTCGGAGCCACGCTACATGTATCTATATATTCCTTCGTAAGAATTTGATGAAAAGTTACGAACGAATACTTGTTCAGTTCTAAAATAATTTATATGAAAAAAAATGTTTAAATTGTTAATATCAATATAATTATTGTGTTGAATTTTGTTCAGATTTTTAATTTAACATTTTAAATAAGATTTTTGAAATGCAAAAGGTAGATCCCTGTAATCTGGGCCCGACATGTTCATCGATCTCAAATCCGGTAGAAATATGTTGTTCCAGATAAATTAATTTCTATACTATACTCACTAGATTCGGGTCGTGTAAGGTTGCCATGTACACGTTGATAAGCAGTCCTCGTGCTCAATAGTGGATAAAAATCAACTTCCGGATTGTAACACTTTTGAAAACCACTGCTCGCCGCTTCGGTAAGAGCGACACCAAAAATTAATAAAAACGGGTGTACATTCATCTCTTTTCCTTTTTCTGCAAACGATTGCACATTGCACGATTACAACCAAATCTTTTATATACATAATTACACGCATAATTATATCATTGGCTCTACAAGAATAAATGACACGAATGATGAAAATGATTCGTAACGATTAGATTCTATACAAAAGCACGTAAAAAATTTAATCTTTTTCTTTTTCTTTTCGATCATGCGAACTTAACGCTAAGAATTTTAATTACACAACTTCGAATCAAAACGTGATGCATCGCGACAAATTTCGATTGTATTAAAAACAACGGTTACACGCGTGCTCGCGATTAAAACATGACATATTTGTCGTTTTGGCTAATTATCCAAAATTCACATATGTACATCTTATTGTATTCTCGGAAAAAAAATTGTTTATTTGATTTCGTTGACCCGTTAAATAATTAATTACCAACATTTACATAATTATATTTAAACATTTTTATTAAATACATTTTTAATGTACAATTTTGTTTAATTAAAAGGTATATATAAACTCGATAATCGTGTAATTGATTAATCAACTCAGTATTTAAACACAGAGGCATCGACTAATAAAATTTTTACATAAATAATTATTTATTTTTTCCATCTGTTAATACATTTTTTCATAAAGTACGTAATAACGTAAATGCAAATATTTTCGAAGTCTTCGAGGCGGATAATTATTTAAATTTTGATAAATATTTAAATGCCTTATTTCAAAATGACCAGACTTTATATTTTAATGGAGAGAATATGAAAATTAAACAATAAACGGTTGATAAGAAAATTCTAACATTAATAAATTAACTTGATATTTAGAATTGAATAAGACTGAGTAATATCGTTATGTAATATATATTTTTAATATATACTGTTAATTAAAAATTTTAATTGTTTATTATTTAATTAACGATATAATTAATATAATAGAAACTAAGGCCTAGTATAGAGATAAATATATTTTATCTCTACACAGGCAGTTATTTTATTGTAATAATTTTTATCTGGTAATAAAATAAATTAAATATAATGTATAAGCTTTCAATTTTCACGAAATATATGCAGCATTTTAATTTTATTAACGACATCGTTACGATTTTAGTAAATAAATGAATAAAATAAAATAATAGAATAATTAATTATTTTTTAAATTATACTCATTCAGTTAAAATTGCAAATCCAGACATCGAATAAGAAAATTGCGAAAATAAAAATAATAATTAATTTTCCTGTTTACTTACAAATATGAAACAAAAAAATTGTTTGGGTTAAATGTATGGCACTCGTTGTGCAGTGGTTCCACTCGCGAAATCAACAAAATACACGTTGAATAGTCGAGAGGCCGCGAAAAATTGGCATTAGAAACCGAGGACACGAGATTTGAATGTTAGCGCGTCTGGATACTTCGAGCGAGTGTCGTGCATGTATAAAATTTAGCGATGTAAATGAAATAAGAAGGGGGGAAACTGTATATCCTTCTCTTTCTCACTTTTTTTTATCCTGTAGAAGGATTTTTCGAAGGAGGGATACCTGTTACTTATATATTTCAACTTACTCATTCGAGATTTTAACAGTTTCACGAGTGATTTTTTTACGGGATTATAGGTAAATTGATATTACGGTATTGTAAAATAGTTTATTAAATTGTAATTTTTAATCTTAAAATATCTAAAAAAATGTATTTTATATAAAATAATAGACTTTTATATTGACAAAAGAAAAATTTATAATTTAATCATGTATATAGAAATTTTGATATAAATAAAGTGTAAGTGTTATATGTTATTTACACGATAAAATATAGAGTCGATATAAAATGCAAAAAAATTACGTTATAGTAGAGTTATATTTTTTTTCTAGTTTGAAAAGTCTTAAATTTCAGATTTTATTCGCAGAAAGCCTATAGGAAGATTTTAGTTTTAATATTTTTCCTATTACAAAATATAATTTCTTTAAAACAGTCAAAATCTGTAATGAACATTTGTACACACTTATAATAAAATATGAAATAAACTTTATTATAAACAATTACAATATATAAAGACTCAACGGTAACAAAAGTCCAAGTTGCATTGATCCGCTTGATTGGCAAATTTTTGTTTAAGCAATTCCCAGTCGCACAAACCATCGACACAACCATCCAGTGTCCACGGTTTCTCGGATACGTGAAGCATAACCTTGTGAGGTACTTTCTCATCGGTACACCTGTGAAAATAATCCACAATTTACAAATTTATGTTTTAATGTTAGACGACGCGTTTTCGCTTATGCGTTTACATATTCGTAAATATATCACGTGATCTTTAAACTAACACGGACGTATATAACGAGGGTCACGTGATTCTATAAGTGATCACTTTGAATTTTATAGAACGGCAAATATTTTTAATTTTGAGATAACGTTTTAGAAATTGAAATTCGCTCGAGTGAAAATGTTTTCGTTCAACAAAATGTTTCTTAGTCGGGTGTCATTATTCTCTCTATACCTTATCGATACGTTTATAGTATTACATTCAGTTGGAAATAATTAAAATAAGGCTATCGTTAAAAAAAAAATTCTAAGAGACTATGACTTTTATAACGTTTATAAATATTTTATATGCCGTATTTTAAACGTAAATATTTATTAGTTCTTTTGTTAACCGATTTATTTTTTAATTTTTGGTAAGTGAAGTTTTTTAAAAAGTAATGGAAATTTCTGTCTAAAATTAAAAAACACAAACTGATTATTATTAAAGAAAGGGTAATTAACTGTTAGAAATATAAAGAGGCTCAAGCGTCTTCGTATAAAAAAATAAAAATTACTGAAGGAATTACAGAAAATACTGAGAAGATATTTTATAACGTTTTAACGGTTTGAAGAACATTAGAGGTTAACCGACTGAAAGACGTACGAGAATAATAAGATTTTTAACACCTTGTTTACAGGGATAAATGGCACAAACAGCTATCATTTCTTTATAAAACAGGTTAACAAAAGGAATGGGTTACCGACTAGCGACCAAACGAATCACGATTCTGAGTTTTAGCAAAGTTCAGTTATAAATTTAAGGGGATGTTGGACTCAGAAAATAGTTATTTTTAAATTGTTTTATAAACAAAAGAATAAATTTTTTAAAAAGTCCTGAACGTCATGTCCTTAGACATGTTTGAAACAGTATACTCAAATTTTTTCAGATTTTTAAATGTGTAATGTAAATCTAACTTTTGCGTTGAAAATTCATGCCATTTTTGACCAATAATTACCGACCGAAAATTGCTTATTCAATTATTATTAACAAATTTATTTTTTCTTAAAAAATCAAAACGTCATGCCCTGGCTTTTGTTTAAACTACCCATATGAATTTTCTCAGATTTTTAATTCAATATTTCCAATATAATTCGTATGGTGGAAGGTGTAGATCCCTGTAACTTGGGTCCGACATTCCGTTAACAATAATAGGCAAATTTGAGAATTATTTGGCAGATACAAAGTAAGAAAAAGTTATTCAAAACTTTTTTTCTCAATATTTAAATGTTCCGACAAAGATAGGTGATGGTAACGAGGTATACTTGGAGAAAAAGTTTGCAAAGTTTGCCTAACATTGACTAATATTGCTTCACTATGTTATAAAGTGCTAAACTTATAGTTAAACCTTAACTGCAATTATTATAATTTTGTAAAAGGCTATATTAATAATTTTTTTTTCAAATATTTTGTAAACCTGCTGTACTTCGCCAAAAGTGCAAATCGGCTGATTATTTCGAGGTTAATTGAAACCACATACATTTTGGCCATTAATTATGGATTGTTGTTAGCCAGATTATGGTCAAACAGATAGTTTTTCACTAAAGATGCACTTTATAGATTCTTCAATTTCGACAGTGATATAGGTAATACTAAAAAGTAATCGAAAAGATAATAAGCAACTATTGGCAAAGTTATAGGCAAGCATTTTAAAAAAGAAAATTTGTTCACTACAGCTCACCAATTAATTACTAATCGTCTACTTTTCGAAATAATAATAAAAACTTACTTGTAAAATACGGCAATTAAATTAGCCGCGAAAGATCCAATAAGCGATGTTCGGAAATGTCTATTTTTCATTGTTTCGTAATTTGTGGACAAAAGAGGTGGCGTGTCTTTTCCGATTCCCATAGCGGACATCGTTGCCTCGAGGGTGACAGTGTGACTAAAGTAAAATATTCCCTTTGGTTCAGTATTGCTAGGTTCCTCTAAATTTCTATAAGAAAAAGAAAACAAATATTTAAATCATTTACAAACCTCGAAGTAATTAGAAATTCAACATTTGAAGGTTAAATAAAACTCTAATTTTGCCATTTATTGGGCATTTATTCGGTATTTTAAAACACTTGGCCATTTTTTGGCTTAAAAAACGTTACATTTATGGTCAGATTTCTACTAGGGAAGTATAGATCCTCAAATTTGTATGAAAAACTACTCGTTCGGAGCGAATAGGAGCTTTCCAACTTTTTTCGAGTAGGGTATATTACTCAACTCGAGACGAAAAACATATAGTGATTCAACGTTAACTCTAACAAATTCATGAACAAATAATCATTGGTAAAATAGTGGTACCAATTTTGTATCAACATATCAAACTCACCGGAAATGTTGAAACAAGTCCTTGAGGAGTGGGCAACCGAGCATCTCGTTGATTCTTCGACCGGGACCGGAATAATAGTAACAACCAATGTCTTCGCGATACTCGAGAACACGAATGTCATCGTCGGTGAAAACGGCACACCAGGGTGACACTCGTTTACTCTCGTGCCATGCTCTTTCATATCGACACATATCGTACATTAGCAGCAACGTGTCTGTAGCAATGCAAATTCTCAAACTCTGAATTCTAAAGGGTCGAAATATTTAAGCTAGGGAGTGTTAATTAACAATTCCATGTGCACCAACGCGGTTATTGTAATATTAAAATGCGCATATTATCGAAAATAAAAAATTTTGTAAACAATTAATTATCCACATTCACAGAGATTGAAATACTGACATAACCATTTTGAAAAGCGTATAAAGTACATTTTTGTACATTGGATCTTGGATACATTTTATAGACATCGCGATATCACCTCTTACTGTTTCCAGATTAACACAGTTATACATTTACTTTCTACAATACATAAAGAAAATTATTTTTAAAATCTAATTTTCTTTTATGAGTATGCAATGTGTTACACCTTTTATATGTATATATAGATGTATACAAGCTTTTTTACGTGTTAAACGGTGAAATGTAAATTTAAAAATGTAACTAATATACTATATGTATTAAAAGTTACATTCAATAGAATGTGTAAGTTCTTTTTTTTAGATAAAGTGACACGTGCTAGTTTTCGTTTAAGGAACATCAATATGCAATATTGAAATTACTACCCGAAATTTCACACTTTTCAAAACGTAATACTCACATTATACACTTTTCTTAAAGTGTAAAATTACCAATTAACACATACTAGCTTCAAGTTTTACTTTAGGGTTTAAAGTGTACATTATATAATTTGTAATAATAAATTTTTGTAATAACAGATTTTACCAGTAATCCTTTCTAACAATGTTTTCTTTCCTTTGAAAGATATTCTGTGAATTCTTATCAAATTTTTTAATGAATAAATCAACGAAATTTTTGTGCTACCATGGAGCATTATTTTTTAGTTATATATCACCGACTAAAATGGTTATTTACAAATTATTTAATTCATTAATAATTAATATTATTTCGAAAAACATGCTCTGTAATGGTATGCTCGATTCCCTTTTCACAGATCTGTGATTTTTTTCAATTTTGTCTTTCATAAGAGAACAATTTTGTATGTACCAAAAAATAGATGGTTAATAAATATATTAAATTGTACAGCAAACATTCCTTTTTTTATGCCGATCTAATCATTATGTATACATACCATTGTCGAGACTACGTTCAAAACCCAATCGTTTGGTAACATTTGTCAAAACGTTTTGGAAATGTGGACCACCCGTAAATTTCTCTGTTTCGGCATCCACGTGATCATTGACAAGACTCTCTTCGTAAGCAGGACAATTTTTGTACGTCTGGAACATCGATGGATTATATTGAAGTGTACCTTCATTAATCTCGAACAATGAAGATATATATACGTACATAGAGAAGGCTATCATTTTTGGGAGGTGTCACGGGATCTACCACATTTTTCCTACCAAACAATCCAAGCATAAATGAATTTAAACTAGCTTGCGTTCGTTGCTTCGCCGTTGCTCGAAACTGTGCGATATATTACATTAATCGATATTAGTATACATAAATGATAATTCGTATACGCAGATATAAAATTTTCAAGTAAAATTTAATCTCTTCATTGCAACTTGTGAATTTAACTTATTTTAAACTTAAATATGTAATATTATAGCTATTACTTTATCAATTATATTTATCGTTAGACTCGCGAAAATATCTAAATATTTTGTTGAATAATTAACTATATTTTATTTCAATGTAAATTAAAACAATACAACGTCACATTGGGCAATACCCTGAGTTTCTTCAGATACAAAACTCTATGCTTTTTGGATTTAAACTACAACATTTTATATTTTACAAACCGCATTATTTTAATTTTACGTAGAAAATTGTTTCGAAACTACGAGCTTAAGATTTACTAAACAGTAAATATAGTAAATAATTGCTAAAGAGTTATAAGTAAAGAAATCTAGTCAAATTGGCTATAAATTTTACCAAAGTTAATCAATATAGATCTCGTACTTTAATAAATTTAACGTAAGTGTTATTCAATTTTATTTAAAACAAGGAGTAGTAATTTTTGCTTGACATTTTTTTTTTCTGTGTACACACGTGTATAAATGTGCTCGATTATATACCGTGTAACTCGATTGCGATACATTTTTTGGATCCACTTCTAATAAATCTGGAAAAACAGCGCGCAAACGTTCACCAAGTGATTTTAACTCTTCTTCTCCAGTTGGCGTTAGATAATCGGGATTTATCTCGCTAGATTTTGGATCTAGATCCCATTTACGAAGATTGTTCAAATCATCGTAGCACAGTTGACCCTCTATTACAAGTTTGAAAAATCAATGTTATATGGAATAATTAGTAATTAAGGAGATAACCTATATCCATTATTTTTGAGTAAAAATTGGCTAGTTGTTCAAAAAAATGGAGTTATAACTTTTTTCCTAATAATGAAAGGTTTTTTCTCACTTTTTTAACTCATTGTTACTGGTAAAATCGGGTGAATCTATCAATTCCATTTAACTATAGCCATATTTGGGATCGCTTTAAAGCTTTGCTTTATTTTGTCTATAATATGAAAACTGGCTCGTCTCACGCCATCAAAGTTGTTTGGAAACTATTTTCGACAAATTTGTGCAGAAATTGTTAGTCCATGTATTTTTGTAACAACGATTTTGACGAGTCAAATAATTCCCTATATTCAGTGGATACATAGAAAAGCTAATTTTACTAGATTCGATTAGTTTTCTGGACGAGATTATCCGAGAAATCTATTTCTCAATGATTTGAGACAATGTCAAGTAAAATCGTTTCATTGATAGTCACTAACTAACTAACGATAGTAACTCTGACATTTTTGTTGAATCAATTTCTACTAGAGAATTTAACATAAACAATTAATTAATCAACAATCTGGTTACTTCCATTACTGAATATATCTTTCTGCAATATTTTCTTGCTTATTTGAATAGTATCTATACATTTTTTCAAAATTCTTGTAAAACTAAATCATTAAATTTTTTGGTCAGTCGTAAAATTCAATTTAGTACAAGTTCTTCTCATTTCAACAAAAAAAGAAAAGACAAAAGTATTACTCAGATTATTATAGTTTCATTAATTTAATTATAATTTTTTTGTTGTTTTTTTAAATGTATAATTCGAAGAGGTAAAATCAATTGTCTGATAAAAAAATCAAATGTTAATTGTTTCAATTATTCTGCAGTATATCTTGATTATACAATTTGGATGATTCTATATATAAGTTAAATTGATAAAAATACAATTCGTATACGCGCATATATTATCAATATTATTTATAAAGTTGCTTAATTGTACCGATATCAGACTGATAAATAAGTTTAAGATCAATACACACACTCATATATATATATATACAGTTTTCTAATATCTCAATAAAGTATATTATTAAAATGTAATAAGATTAATGTATAATAAGTAAGTACGTACTTCCTCTTTTATCGTGATTATCGACAATCCGATCTCGAAGACTCCTGAGTGTTAAAAATTGATTAACATCGTCGCATCCTGGATATCGAGTTCCATGTCGCACGAGTGCCCAAATTTGCACTGGTCTACAATCTATGAAATTTATCCATAATTCAATCGATTAATTTTCATGTTTATTTCCATCACATCTCGCTAATTTTATCAGAATTCCTCTATACATTCTAGATCAATAAAATTAACAATCGCGTAACAACGTGTCATCGACACTTACACGCGATACAAAAAATCCTTATTGAATAAATTAATCGTAAAAAAAAGAAACGTTAAAAATAAAAAAGGAACACCTAAATTTCGAATTCGTTCACGAATTCATAATGAATTATATATCCTTGAGAATGTCGGATCACCTAAATATATATATACAGATTGAGAATAAAAATGCTAATGGACTTACTCGATTCTGGCGGAAGTCGCGAAATATTTCCACGTGCGAATTGGTAAGCAGTCCTGGTACCCATTAACATGTAAGGATTCGTCTCTTCAACGTAACATCGATTCGCATCGTTTAATCCGACGACTAATAAAATCGTCAAAATCGCGCTTAATTTTATCATTTTGCTCTAAAAAAAAGAAAAATAAATACGTGAAACATCAAACTACTTTGTATATACATAATAAATATACACCGACATTATACGTCTTCTTATCTATTATAGACGAAAATCAAGTAAAAATAATGATTTATATACCTTAACGCTCGTGACGAAAATTTTTGTAATATTACCTACGATAAATGTGTATTATATGCGCGATGTATAAATTTTTATTTCACACGATATACATATATCAACTTTCGAAAGCGTGCATATTGATGTATGTATATAGATATATCAACCTTCACGAAAATGAGTAAGAACACATTTCTATTTTAAAATTAACTATATTAATAATCGTCAACAAAATAAAAACACTAACTCGTGTAATTAAGTAGATATATACATATATCGGGTTAACGGTACGATGTTAACTTTTTACTATCACTTTTTTCTATTAATAATCTATCAGTATATGTATCGACACATTTATTCGAAATATATAGTTTATATACATATATTTTTAGAATTTTTAGTTTATATATATATATTTCGAAATGATAAAACTTGCAACTGTATTTAACTCACTTCATCGATCGTCGGATACTTTAAAAATGAATGAACCAGCTTCTCATTTGCCCGATAATTACAATAATTTATTGAGCGAAAAGTGACATTTTACCTTTACAAAAAGAGTATGATTAAACGACTGTTAGAATTATCAACTTTGTCAATTAATTCTTATCTTAATGTGTATTATGCGCTATAAAAAAGAGAAGGAGATAATCAAAATTTTTTAATCTCGAGTAATTAACATTAAATTGAAAAGAACGTTTTATGTGATCAAGATAAATATAATAGTCAAAATCTGAGTATATTTACACTTGTGGAAATGACACTATGGGAACTATAAATAAAACAGTATTATTACACATGTATGTTATCTGTATATTTTTTTAATTTATTATATATAATATCGTGTTATTATACAAAAATACTTTATTAATTATATATTTATCTTACATTTTTTTATTTAAACGGTTTATCGATAATGCGTTAATACATTTCTATATAGTAATATAATACTTGGATTTTCTACGATCTTTCAATTGTGTAATATATTATTTTTATAAAAGTGCAATGAAATTACGATTATAAAATGGAAAACGATTGATTTAAAAGCTACAAATTTTCTGCGTGAAGCTTGATAGAACGAGTGTGAAAGGATATACACGCCTGTTTAACTAGGTACTATCGGTAACGTCGATCCCGACAATACCGTGATCTGGTGTACCGATATGTAGATACCGTCAAAAATGATAAGAATAATCGGAGTTTAATGTCGGTATATATAACTACAGGACCGTTTCACACAATTCGTACAGCGTGTACATCGTGTACATTGTAAACATCTGGTAACATATGAATAGTACAATAAATACAAAGACAGTACATTCGAAGTAAATGCGAAGATGCATATATACGCAACCGTGTTAGATCGCGGTTCAAGTCGGACGGAGGCAATTGAGGGTTTGTTATATAACGTATGGGCGCGCGTTCGAAGTAACTTTCTCCAAATTTAAGAGAGATCGACGGGTTAAAAAATAAAAACATATATGTACGAACTATTATTTACAAAGGTCGAGATTATTATTTGTTATTACATCACAGAGTGAAACGAGAGCGAAGAGTAACGAGGCTGATGACGAGGAGACCGATGATACTCAAACTTTGTAAACCGGATGCCGCGTTCGGATCGTAACAGAAGTTGAGGGTAGCACTCGTTCGCGGTTCTTCCAAACCTGTCCTTCAGGTAATCCCAATCGCACAGGCCGACGCTGCATCCATCCATGTGAACGGTCATTTCGTCCAAGTAGAACATTACTTTATTCGGCGATCGAGCGTCGCTACACCTGGAATTATTATTATTTTTGTTAGAATTATTATTATTTTTTTTAATTGGACTGAATGTACTTTATAGAGAATAAAAAAAATCTATCCGCTCGATTTTAGATTGACAAATTATCTCTATTAGATTTTTTATTATTTAAATAATATGACTTTTTTATTTATTTTATAGTTTGGAAATTCATCAGGCAAATGTGCTGAAAGAAATTGTGATGAAAGAAACATTTAATGGTCATAAACTGTAAAAATTTCAAATAATTATATCAATTAGTTTTGATTTAATTTGAAAGTTTTCAGGATTAAAAAGCATTTAATCCACTTGATATTTGGTAAATAATAGTCATTTTGGTAGTTTCGATCCCTATTATTTTTCAGTCCAAAATATCCATTATTACCTGAGTTATTAAACATTATGTATTTTGGCACAAAACGTTTGATTATTTGTACCTCTGATAATAATTCATCAATATTGTTGAAAAAATTGTGGAAATAGAACATAATAATAGCATTATGTTGTAAACATTTCATAATCGTTCATGGATTAGTTTTTGAGAAAAAAATTATAATCTAAAATGTAATTTTTATTAAATTTTGTTTACTTATAAAATAGTCTAATGAGGAACTAACCATATTTTTGAAAGAAAATGTTTTTAGAAAATCCAAAGAAAAGCATAAAAGATAATTTTATATATTATTATAATTGATAATTGATATCATCAAAAGTTTTATATATATCGTTAAATAAATGTAATAATAATTATTTTTTGCTCGGTCGGTAACAATCAGGTATGTCACACCTTTAAGGGCATTTGTAACACAACTTCTACATACATAACTTAATTTCAAATCGCGCAATATAATACTTGGATTTTCTACGATCTTTCAATTGTGTAATATATTATTTTTATAAAAGTGCAATGAAATTACGATTATAAAATGGAAAACGATTGATTTAAAAGCTACAAATTTTCTGCGTGAAGCTTGATAGAACGAGTGTGAAAGGATATACACGCCTGTTTAACTAGGTACTATCGGTAACGTCGATCCCGACCAATACCGTGATCTGGTGTACCGATATGTAGATACCGTCAAAAATGATAAGAATAATCGGAGTTTAATGTCGGTATATATAACTACAGGACCGTTTCACACAATTCGTACAGCGTGTACATCGTGTACATTGTAAACATCTGGTAACATATGAATAGTACAATAAATACAAAGACAGTACATTCGAAGTAAATGCGAAGATGCATATATACGCAACCGTGTTAGATCGCGGTTCAAGTCGGACGGAGGCAATTGAGGGTTTGTTATATAACGTATGGGCGCGCGTTCGAAGTAACTTCTCCAAATTTAAGAGAGATCGACGGGTTAAAAAATAAAAACATATATGTACGAACTATTATTTACAAAGGTCGAGATTATTATTTGTTATTACATCACAGAGTGAAACGAGAGCGAAGAGTGACGAGGCTGATGACGAGGAGACCGATGATACTCAAACTTTGTAAACCGGATGCCGCGTTCGGATCGTAACAGAAGTTGAGGGTACACTCGTTCGCGGTTCTTCCAAACCTGTCCTTCAGGTAATCCCAATCGCACAGGCCGACGCTGCATCCATCCATGTGAACGGTCATTTCGTCCAAGTAGAACATTACTTTATTCGGCGATCGAGCGTCGCTACACCTGGAATTATTATTATTTTTGTTAGAATTATTATTATTTTTTTTTAATTGGACTGAATGTACTTTATAGAGAATAAAAAAATCTATCCGCTCGATTTTAGATTGACAAATTATCTCTATTAGATTTTTTATTATTTAAATAATATGACTTTTTTTATTTATTTTATAGTTTGGAAATTCATCAGGCAAATGTGCTGAAAGAAATTGTGATGAAAGAAACATTTAATGGTCATAAACTGTAAAAATTTCAAATAATTATATCAATTAGTTTTGATTTAATTTGAAAGTTTTCAGGATTAAAAAGCATTTAATCCACTTGATATTTTGGTAAATAATAGTCATTTTGGTAGTTTCGATCCCTATTATTTTTCAGTCCAAAATATCCATTATTACCTGAGTTATTAAACATTATGTATTTTGGCACAAAACGTTTGATTATTTGTACCTCTGATAATAATTCATCAATATTGTTGAAAAAATTGTGGAAATAGAACATAATAATAGCATTATGTTGTAAACATTTCATAATCGTTCATGGATTAGTTTTTGAGAAAAAAATTATAATCTAAAATGTAATTTTTATTAAATTTTGTTTACTTATAAAATAGTCTAATGAGGAACTAACCATATTTTTGAAAGAAAATGTTTTTAGAAAATCCAAAGAAAAGCATAAAAGATAATTTTATATATTATTATAATTGATAATTGATATCATCAAAAGTTTTATATATATCGTTAAATAAATGTAATAATAATTATTTTTTGCTCGGTCGGTAACAATCAGGTATGTCACACCTTTAAGGGCATTTGTAACACAACTTCTACATACATAACTTAATTTCAAATCGCGCAATTTAATCCTTTTATTTTCAAGCAATTTTAATAGTTAATTTTTACTTTCATGACTTTATTACCAACGGCAGATACCTTGCCTCGTCAATTTGCAGTTAACTAATAATCATTTAAAGAAGATTTTTTTTTAATTACATTTGAATATTTTTGTTGATTTTGTATCAAATGATATGTAAGATAATCACTTGCTTGTGCAAAATTAAAACATTACTATCTCGTTTTTAGTAAAGTTTGAACAAGTGAGATTAATCTTATTTCATGTTTAATGAAAATTGACTTTGAATATTTAATTAGTTTACTGTGGGCGTTTATTTATTAATACAAACAAGACTCCGTCGGTAAATTTGTATTGCAAAGTACATATAGACAATCGTTATTGAATAAACGATTATTTAATATTTATTAGTTACGTACCTGTAGAAAACAGCAATCAAGTTGGAAGCAAACGATCCGAGATTAGAAGTGCGAAAACTTCTTCTGTTTACATTGTAATAATTACTGGCTAACAAAGGTGTCGAATCTTTGCCTATTCCCAACGCAGTTAATAACGATTGAAGTGTCACCGTGTGCGCGAAATAAAAGATTCCTTTCGGTTCATTTCCATAAGATCCGCGTTCCAAATTTCTAACGAGATACCCATAATTAATTATTTTATCATCAGCCGGTAATGCAGTTTGAATATACAAATTAATTACTTACTTGAAGTGATCGAACATATCTTTAATGAGAGGACACCCAAGTTTCTTATTGATGTCTCGGCCAGGTCCAATGTAATAATAATAGTCAAGGTCCTCGAGGTATTCCAAAATTTTCAACTCGTCTTTGCTGAAGATCGAGCACCATGCGGATAGCCGTTCGACGTCCCAAGCTTTTTCGTACCGACACATGTCGTACATCAATTGAATAGAATCTGATAAAACGATTAGTTGTCAATAATATAGTTTCAATACTGTTTATTAGAAACACAATAATTAAATTTACCGTTGCTGATTTTATACGCGAAGCCTAAACGACGGCTGACGTTTTGAAGTAAATTTTGGTATTCAGGTCCAGCGATGAACGCTTCAGCTTCGTAATCCACGCGATCGGTGTTTAAACTGTTTTCCCAAGTTGGACAATTTTTGTACACCTTAAGAAAGAGAGAAACAAGATTTTGTTACTACCATTTACTGCGTATTTATTAATCAACTATCAAAGTCAAATTTATTTCTCCGTACCTTATCGACTGAGTTAAACAAAGAATTGAATTGTGTTTTATACAATATTATAGAGTTGAAAAAATGGAGAAGATGGGCTTGGTTTACTAATAATCATGTCTGTGTACAAAATTTGAACTTTAGTCTCAAATTTTGCACAGAGGTCAACCAAGTGCTTCTTTTTGTACTTTTACCAAATATAATCATGTTTTATTAATTATAATTGAATTGTTTGTTTAGCTCCATAGATAAGGTAAAAACGATTAAGCTTGACTTTAATACCTTAATAATAACTAAATTCGACTGTTTTACCGACTCAGTAAGATTATGTCATTCAGATAATGCTTTTCTTGAATAATTTTAAAAATTTTAACTTTTAATACATGTAACATTCCATTATATACATATATGTAAAAAATTTTATAAATTATTTCGACAGGGTAGGTAAAACAGATGCATTCAGATTACAATATTTATTCGAAGTAACTCACTCGAAGCAAAGAGTCGTTAGCTGGTGGAGTTTCTGCTGGTACCGCATTTCTACTATTGAAAAGACCTTCCATGAAAGCTTCAAGACTAGCTTGCGTTCTTTGAGTTTGACTGGCACGGAACTATCAAATATCAATAACAATATTCTTTGTAAAACGAGTTATCGCTAAGAGGATGTCAAATAATTAAACAAACCTATTAAATAATTGAAATTTTTGGTACTTAAAATTTACTGTCAAGTATTATTCTTAAGGGTGGCTTACCCGGTAGATTACCGACCGAGGCAAAAAAGGTAATTATTCTATTTATTTAAAAAAATACGCACTTTTATGGAAAATTCAAATACAGAAGCAGTAGATAATTAAATAATAAGTCATTCTACAAAGTTCCAGGTCAATACAACAAAGACACCCTAAAAAATTTCTGCACCAAAGAATCACGGAGAATCGTACATTTCCGGTGCAGAAAATTTTTAGGGTGTCTTTGTTATATTGACTTGAAAGTTTGTAGAATTACTTATTATTTAATTATCTAGTGCTTCTGTATTCGAATTTTGCATAAAATTGCGTATTTTTTTTTAAATAAATAGAATAATTATTAAATTCTTTTGCTCAATCGGTAACCTACCAGGTATGCCACCTCCTTAACATTTGTTTAATCATGGCAAAAAGTAACATTCTCATGATTTTCTTCAAAATGTTGTATAAAATATTAATTTATGTAAAAACTGTAGTATCTCAATAAAATGATAATATAATCAATTTAACAATCTCTGAAATATACATTCGATTTTAAAAATAAGTTTTACACCCCAATTGAGCTCAAAATACCTTATAAGTCTGATAATTTATATTTTGATTATCCGTTCTCAACAGCTCGGGAAATTCACTTTGCAGTCGTCTTGCGAATAATCGTATGTCTTCTTCACCTTGCGTGGTCAACAAATCGGCAGTCGAGTTATTAAGATTAATATTCGGTTGCCAATTTCTCAGATATTCCAGATCGGCGTTACACAATCGTCCATCTATTACAAATAAACAAATAATTAAATTTATTAAATATAAATTATTAAATAATTAATTATTCTTTTCCTAAATCTCCTCCGGAACACTTTCTCTCTCTAGATTCTATAATGAAATTCGCTACATTCGAATGTCTTTAAAAAATCATTTTGATCAATCTATTTTATTTTTAAAGATGCATTCATGGTTGCAAAAATTAAATCTCTAAATTTGTTCGAGTGAAAAATTGATTCGTTTAGAGGCAACACTGAGTGACTCATTATCGAGTCAGAATTTAATTATTCCATCAAGCAACTCTTTAAATTTATTCGAGTGAAAAATTGACTTGTTTAGAGGGAGAACTGAGTGACTCGGTATCGAGTCAGAATTTAATTATTTTAATCAAGTTAAATATCAAATATGACGAGTCAAATTATTACCTAGAACGTAATCTAAATTTCGCTATGAGAAGTGAAAAATTATTGAATTCGAGTAAACTTTTAACTTAACAAATGTAGTAACTGAGCTACTTCCAGTGACCTTTTTCAATCTAATGACTTAGAGCAGTTTTACTCTTGTTCAATTATCTTATTCGATTCGATACTAAATAATTTTTTTGAAATTTAATACTTTATTTGTAACTTAAACATTTATAATAATTTATTATAGTAAAACAGTTTATATATCTTTAATAAAATCATGTTTTTGACATATTCTAATCTTATTGGCCTTATCTTAAGGTAGCTCTATAGTTACTCGATTAGTCAACTGAGAGATTAGCCAAAATTTTTTTATAACACATTTAAAATGTAATTTTTAGTAACTAAACATTATTTTAAAATATTTTAACGACTTTTGCTACAATAAATAATATGTTTTATTTAAATTTTTGTGAATAAAAATTTGTAAGTAAAGGATTTTGAACATTTAACCTTAAATTTTCGAGGTTTTTTAAGGATATATAAAAATTTTACGCGATAATCCCTATATATTTTTGTATTTCTTAATAGTATATATTAAAATATGATTAAATGTTATTTTTTGTACCGATGATGGATCAATATCAACTAAAATAACTTAGTTTCAACGGCATCGAAAGAGTACCGACATATAAGCTTATGTTAAAACAGTAAATTTTGAATCAATTTTATGGAAAAAATTACACGATAACTGATATTGAAATTTTTTAGGGACGTTAAGAAAAATTCAATTTAACTATTTCATTTACTATTAAACAATTTTTAGAACATTCGTGTAACTATAGAGTTACCTTAAGGGGCTATCATACTCAAATAAAAATTCAAATTTCGCGCCACAAAATAGCAGACGAAAAAACATCAAATTTACGCAAAACCAGGAGTTAGTTACCCTTTATTAAGTAACTATCTATAATTTTACAAATTTTCATTTATTATAACAATATTATATTATAACAATTATGGTATTATAACAATATGTCGCCGAGAAAATCTTGAAAAATATATGAAAATTGCATTTTTGTAACATACAAATGTAATAATTAATTTCAATAGCACGATATAACACCCGATAGCCCAATATTCAAAAATTAAAAATACATAAAATAAATGCATATTATAATAAAGAAAAAAAATTAATATATAGATAATCGCTCTCAAAATACATCGAGAATAAATTATCTTTTCAGAAATGAAAAAATGAAAAAATATCCACATGTGGTTGGCAAAGAAAAGAGTTTTCTCTTAACACGTTACACGAAGAACAAATGTATCAACGTTTTACACGTGCACGCGACCGCTCGGGGAATACTGCCGATGTTTTATTGACGTTCGCGACGCGTTTTAGGAGCGTAAAACTGCGAGTAGGTCACCACGAGGTAACGAGCTTTCGTAATGAACAGGGAACTCCTAATGCCATTACGTAAATTACGCTCGTTTCAAAAGGTTTTTTCACCCGACGCTTCTTTTGTTTAAATTTAAAATATATATATATATATATATTATTCATCATCTGTAAGAAAAGAACGTGTAAATAAAAATGTATTAGCTTTTTTTATAATTTTTAAGACTTCTATTTATGTTACTGTTGAACGTATTAGAATACCTTTCGCGGAAAGGGATGCCGCGAATCGACATATACATAAGCGCGAAGAATTACTGCGCTTCGGATATATATCGACTGAAATTTTTGTTTGATAAAAAAAAGTATATACTTACTTCCCCGATTTTCGTGGTTGTAAATTATCTGATCACGGAGCTTGGGCAGGGTGTTCAATTGAGTTATGGCTTTACGTCCAGGATAACGAGCACCGTGTCTAGCCAGTATCCAAATTTGTGCGGGCGAACAGTCTGCGAAGCAAATGATCAAACAATACAACACCTATTATAGATTTTCCTTCGTTATTAATACAATTCGTCGAACCCGTTAAATGATTTTCTCATACATGGACCCATTTCACGTCAATTCGTTGGATCGGACACTGGTTGAAATGGAATTGAACATGTATGTAACATTTTTGTTACTTTTTAAAATACCATAATTTTTGGTAGGCTTGGACAGGCAAATTGCAAGCTACAGTTTATTAGAAAGGTATTGTTTCGAGCTTTTTTTCTTAGATTGTTAAATAGAAAAATCGATTGTGGCGTGGTTGTTGTATGTTGTATATTGTTGTATATTGTAGTTCATGAGTCATTGACCTTGATATTAAGAATTCTAACCCAAATAACAAATTATTGTCAGCACCTAAAAATTTTGATCTGTTTTCTAATAAACATTTCCAGCCTGTACCTAAAATTTAAAGCATTTTAAAATTTTGATCCAACCAGTTGACGTGAAATATGGTCCATATATTGTTATTCTCGGTGGATCACGATACGTGAAGAACATTTTATGCGTGAAATATTTACTTATATATACATATGAACAAAGAGGCCGCGCCGCGGTATAAAAATAAAAGATTGTATATAATTATCTTTCCTTTAACATTTGGCGCAAGGTTAAACGTTAAATTAAAGAGTCAACGACTTGAGTAAAGATTTATTAATTATCCCGAGCGATTGTTAACGAAACAATGTCATAATCGCAAATTGACTATTACTAACCGTTTCTTAAGTAGTAACCTACTTATTATTTAAGTCTGCAATTGCCAAGACTATGTCCTTAATACAACGATGATGATGATGCCACCCACCCACTGACTCGAACGAGGTATATTTTCTTCGCGATTAGGATTTCTAACTTATCGACGTCACAACACGTTCTTCTTGTCGCGAGTGTTGCGTTACGTTTAGAATTTAAATTAGTGACATTTTATTCCGGAATACTGCAGTTACGAGCACTGTAGATTAACCTTTTCAAATTTAATCATACGCACTATGTACGTCCTAAAGTGTAAAAATTGATGTTAAAATGTGTAAGTAAATCGACAGTAATTTTACACGTTTTCAAAAGTACCATACTTATTACACTTTAAGATTTAGAGTTTATAAACTACTTCTAATGGTTAATCAAAATTATTTTTTTACGAATTTATTGCTCGAAGCTTATAATATCAAACGGTTAATATATGACTAAACGAACGTTTCACAAATGTTTCGATAAATTTTTAGTAGGGTTATTGAAAATCCAATCTCTCTCTCTCTCTCTTTCTCGTACGTAGATTAAAATCTATAGATTTTTAATTATCTCAATACAATTGTTATAACTCGGTCGGTAAAGAAATTTATTTGTTTTATCTTGCGTTTTTAGTATGTTTATAGGTGCACTTACTTGGTACTGGCGGTAACCTGGATCTACCCCGAACGAACTGATAAGCTGTTTTAGTGCCCATAAGAAGATAAGGATCCTGGTCGTAGGCATAACAATAATCGTATTCTCGAGCTGCGACTTGCGAAAGGATAGCCGTCAGCCCGACGAATATGATCGTGGCCACCTTCATGTTTTTCTTAACTTTTATAATTTTCCACCTGAAATTATTACATTTTTTATACATATTTTTAAGGTTTTATTATTGGGTTCACTAGTTGGCAATATATGACGGCGATCGGTATAGGTATTAGTCGAATAACATTTGTTTTTAATTTAAATGAGATAAATAAATGAATATTAAAACTATTACATAATGTATATGAGGAAATCCACGACTAGTTTCGGGTTTAATGTCCCCAAAAACAAGCAACAGTTTTTTTAGGCACATCTCTTGCATGATACTAAGGTCCAACATTGCGAAAACTGCCTCGTCACATATTTTCTTTTCACTTTCAACGTGAAGAAACACGGATTTTAACATTTTTTTTGCAATTTTCGTCGAAAAAACACCCTGAAATTATGTAAAAGCGACCGCAAAAAGTAATTTGTAGAAGGTTTTTTATTAAAATATCATAAAAGATAATATTTACTATTTACAGCCAATTCGAATTTAATTTATTCGATTTAAAAGGATGTTTTGTCACGTATATGAACAAAAGTGACGAAAGTACACATTGTCTCTCTAAACACTCGCTTTACAACCTGCCTTTAGTAAAATCTATCTATGATTAACTTACATCTATGGTTAAAAAAGTGGAGAAAGCTGTTTTCATTCTTTTGTTTAAATTTAAAATATATATATATATATATTATTCATCATCTGTAAGAAAAGAACGTGTAAATAAAAATGTATTAGCTTTTTTTATAATTTTTAAGACTTCTATTTATGTTACTGTTGAACGTATTAGAATACCTTTCGCGGAAAGGGATGCCGCGAATCGACATATACATAAGCGCGAAGAATTACTGCGCTTCGGATATATATCGACTGAAATTTTTGTTTGATAAAAAAAGTATATACTTACTTCCCCGATTTTCGTGGTTGTAAATTATCTGATCACGGAGCTTGGGCAGGGTGTTCAATTGAGTTATGGCTTTACGTCCAGGATAACGAGCACCGTGTCTAGCCAGTATCCAAATTTGTGCGGGCGAACAGTCTGCGAAGCAAATGATCAAACAATACAACACCTATTATAGATTTTCCTTCGTTATTAATACAATTCGTCGAACCCGTTAAATGATTTTCTCATACATGGACCCATTTCACGTCAATTCGTTGGATCGGACACTGGTTGAAATGGAATTGAACATGTATGTAACATTTTTGTTACTTTTTAAAATACCATAATTTTTGGTAGGCTTGGACAGGCAAATTGCAAGCTACAGTTTATTAGAAAGGTATTGTTTCGAGCTTTTTTTCTTAGATTGTTAAATAGAAAAATCGATTGTGGCGTGGTTGTTGTATGTTGTATATTGTTGTATATTGTAGTTCATGAGTCATTGACCTTGATATTAAGAATTCTAACCCAAATAACAAATTATTGTCAGCACCTAAAAATTTTGATCTGTTTTCTAATAAACATTTCCAGCCTGTACCTAAAATTTAAAGCATTTTAAAATTTTGATCCAACCAGTTGACGTGAAATATGGTCCATATATTGTTATTCTCGGTGGATCACGATACGTGAAGAACATTTTATGCGTGAAATATTTACTTATATATACATATGAACAAAGAGGCCGCGCCGCGGTATAAAAATAAAAGATTGTATATAATTATCTTTCCTTTAACATTTGGCGCAAGGTTAAACGTTAAATTAAAGAGTCAACGACTTGAGTAAAGATTTATTAATTATCCCGAGCGATTGTTAACGAAACAATGTCATAATCGCAAATTGACTATTACTAACCGTTTCTTAAGTAGTAACCTACTTATTATTTAAGTCTGCAATTGCCAAGACTATGTCCTTAATACAACGATGATGATGATGCCACCCACCCACTGACTCGAACGAGGTATATTTTCTTCGCGATTAGGATTTCTAACTTATCGACGTCACAACACGTTCTTCTTGTCGCGAGTGTTGCGTTACGTTTAGAATTTAAATTAGTGACATTTTATTCCGGAATACTGCAGTTACGAGCACTGTAGATTAACCTTTTCAAATTTAATCATACGCACTATGTACGTCTTAAAGTGTAAAAATTGATGTTAAAATGTGTAAGTAAATCGACAGTAATTTTACACGTTTTCAAAAGTACCATACTTATTACACTTTAAGATTTAGAGTTTATAAACTACTTCTAATGGTTAATCAAAATTATTTTTTACGAATTTATTGCTCGAAGCTTATAATATCAAACGGTTAATATATGACTAAACGAACGTTTCACAAATGTTTCGATAAATTTTTAGTAGGGTTATTGAAAATCCAATCTCTCTCTCTCTTTCTCGTACGTAGATTAAAATCTATAGATTTTTAATTATCTCAATACAATTGTTATAACTCGGTCGGTAAAGAAATTTATTTTGTTTTATCTTGCGTTTTTAGTATGTTTATAGGTGCACTTACTTGGTACTGGCGGTAACCTGGATCTACCCCGAACGAACTGATAAGCTGTTTTAGTGCCCATAAGAAGATAAGGATCCTGGTCGTAGGCATAACAATAATCGTATTCTCGAGCTGCGACTTGCGAAAGGATAGCCGTCAGCCCGACGAATATGATCGTGGCCACCTTCATGTTTTTCTTAACTTTTATAATTTTCCACCTGAAATTATTACATTTTTTTATACATATTTTTAAGGTTTTATTATTGGGTTCACTAGTTGGCAATATATGACGGCGATCGGTATAGGTATTAGTCGAATAACATTTGTTTTTAATTTAAATGAGATAAATAAATGAATATTAAAACTATTACATAATGTATATGAGGAAATCCACGACTAGTTTCGGGTTTAATGTCCCCAAAAACAAGCAACAGTTTTTTTAGGCACATCTCTTGCATGATACTAAGGTCCAACATTGCGAAAACTGCCTCGTCACATATTTTCTTTTCACTTTCAACGTGAAGAAACACGGATTTTAACATTTTTTTTGCAATTTTCGTCGAAAAAACACCCTGAAATTATGTAAAAGCGACCGCAAAAAGTAATTTGTAGAAGGTTTTTTATTAAAATATCATAAAAGATAATATTTACTATTTACAGCCAATTCGAATTTAATTTATTCGATTTAAAAGGATGTTTTGTCACGTATATGAACAAAAGTGACGAAAGTACACATTTGTCTCTCTAAACACTCGCTTTACACTGCCTTTAGTAAAATCTATCTATGATTAACTTACATCTATGGTTAAAAAAGTGGAGAAAGCTGTTTTCATTATTTTATTAAAATTCATCAAAAATGAAGAATATATTATTATTATTATTACAAAGACTACATAAAACTTGCGCAGGAAAAACAATTTGTACATCTGGTTTCTTAGGCTACGAAAAAAGCTTTCCATTGCAATTTAAAAAATTAGTTTTTGAGCAATCTTCATTTACTTTATAATCTCCAATTAGAAAAGTATTTACAGTATTATATAGTGCATCGTTAGCTATAGAGTTCAACTTATAAGGCTCATTGGAACGCAAATTACGGTGAACTATATGGATAAGATTTTCAGAACTCTCTTAAATTCTTTAAAAGTCTTAGAAGTCTATAGAATATTAGAAGTCTTTAGATTTAAAACTATTCTATTTGTAGACAAATAAGCAATATTTATTATACAAATACAATATAAATTATATATATTTATGGATCGTTTATTAGTCGATTAACCCCTTATACCGCTCGGATGGTATTGATAAATACGATCTATTTACGATACATTTACTTAGAGAAATATAAACGTTATAAAATAATAAAAATAATTTCGCTTAGAAGTTTTTGGAAGCCTTTGGAAGTCTTTAAATGATCTTTACATTTCAAATTGAGAAAACAAAATTTTTTACTTAATGAGATTTCAATAAGATTCATAAAGATTTCTTAAGACTTCTTAAAATGTCTTAAGACTTTTAAAGATTTCCGTTCTATATTAACTATTTTTTACTTTTTAAAGTACATAGACCTCGTAATTTGGAGAACGTATATATCAGATAATTAGTTTTATTAATAACATATTCTATTATTAAACTAAGATATTTTGTATTATTAACTCTTTTAACATCTTCATTATTAATTCTAATTCTTATGTCACTAAGTGAATTAACTTTTAATCTAATTGTATTATTATTAATTTTTATTTAAAAGTTTTTAGCTGATTCATCTGCGACGTAACTTATTTAATAAGTCCGTACTCTGATTTTTTTCCATAATGAACTTACCGCAGTATATCTCGGGAACCATTTCATCGAATAGGCTGAAATTTTAACAGTAACTTTCAATATGATTTTAATCCATTTGGACGGAATAGAATTTCAATAAAAGTCTAAATGTTTATGTAAAAAATTATTTATCTGTTTTTATATAATTTTACAATTTTTGTAATTAATTTTATGAGAATAATTTTTTTCTTGCAATGTTAACAGAGTTTGTTCCCCTCAAGTGGATTAAAATCATATTTATAAAAGTTACTGTTAAAATTTCAGCCAATTCGAATTTAATTTATTCGATTTAAAAGGATGTTTTGTCACGTATATGAACAAAAGTGACGAAAGTATACATTTGTCTCTCAAACACTCGCTTTACACTGCCTTTAGTAAAATCTATCTATGTAACTTACATCTAGTTAAAAAAGTGGAGAAAGCTGTTTTCATTTTATTAAAATTCATCAAAAATGAAGATATATATTATTATTACAAAGACTACATAAAACTTGCGCAGGAAAAACAATTTGTACATCTGGTTTCTTAGGCTACGAAAAAAGCTTTCCATTGCAATTTAAAAAATTAGTTTTTGAGCAATCTTCATTTACTTTATAATCTCCAATTAGAAAAGTATTTACAGTATTATATAGTGCATCGTTAGCTATAGAGTTCAACTTATAAGGCTCATTGGAACGCAAATTACGGTGAACTATGGATAAGATTTTCAGAACTCTCTTAAATTCTTTAAAAGTCTTTAGAAGTCTATAGAAATATTTAGAAGTCTTTAGATTTAAAACTATTCTATTTGTAGACAAATAAGCAATATTTATTATACAAATACAATATAAATTATATATTTATGGATCGTTTATTAGTCGATTAACCCCTTATACCGCTCGGATGGTATTGATAAAGACGATCTATTTACGAGATACATTAATTAGAGAAATATAAACGTTATAATAATAAAATAATTTCGCTTAGAAGTTTTGGAAGCCTTTGGAAGTCTTTAAATGATCTTTACATTTCAAATTGAGAAAACAAAATTTTTACTTAATGAGATTTCAATAGATTCATAAAGATTTCTTAAGACTTCTGAACATGTCTTAAGACTTTTAAAGATTTCCGTTCTATATTAACTATTTTTACTTTTTAAAGTACATAGACCTCGTAATTTGGAGAACGTATATATCAGATAATTAGTTTTATTAATAACATATTCTATTATTAAACTAAGATATTTTGTATTATTAACTCTTTTAACATCTTCATTATTAATTCTAATTCTTATGTCACTAAGTGAATTAACTTTTAATCTAATTGTATTATTATTAATTTTTATTTAAAAGTTTTTAGCTGATTCATCTGCGACGTAACTTATTTAATAAGTCCGTACTCTGATTTTTTTCCATAATGAACTTACCGCAGTATATCTCGGGAACCATTTCATCGAATAGGCTGAAATTTTAACAGTAACTTTCAATATGATTTTAATCCATTTGGACGGAATAGAATTTCAATAAAAGTCTAAATGTTTATGTAAAAAATTATTTATCTGTTTGTTATATAATTTTACAATTTTTGTAATTAATTTTATGAGAATAATTTTTTTCTTGCAATGTTAACAGAGTTTGTTCCCCTCAAGTGGATTAAAATCATATTTATAAAAGTTACTGTTAAAATTTCAGCCAATTCGATGAAGTGGTTCCTGAAATATCCTGCGGCAAGTCTACTATAGAAAAAAAATCAGAGTATGTAGTCTCATAACTAATTAAAATAGTTACGTTATTGCAAATGAATTAGCTGAAAAATATTAAATAAAAGTTAATAATTATACAATTTGTTTAAATAATTAAGAAATGTTTACAATTCTTATATGATAAAAATTACATTAGGCTTGACCTCTTTACAAATATGTAGTGATTTTATAGAGTTACAGCTTTAATGTCGTCACATTTCTACCAGGGTAAATACGTCGTTATAAGTAGACGCATAAATTGTTAAAAAATGATCCATTAAATGATGATTATTTCTACCTTCCTAAATAATTAGATAAACAAAATAATTCGCATTGAAAAACTTATATACTCAACCCTAGTAAAAAAATCAAACCATTAATTGTTAATGTATAAATAAGCAATTTTTAAAAAATCAGTAGAAAATGGCGATGCTTATATTTAAATCCTTAATCCCTTAAAAATGGCTAAATATTTCTATAACGGAATTTTAAAACTTTATAATACATTTCACCATGTATATATATATATATATAATCTTCTACATATAGTCTATATAGCAATTACCTGGAATCATCAAGAATGACTAACGCAGCAAAAACTAAAATAACCATAATATTTTAAATTAAATTGCTAAGTATAGAATTAAATTGTTTGCTACTTCCACGTGGAAGATGATTTACAACTATTTACAGTTAACTTTGCGGTAAAACATTTTTCATTTTAATATTTAAGAAGATATTATACACGTTTTCAATGAAACACATGAACCTGTGAGTAACATCACTGATTCATTGATAAACTAAGAATTTTCCTGCTTTACATCGCGGATTCACACGTTTAAAAATATCAGCTTACTATATAGGTCCGTACGTCCTTAAAAAAAATAGAAACGATATTACAATTTTAATTCAATGTCCGTGCAGTTATTTTTAGTCATTAACACCAATAGAATCATAGACACTAATTAAAGGAGTGGCTTTTAGAAGTAAACGGCATAAAACAATACATTGAATCTTGGAGACAAAGATTAAAAAACATATACACGTATATATATATATATATATATATAATCTTCTACATATAGTCTATATAGCAATTACCTGGAATCATCAAGAATGACTAACGCAGCAAAAACTAAAATAACCATAATATTTTAAATTAAATTGCTAAGTATAGAATTAAATTGTTTGCTACTTCCACGTGGAAGATGATTTACAACTATTTACAGTTAACTTTGCGGTAAAACATTTTTCATTTTAATATTTAAGAAGATATTATACACGTTTTCAATGAAACACATGAACCTGTGAGTAACATCACTGATTCATTGATAAACTAAGAATTTTCCTGCTTTACATCGCGGATTCACACGTTTAAAAATATCAGCTTACTATATAGGTCCGTACGTCCTTAAAAAAAATAGAAACGATATTACAATTTTAATTCAATGTCCGTGCAGTTATTTTTAGTCATTAACACCAATAGAATCATAGACACTAATTAAAGGAGTGGCTTTTAGAAGTAAACGGCATAAAACAATACATTGAATCTTGGAGACAAAGATTAAAAAACATATACACGTATCTATGTATATATATATATATATATATATATATATGCAATGTCATTTGAAACTTATGGAAATTTGCACGCTGTATTGTCAATATCGCGGTAAACGTGAGTGATGTAACCTATATTTTCGAAATACTAAAGAGAAGCGAGAAAAGAGTATGACTGTTCAAATGGAATCATCAAATAGACGATTTCGAGACGGTGATTCCGTACAGAAAAATATCACGTTACGCTAATAATTTATTATTCTTAGCTAATTAAGATGATTTTATAAAATTATCCTATTTTTTATTATACGTTAATTTAAAATTTATTAGATTATTTATTTGTAACATATTATTCTTTTTAATCGGAGATTTTTTTAGCATTTATTGCAAAATATATATGCATTATAAGGAATCATTGCATTGACTAGGTTGACATTTTGATAATAATTGTGCATGACTAAAACTCTTACATATATGGAACAGAATTTTAAAAAATATTGTAATTGTAAACAAATTCATTTGCATGATTATTACAAAAAATTGAAAAAATAACTGAACATCAAGTATTATTATTAATTTTTATTTAAAAGTTTTTAGCTGATTCATCTGCGACGTAACTTATTTAATAAGTCCGTACTCTGATTTTTTTCCATAATGAACTTACCGCAGTATATCTCGGGAACCATTTCATCGAATAGGCTGAAATTTTAACAGTAACTTTCAATATGATTTTAATCCATTTGGACGGAATAGAATTTCAATAAAAGTCTAAATGTTTATGTAAAAAATTATTTATCTGTTTGTTATATAATTTTACAATTTTTGTAATTAATTTTATGAGAATAATTTTTTTCTTGCAATGTTAACAGAGTTTGTTCCCCTCAAGTGGATTAAAATCATATTTATAAAAGTTACTGTTAAAATTTCAGCCAATTCGATGAAGTGGTTCCTGAAATATCCTGCGGCAAGTCTACTATAGAAAAAAAATCAGAGTATGTAGTCTCATAACTAATTAAAATAGTTACGTTATTGCAAATGAATTAGCTGAAAAATATTAAATAAAAGTTAATAATTATACAATTTGTTTAAATAATTAAGAAATGTTTACAATTCTTATATGATAAAAATTACATTAGGCTTGACCTCTTTACAAATATGTAGTGATTTTATAGAGTTACAGCTTTAATGTCGTCACATTTCTACCAGGGTAAATACGTCGTTATAAGTAGACGCATAAATTGTTAAAAAATGATCCATTAAATGATGATTATATTCTACCTTCCTAAATAATTAGATAAACAAAATAATTCGCATTGAAAAACTTATATACTCAACCCTAGTAAAAAAATCAAACCATTAATTGTTAATGTATAAATAAGCAATTTTTAAAAAATCAGTAGAAAATGGCGATGCTTATATTTAAATCCTTAATCCCTTAAAAATGGCTAAATATTTCTATAACGGAATTTTAAAACTTTATAATACATTTCACCATGTATATATATATATATATATATATATATATATAATCTTCTACATATAGTCTATATAGCAATTACCTGGAATCATCAAGAATGACTAACGCAGCAAAAACTAAAATAACCATAATATTTTAAATTAAATTGCTAAGTATAGAATTAAATTGTTTGCTACTTCCACGTGGAAGATGATTTACAACTATTTACAGTTAACTTTGCGGTAAAACATTTTTCATTTTAATATTTAAGAAGATATTATACACGTTTTCAATGAAACACATGAACCTGTGAGTAACATCACTGATTCATTGATAAACTAAGAATTTTCCTGCTTTACATCGCGGATTCACACGTTTAAAAATATCAGCTTACTATATAGGTCCGTACGTCCTTAAAAAAAATAGAAACGATATTACAATTTTAATTCAATGTCCGTGCAGTTATTTTTAGTCATTAACACCAATAGAATCATAGACACTAATTAAAGGAGTGGCTTTTAGAAGTAAACGGCATAAAACAATACATTGAATCTTGGAGACAAAGATTAAAAAACATATACACGTATCTATGTATATATATATATATAATCTTCTACATATAGTCTATATAGCAATTACCTGGAATCATCAAGAATGACTAACGCAGCAAAAACTAAAATAACCATAATATTTTAAATTAAATTGCTAAGTATAGAATTAAATTGTTTGCTACTTCCACGTGGAAGATGATTTACAACTATTTACAGTTAACTTTGCGGTAAAACATTTTTCATTTTAATATTTAAGAAGATATTATACACGTTTTCAATGAAACACATGAACCTGTGAGTAACATCACTGATTCATTGATAAACTAAGAATTTTCCTGCTTTACATCGCGGATTCACACGTTTAAAAATATCAGCTTACTATATAGGTCCGTACGTCCTTAAAAAAAATAGAAACGATATTACAATTTTAATTCAATGTCCGTGCAGTTATTTTTAGTCATTAACACCAATAGAATCATAGACACTAATTAAAGGAGTGGCTTTTAGAAGTAAACGGCATAAAACAATACATTGAATCTTGGAGACAAAGATTAAAAAACATATACACGTATCTATGTATATATATATATGCAATGTCATTTGAAACTTATGGAAATTTGCACGCTGTATTGTCAATATCGCGGTAAACGTGAGTGATGTAACCTATATTTTCGAAATACTAAAGAGAAGCGAGAAAAGAGTATGACTGTTCAAATGGAATCATCAAATAGACGATTTCGAGACGGTGATTCCGTACAGAAAAATATCACGTTACGCTAATAATTTATTATTCTTAGCTAATTAAGATGATTTTATAAAATTATCCTATTTTTTATTATACGTTAATTTAAAATTTATTAGATTATTTATTTGTAATATATTATATATAATCTTCTACATATAGTCTATATAGCAATTACCTGGAATCATCAAGAATGACTACCCGCGAAAAAAAAATTACATGTAATACACATATAAAAAACATGTGTACGACATGTTGTTTAAAACATGTATCATGCATGTATCTTGTGACCGAATCCCATATTAGAAATACACGTACATTCGTGTTTGGTTCGTGTGGGGTTGATGTTTTATACATGTGATATCTGCCAAATGTATAACGAATATGTATATTATAAGCGTGTGGACACTTTCTTTTTTCAACCTTAACACTCGTGTAGCTTATGTGTAGATATTATAAATATTTAGTGTATCTGAGATGTTTACAGGGTGCACTCCATAAATATCTCAGGTACACTAAATATATTTACAATATCCACATGGAAGGTACACACAGGCGACACGTACAAAATGTAAAAATTTTCATAAGGTACATGTAGGCTACGTGTCCCTGAAAACATATAGTGTACATGTTTATTACATGTGTGACACATGAAATCATTTTTTTACGGGAATTGATAGATCGCTGCGTCTTTTGATCTCATACACTGCAACATTTTCTTGCACAGCCCCTACTTAAAAAATTCGTTCCTTCTCTCTCTCTTTCGCTGTTTCCGTTTCTCTTTTTCGCTATGTATCTCTTTTTTTAGGACAGTCCGATTGCGCGTATCTGAAAAAATAAAAAAGCAAAACACAGAGTATCGAAATATTTTTTTTTATATTTAAAAAAGTAAGAAAATGTATAAGATAACGGAAAGAATTTATGGCAGCAAGAAAATTTTCGATACAGAAAATTTAAGGTTAATAGATTATCAGACCTATAACCAAGTCGTATTATTAACACTGAAAGACTTTTATATTTTTAAAGACTTATCTGAGTAATCTGGTATTGATCATCTTCATAATTTAGACCTGGTGCGTTAACTCCGTCGAAGAGATTTTATTAACATCCGCAGCGGCAGCGCAAACAAATTCTCAAAGTCCGTCACACTGAAGTTGCATCGATGCGAAGTCAAACGTTAAACTAAAGATGCAAGAATATGTTTATGTAACTTCGCATCGATGCAACTTCAGTGTGACGGACTTTGAGAATTTGTTTGCGCTGCCGCTGCGGATGTTAATAAAATCTCTTCGACGGAGTTAACGCACCAGGTCTAAATTATGAAGATGATCAATACCAGATTACTCAGATAAGTCTTTAAAAATATAAAAGTCTTTCAGTGTTAATAATACGACTTGGTTATAGGTCTGATAATCTATTAACCTTAAATTTTCTGTATCGAAAATTTTCTTGCTGCCATAAATTCTTTTCCGTTATCTTATACATTTTCTTACTTTTTTAAATATAAAAAAAAATATTTCGATACTCTGTGTTTTGCTTTTTTATTTTTTCAGATACGCGCAATCGGACTGTCCTAAAAAAAGAGATACATAGCGAAAAAGAGAAACGGAAACAGCGAAAGAGAGAGAGAAGGAACGAATTTTTTAAGTAGGGGCTGTGCAAGAAAATGTTGCAGTGTATGAGATCAAAAGACGCAGCGATCTATCAATTCCCGTAAAAAAATGATTTCATGTGTCACACATGTAATAAACATGTACACTATATGTTTTCAGGGACACGTAGCCTACATGTACCTTATGAAAATTTTTACATTTTGTACGTGTCGCCTGTGTGTACCTTCCATGTGGATATTGTAAATATATTTAGTGTACCTGAGATATTTATGGAGTGCACCCTGTAAACATCTCAGATACACTAAATATTTATAATATCTACACATAAGCTACACGAGTGTTAAGGTTGAAAAAAGAAAGTGTCCACACGCTTATAATATACATATTCGTTATACATTTGGCAGATATCACATGTATAAAACATCAACCCCACACGAACCAAACACGAATGTACGTGTATTTCTAATATGGGATTCGGTCACAAGATACATGCATGATACATGTTTTAAACAACATGTCGTACACATGTTTTTTATATGTGTATTACATGTAATTTTTTTTACGCGGGTAACGCAACAAAAACTAAAATAACCATAATATTTTAAATTAAATTGCTAAGTATAGAATTAAATTGTTTGCTACTTCCACGTGGAAGATGATTTACAACTATTTACAGTTAACTTCGCGGTAAAACATTTTTCATTTTAATATTTAAGAAGATATTATACACGTTTTCAATGAAACACATGAACCTGTGAGTAACATCACTGATTCATTGATAAACTAAGAATTTTCCTGCTTTACATCGCGGATTCACACGTTTAAAAATATCAGCTTACTATATAGGTCCGTACGTCCTTAAAAAAAATAGAAACGATATTACAATTTTAATTCAATGTCCGTGCAGTTATTTTTAGTCATTAACACCAATAGAATCATAGACACTAATTAAAGGAGTGGCTTTTAGAAGTAAACGGCATAAAACAATACATTGAATCTTGGAGACAAAGATTAAAAAACATATACACGTATCTATCTATATATATATATATATATATATGCAATGTCATTTGAAACTTATGGAAATTTGCACGCTGTATTGTCAATATCGCGGTAAACGTGAGTGATGTAACCTATATTTTCGAAATACTAAAGAGAAGCGAGAAAAGAGTATGACTGTTCAAATGGAATCATCAAATAGACGATTTCGAGACGGTGATTCCGTACAGAAAAATATCACGTTACGCTAATAATTTATTATTCTTAGCTAATTACGATGATTTTATAAAATTATTCTATTTTTTATTATACGTTAATTTAAAATTTATTAGATTATTTATTTGTAACATATTATTTTTTTTAATCGGAGATTTTTTTAGCATTTATTGCAAGATATGTGCATTATAAGGAATCATTGCATTGACTAGGTTGACATTTTGATAATAATTGTGCATGACTAAAACTCTTACATATATGGAACAGAATTTTAAAAAATATTGTAATTGTAAACAAATTCATTTGCATGATTATTACAAAAAATTGAAAAAATAACTGAACAGCAAGTAATTAATTTTAATTATATATATATATATATATAAATTACATATATAAACATTTTTAACAATCATTTTTTGTAAATATAAATTATTATTTTTCGCGTTTAAAACACTATCGATTAAGAAATATTGTTTTTACAAAAATAAAGATTTTTATTAAAAAAGAAAAATACGAGAATATTGCCATTCGTAATTGTCTACATTATGATTGTACAAAGTTCCTAGGTGATCGGTAAATTAGTTTATGAGATTAATTATTAATAAAAATTGAATACCAAGTATAACGGAGTGGTTTATAATTTTAAAACAATTAATCTAAAACTACTTTATCAAACATTTTGAAACTGCACAATTACAAATTTCGCAATATTCTCGTAATTTACCTTAAATTTCAGTCGGCAAATAACTCGGACGGTAACATAACGTTGATTAAAAACTGCTTTATTATATTACTGCGAAATTCTCAGACGATTTGAACAAGTGATTAACAAACGATTAATAACAATACAACTTGTTTAAAAAAACTAAAAAAATATTTTAAATCATTACTTTTTACACATATTATAAATATATTATAATTAATATTTTTGCGTTATTATAATTAAGTTTTTTGGTATTTAAACGGCTACCAAATACATGAGTAATCAATCGCAAAAAATCACAAAATTTATTATTTTATATCTTTATATGTAAACGAAAACTAAACTTTTGCACGATTTTTCTCAATTAAACAATTTTGCACCGAATGCCCGCATGTACAGTTGCTTTTCTTATACTAGATACATTCGTATTTAGTTACACGAGACGCTTTCACGCTTATACTTATACTCCGAGATGCGTAATTCTACTCTGACCCTTTTTCACATTTTTACTATTCATCTTCTACATATCAACGCACTCGTATATGTACAAAAATTTTTTAATATCTTTTCTGATAAAATAACGTGACGCATAAAAATATTAATTGTACAACGGTGATTGAAAATATAAAAACATAATTCATAGTTGATTCATCGATTCCGGTATTATGTCACATACATATAGGTATATCTATATATACCGGTAATTAAAAAAAGTTACACATTTCACCGATGATTCAATAGTAGTTTATTTTTTTCTTTTAAAGAAATACGCGACAATATGTCGTATATAGTATTTAAAAACCCGGTTTTAAAAATAATACGACAAAGAAATCCTCGCCTAATGTTTTTCCATTATATTTTATTTCTTATCGTTTTGCGATTGTTAAGAAACGAGTTAATAGCTATACACATTCATTTTAATTTAAAATATAAGCAGGTTAAATGATTTGTTGCTGTTTTCGTACAAGCAAGAAAGAAAAGACATATTTATTTTCTTTTTGTACATCGTATATTTTGTATTTTGTAGATTGTATAACTGCGATATTTATTCAAAACTTTTTTTTACTAACTGTTTGTTTGGAAAGTTTTGTGCGCTATTTTACAATAACAATTAGAATTCTTAATTATTAACCCGCGCTAGGGAAATTGATTCGACTTATTATTTCAAAAATCTAAACAAAAATACAGTTAATACCTTAGAAGGGAGGACTTCACGAAAAAAATGTGTTTCTATAAACAAATACCATTACCTTTTATTTTAAACAAAAATACATTTACAGAATTTAATAAAATAGATAGGATATAACGGAAATCGTAATAAATAAAAATGAACGTTAAGTAGAAGGAAATTGAATCGTAAAGTTGTAGCATATATACATAAAAATAAATACGTAATAAGGAGGACACCGCAAATTTAATTGAAAGAAATTCTATATGTACAAAATATAAATGGAAATGAGATGTAAAGGTAAACAAACATTTTAGAAATTCTACGAGATAATTACAATTGTTATACGATATAATTAAATTTGAATATTTTTAACCGCTATAAATATATTTATAAATATGCACCGAAAAAAGTGCTAGTGAATGCAATAGTATATTTTATTGAATAGACGTAAACAAGAACTTGTTGGAGACTAAAAAATATTTAGTGTCAAATATATATATATATATATCTATCATTTAATTACATTATCGTTCGGTCTTATTAAATATTTTTCAACCGAAAATACAGATAATAAATTAACAAACTGAAAACAATACACGTATATTGTCAAATACTATAATTTATATACTATTAATAATAATAATGTAATAAATAATAAATTGACATTAAAACTTGAAAAATCTTATTATCGGTTATATTCATCAAAAAACAATCAATTGCTCTACATAATAAAAAATGTAAAAACCTATTAGATATATATACTGTGAGAAACAAAGCGATATTTCACACCTAAAATATATAACTCGTGTATATACTTCTTGTTTCCTTTTTTCTCCACCGAGAGAGATTATAAAACTGTATTTTCTCAAGCATGCGTGTATGTACACACACACCTGACCACGGTCACAGAAACCAGAAGCAAACAGTGACAATTGCGCCATCGGAAACTTGCCGCACCAACATCGACGAATATTCCTTGGGTCAGTGACCCCTGGCCTCGATGCGCGCGATCGGTGCACCTCCCATTTCGGAAGAACCATACCATACACAAGTACACTCCTCCTTTTTAAAAAATTCCCTTTTTTTCTCTCGTTTAAACGTAACGATCATTTTTTTAATATACTTTTCTAACATTCGAGCAGATACAATTTTTATTTATTTAATTAAATTTTAAACGAAGAAATAGTGGAGTTTGAAATGCGCGAATTTAGTAAAAATTGGAACTACGAGATGTAAGTTAAAATTATAGATATATTAACTTATTTAAAAATCAATGACTTTTCAAATATATTTAATTATCAAAAATTAGAAAATAAATAATGTTAATTAAGGTTTCTTTAATAGAGTTACAATATCTTAAATATATGATTGTATTTCCTCGTATATGCGTATAGAAAAAAATGAAAGTAAAGAAAATAAAATGAGAAAAGGAACAACATTAAATATACTGAAATAAAAATGAATGTATCGTTCGGTGATAAGTACATACGTGTATAATATGTAACATCGGTCTTTCTGAACGAAATTGCTTAATTTTTTAATTAAGTATATTTACTCTTTATCCACTATGGTTCGTGGAATTTCCCAGAGTACGGCCTTTTAAAAAAATTAAAGGCGTTTCATTTTCGATCTCCAGTTTGAACTCTTCTCTTACCTTAGACACCTGTCGCAAAATGTTATGCGGCTATGTATATATATATAGAAAAGAGACGACAATCTCTCTAGCGAGTGTAGAGAGATAATCCTGTCCATCTAGCGGTAGGAAAAACCACTAGCCAGAGTGCGACGTATTAGATCGAATGGCAGATTATTTGAAACAAAAATGAATTTATCGTTCAATGATGGATATATATGTACATAATATAACACCGCTATAGATGGAGACGATTATCTCTCTACACTTGCTAGGGAGAAACTTCAGATTCATGATCGACGTCTCTTTTCTATATATATATATACAGACGCATGACATCTTGCTGGCGTCGCGGTTCATCTTGCGACAGGCGTCTAAGGTAAGGTCTCCAATTCCTTACTGAGAAGTCTAAACTGGGGATCGAGGACGAAACGCCTTTAATTTTTTTTTAAAGGGCCGTACTCTACGAAATTTCACCAACTATTGTGGACAAAGAGTAACTAGGGCGTGCTACATTCAAAAGTAAATCAATTTAGTTCGGATTATACACACGTAAACATTAAATAATGTTTCTTTATAGTTTTACACACAATGTTAAATGCATCGAAACGATTACATTTCCTCAAAAGCAACTTGATTTTAAAAAATCGTTGTAACCACGCCCAAAGTGTAGGTAACCCTTTGTCCATTATATATAACGCGTGGAATATTAATCGAGCAGTTGTTTGTATACGAACGAATCATCATTGCGAATTTCCGGATCTCGTGCGAACGCATATATATTTTGATTGTTAGTTCTCTGATATTCAGGGCCGCGATTACGTACCTACATCGATGTACTCATTGCTGCACACGCCATGCGTATATATATCCATATAACATGAATTTACGTTACAATGGTGTCGAAAGTCAAATTGTCCGATAAAACGGCTTATTAATCATACGCTGTATAATATATTTATCGGTCTTTCCGAGGCACAACTTGATTTTAAAATATTATTAAACAATTACGTTATTATGCAATGCTGTAATTGTTGCGTGCCTCTCTTAAGAATAAAATCTGCACTGAAAAATATAATTAGTTACTTCGAGCGGAATTCTTGTTAAATATCACTCAAGATGAAATGTGGTTGTCAATCAAATTGTAATGATCTTTATGTCCAAAACTAGGAAGGTTGATCAATTTACGGAGGATCAACCATGCTCTTCTAAATTTTCCAATATTCATTTATTGACAACTAGATTTATTCCTGGATCGTATTTAACAAGAATCCCGCTTGAAGTAACAACTTATTTCGTTTTACTGCGTGTGTGTGTGTATATATCGGGCGAATGAGAATTTAAAATAAGAAAAGATAATTTTCGATCGAGACGCGTGCTAAAAGTAATTGCTCGCCGAGTTAATAACATTACATCGAAACGATTATACATTATTTTGCAATTACGTATTAATTAGTATTTCTCTTGATAATATACTTCGTAAGTTTTATATATACACATTATATTATTATTATTATTAAGGCATACTTTCGTTATCTCCCTATATATGTAAGCGCACAATTATGATTTATATATATGGTAAAAGTAATTATTATTTTCCAAGAGTCAAAGGAATATCTTACTACTTTTAAGCATACATACACACGAATAATTGCATTCAACGGACTTGCGGTGTTACTAACCATCTTGTAAGTAGCGAGTCCTTGTTTTATAGTTGTTAAAATTTAACGCAAGAAAACAAAATTTTATTTATGTTGCAGACAAACGTATGTTCGGTTATTCGTTCGTATTTTTCTTTTATTATGCGTGCTCGTCGACGTCCACGCGATCGCGAGATATAAGTACTCGTTTTTGTTTGCGTGTGGCGTAAGGAAACTAGGACAAAGTACGTTAGGTGAAAAAAGGGTATAGTAAATAAAATATGTAAATGCGGTACGAAATAGTGAACGAAAAAAAAAAAGGCAAATAAGTGAACGAGAGATGATAAGTTAATTATCATTGGAATCCGCGCGTGTATTATACGGATTGCGGATGAATTAATTTATGCGGTTGCGCTGTAAAGTGGGTTACACTGCTTTTTTTTTTTTTAGTAATTTTATGTGTATCACCGATAAATATACCATGCTTAAAGCGTGATTTATATGGTGAACTCGCCATTTTCCCAAAATCACGCGTTTTTAAATTTAAATATAATAAATATTGTATCCTTGTTTATAATGGATTGTATACATATATATGTATATGTATGTATGTATGTACCTTATGCAAAGTCGTGCGTCAAAAATGTTTCTTCACTTTCTCTCCTTATATTATATCTGCACTGTGTGTATAATGTATATACGCTCGTACACTCAATTTTACCGATCGGAAAATACAAGTACACAACCTAACCTCCGAGATACGTCGATACATTCATCGAACCTTTTTTATTTCTCTCCGCGTTTAACCGATCAAGGTTATGGTTATATTTCGCGCGCTCCGTCGTGGAAAGCGAGCGCGCGACTGAAAAACCCGCGACGTTCTCTCATCGATCGGGCTTTAAAACTGACCGCTTTAAATCCCCGATCTACTGCGCGTGCGCAATCGCGTTTACACCGGGTGGGGTATACCTTAATTTTTACAAATTACATTTTCTTCTTTCTTTTTACTCGAATACACTTATGTACGCATCGTATAGTCGATTATACAGTGTGTGACTCGTTCGTTATATTTTGGGGAGATTGATTTATGGAATGTGATTCATGCAGAATTAAATTGTTGTAATAAATATTACAGTGTTGTTGAGCAATCGAGAGACATATTGATAAATCATATAAAAAGTATAATATGAAATTATGTATTACTACATTTCTTTTGGGAAAATTTATCAAATGGGATATATAGAGGGTGTTTCATTTTAATTCGACCACGCGTATGTAGCTTCTGTAAAAACGAACGATGTTATAAAAAATCACGTTTAGTAAGTATTAATAAATTTTTCTTATATCAGTGAGAATAGTAATTCTTTGAGAGAATTTTCCTTAACTATTAAGAAATGTGGATTGAAATACGGCGAAAGGCACATGACTTAATAATAAAGTTTTCTATTACTTGATTTGGCAAGGTGCACATTATATTTAAATTTTTTATAGTTAAGGCGCGATTGATTTTCTATAGTAAAAATTGTAATTTTTATACGAGTTCAGTGAATTAATCAGTTTTTGCAATTGACATATATTCAATTTAAATTAAATATAATTATATTAAAGAAAATTAACAAAAATAAATAAATTAAGATTCAATTTTCATATATTTGTAAATAATAATTTATTTGTATTATAATTAATATCAAATAAGAGTTTTCCTTGCAATTCTAAATTTTTTAATAATAATTATTTTCTTCAAATCATAATCTCATGACTATTAAGAATTATATGTACTCATATAAGATAATGGATATTTTTCTATTACAAAACAAAAGTTTGTCATAGTTAAGGAATATTTTTTAACTATTAAGAAATCAACATTTGCTACAAATGAAATAAGAGTTTACGCTACGAAAATCATAGTTTCTTTGAACTAAACAATCGTTTTTCTCAGTGTACACTAAAAAATAAATATTTTTGATCTAAACGGGATTCTACTTCAATATACCTCAAAAAGAAAATTCGGTTTGTTCAATGCGATTCCTTTATAATCAAGAGGAATCTGATTGATTTTAAAATATGGATCTTTTTGGGTTGTACTATCGCATTTATTACAAAAAGAAATTTTGCTCGATAATAGAAAAATTCATTTGATAACAGAAGAATCACATTGGAGCAAACAGATGTTTTTCTTGAGGCATATTTAAAAAAATTTCGCTTAGATCAAAAATTTATTTTTTTCAGTGTACAGACCTAGTTACTTTTATTTTTACGGGTTGTCAAGTGTTCAATATAATATTGTTATTTTTACTTTAACTTTTTTTCTCCGCCGTGCATAATGTAATAATTTTGTGTAAACGTTGTGAACCACGTTGTGAACCACGTCGTTCTATCATAAAGGTATAATAATATCCATTTCCGAAGAAATAGTTGAGTACAACACTTTTCGCTGACTGGAAATACTAAATTTTAATTTTACTAATACTTTGTATTTTTATTAAATTTTTTTTATCTAATTAAATATGTAAAAGTTGGGATGCAAATAATTTTCTTGTGCACAAAACTACTGTGTGTGTAAAAATTAGTTTTATTATTATTTATTATGATACATACGTAATTTTAAATAATTTGTGCATAAAGTTATGTTGCAAAGTTGTATATATAATTAATATGTGTCTAATGATTATGTATATATACATTCGCGATATGATTTGAAAAATAAATGGGAAATATAAAACTGTATTTAGGCAGCATTTTTTCAACGGATTATTCCTGTAAACTCCATGTTTCAATGGTAATTATAATTTTAAAAAATAAACTGTAGTCATATGTCGCTTATAAACGTTTATTACAAAAATAACTCCGAAAATATATTAAAAAATACGGTTATGGAACGTTAACGAAATATTTCGACGTACGTATATAAATACGATTTAAATTCAAGTAAATTTATTATTCCACTAAACGTATCCAATACCGTATGATTCACAATGATTTAAAGATTGAATTATTAACTTATATTCCTAAGTTTATTATATCAATTGTAACGTTTATCATCTACATTATCACTTAATATAAATGATAATTCTCTATTAAATTTTTTTTTGCAAAAAGTGAAATGCACTTTGCACAGCAAATAATCATTCAAGATTAACTTTCAACAAATGAATAAATAATCACTTTTTACTAAACAATAAAAATTAAAAATGATGCAATAGTAATTATATGTATCGTTAATATCAATGATTCGGTTTATCATTGCATAATTTTATATCTATTAAATAATCCTATCTAATAACACGTTGGCTTTACTATTCGTAAATGTTCCTATAGACTTGTTGTGAAGACTCACAAATAAAAATCTAGAAAAATTTCGATAATATTATTTTTTTTATCGAAAAGAATACTTAAATCAATATTTTGAAAAAGTTTTAATTGAACCACTGCAACGATAATGGAAATTTAACTATAGCTAATGTTGTAAAGTAATTTTCAACTAAATTTGATCGAAAATTGGATGAAAATTGTTTATTTTTAATAGCTCATAATTAACTTATTTTTATGATACATAAGTAATTTTAAATAATTTGTGTATAAAGTTATGTTGCAAAGTTGTATATATAATTAATATGTCTATAATGATTATGTATATATACATTCGCGATATGATTTGAAAAATAAATATAAAACTGTATTTATGCAGCATTTTTCAACGGATTATTCCTGTAAACTCCATGTTTCAATGGTAATTATAATTTTAAAAAATAAACTGTAGTCATATGTCGCTTATAAACGTTTATTACAAAAATAACTCCGAAAATATATTAAAAAATACGGTTATGGAACGTTAACGAAATATTTCGACGTACGTATATAAATACGATTTAAATTCAAGTAAATTTATTATTCCACTAAACGTATCCAATACCGTATGATTCACAATGATTTAAAGATTGAATTATTAACTTATATTCCTAAGTTTATTATATCAATTGTAACGTTTATCATCTACATTATCACTTAATACAAATGATAATTCTCTATTAAATTTTTTTTATCTAATTAAATATGTAAATTGGGATGCAAATAATTTTCTTGTGCACAAAACTACTGTGTGTGTAAAAATTAGTTTTTATTATTATTTATTATGATACATAAGTAATTTTTAAATAATTTGTGTATAAAGTTATGTTGCAAAGTTGTATATATAATTATATGTCTATAATGATTATGTATATATACATTCGCGATATGATTTGAAAAATAAATATAAAACTGTATTTATGCAGCATTTTTCAACGGATTATTCCTGTAAACTCCATGTTTCAATGGTAATTATAATTTTAAAAAATAAACTGTAGTCATATGTCGCTTATAAACGTTTATTACAAAAATAACTCCGAAAATATATTAAAAAATACGGTTATGGAACGTTAACGAAATATTTCGACGTACGTATATAAATACGATTTAAATTCAAGTAAATTTATTATTCCACTAAACGTATCCAATACCGTATGATTCACAATGATTTAAAGATTGAATTATTAACTAATATTCCTAAGTTCATTATATCAATGGTAACGTTTATCATCTACATTATCACATAATACAAATGATAATTCTCTATTCAATTTTTTTTGTGCAAAAAGTGAAATGCACTTTGCACAGCGAATAATCATTCAATATTAACTTTCAACAAATGAATAAATAATCACTTTTTACTAAACAATAAAAATTAAAAATACATGCATTATGCGAAAGTAATTATATGTATCGTTAATATCGATGATTCGGTTTATCATTGCCTAATTTTATATCTATTAAATAATCCTATCTAATAACACGTTGGCTTTACTATTCGTAAATGTTCCTATAGACTTGTTGTAAAGACTCACAAATAAAAATCTAGAAAAATTTCGATAAATATTATTTTTTTATCGAAAAGAATACTTAAATCAATATTTTTGAAAAAGTTTTAATTGAACCACTGCAACCTTGCTGGAAAATTAACTATAGCTAATGTTGTAAAGTAATTTCCAACTAAATTTGATCGAAAATTGGATGAAAATTGTTGAAAGTCGTCAGTATGAAATAAAGACGAAAAGTATTAAAATATTTCAAAAAAATAATATTTATTTATAATTTATTTATAATATTTATAATAAATTAAAAATGTTGAAGAATGTACTAATTTATGTATACATAATTGAAAATAATTCTTATTTCATAAAAACGTACTTTAAAATTGAATAATTTAAATGAAATATTTTGTAGATTTGACTATATACGATATTTTAAGCCGAAAATTGTTACTTCGTTAATTAAAAATTATAAATACCTGAAATATTTTATAATTCCAATAAATCCAATTATATAACAGGTATAACTGCTTATACCTACTGTTTTGTGTTTGTAAGCAGCTTAGAGATTGAAAAGTATCAATGACTAACAATAAATAGTATATTTTAGAATTATTGAGGAATAATAGTGCCATGTTGTTTGAATGCAAGTATACGGTTACTCTGTTTTTTTTTTCATAAAATGCATTCGCTCTCTTTTTTTAAGAAATTTGCCTAAAAACACCATAACTTTGTCTGAAATGCTCTGCCGCACTCAAACTTTGTATCATTTTGAAGGTAATTAATCATCGATGAATTAGATTCTTGGATGGATAAAATATTTTTGATCGTACAACCCTTTTTTTGACTACAAAGGTATTTATTAATTATAACTATAATCAATGTTTCAAACTAATATAAATTAAATATTTCAACAGATTCTTCTAGAAATTTATAAACTTTTTCAAATTTAATGTATATAAGAAAAAATTGTTAGATTTTGAGTTATTAAGTGATAAACATGGCCAAAAAGTCATTTTTTCAAAAAATTCGATTTTTTGATTGGCTACAGCTCTGGTATTAATTAAAATTCAGGTCTAAAAATTTAGCAACACTCTATTTTTTAACTGGATCACTTCACATGGAATCTCCCATATATATATAATTGGAAAAATATATAAGAAAAACAATAATTACAATTTTATTGTTCTAATATATACTCACAACCAATCTTAGAATATGTATATGTATATATATATATATATGTGTGTGTGTGTGTCTATGTATTTTAACACAGAACTTTCTAGCAAACAAAAACAAATATTCTATTCTTCTATCTTTTCATCGAAAAGAGAATATCCCACAATTACACTAGGCATCCACGACTCTTTATTTTCACTTGAACGTAAAAAAACCGACAAACGTCGTGGGATCGTCAAATCTCGCTTTAAATATATATATATATATATATATATATATATAGCATGTTATACATGGGCGCGTATATTGCAATTCTTTATTATTTTTTTTCACCTCGTGCGCCTTTTCCTGTCGTCGAGACCTTGGAGACGCTCGTCCGGAAAATTGCTCACGAGTGTGAGTAATAAATTATTGGAGGGGAATTAAAACACATTTGTTGGATGTTATGATATTTAACGTTACGTAAAGGTCTTTTTCTCTCCCGAAGGTCTTCAATTTTTGTAACGTGCCCTTTGATCGTTTATCGCGTGGGAATAAGACATTTTTACTCGGAATTCGTCTCTTACTACGGTAAGTATTACACGACTATCGTTTGCTATATTTTTGTTCAACATTTTACATACTACATTTTACAATAAGACAATTGATTCAATTTTTAAAATCTATAGTAATTAAGAAAAAATGTTTTTCTTTTCAATTGTATATTTGTAAACGTAATATTAAAATTGTTTGAAGGTGTAATAAATCTTAGAACGTTGTAAACGTTCGTTGAAATGTAAACGTTAAATTGTTAATAAAATAAATCATAGTAAATACTTCCTATGAGTCATTATTTATAAAGAAGTAACATTTTTTTCCTCATTCTACGATAATTCGCGTATAACATTTATGTTAATTAAAGTTAAATGGCCGATAGTTGCACATTACTTATTGCACTTTTTTTAAATACACATATACATATATATTTACAAATAAAAAATGAGAGGAATCTATAGAACCGCAAATACCCTAATATTCGTAAAGAAATTGTTACATTTTTTATAATTCTGTAGTAGTAATTGTTTTTATAAAAAATTCTTTGTAGTATATAGTATTACCTATATTTGTTAGGAAAATTATAACAAAAATGTTATCGTGCATAATTTTAATAATAATTACTGTATTAGTTACTATCTTTTAAAAGATATTATATGGTTAACAGGTTGGGTATGGACAATGTATTAGTATTTTTTTCGCACAAAAATCAAATCAGATTATTACAATAAAAATGAATAGTTAAATAATTTAAAAAGTTAATAAAAAAATTAGATTTCTGTACGTCAATTTACGTTTATCCTTACGTGCATCGAGGTATATTTTTTTAGATTAGAAAAATCATAAATCAGAACAGAGACAAGTAACATAACATGACATAAATGTGTGTCATGCCGTCCCCAATCCTGTTAATAATAGTCACGGAAAAACAAAATTAATTGTATTCCATAAATTATTATATTAAATAAATATTTATGTAATCACCCTATGGAATTTATTCATTTTGAGGTTAGGTGAAACCATTTTGCCAGCTATTAATTATGAACTTATATGGCAAACTGTTGGACGTAGAATACGTCATAAATATTTTGATTACTGTAATGATATAGCTAATTTTATTTAAATCTATATGATAATTATTGATACATTTAGATCAAGCGGATGTTAAACTCAACATGTTACCATCCGAGCCAAATATCGACTGAGAAGTACTATTTTTTGGAAAAATTAATATTTTAGATGATATCCACGAGAGCGTTTCCATTACTAAACTTCAATCTGTAATTGTGAAAAATTTTAACTCATTGTTTTTAAGTGTTTCTGTATATTGAGTTTTAAAAATTTTTAAAATTATTAATTAACGAATTATCATGGAACTTTGCATCATTGAAATGTACACCATAAAAAGAAGCAGTGTTCTCGTAGTTTAGCTTTAATTCTAATATATTTGTATAATTAGTATTTCTCAATCGATAATTTTAGGGACATTCTCGAACAGAAAATTGTTACTCTATATATTCTTTTATAAAAAAAACAGAATGAACTTTTGAGAAAATTCTGAACATCAAGTCCCCAAATTTACTCAGATTTTTATATTAATAATTTAATTAGGATGTATAAATTGAAATTTTATATAAATTTTATGCAATTTTTATAAATAATATTACCGACCGAAAATTTGTGTACTGCAATTATTATTACAAAAATGATTTTTTTCTTTAAAAATGAAAACGTCACGCTCTTTCTCATATTTTAAGCTATAGTTTGTATGAATTTTGCTAAGATTTTTAATTTTATATTTTAAATGTTATTTTTAGTTTGAAAGGTGTAGATCCCTGTAATTTTAGAAATTTGAATTATTGACTGCAGGGTTTGTTATCCCCTTAAATACATACATAATAATTATATTTTTCAAATAATAATGAAGGCACAAACGAAATTGCAAACTTTAGTTTACAACAATCAATGATAACTTATATACCTCCAACCACAATAAAAACACGAAAATTTATAATAAATAAAATAATAAAAAACTGTATCTTTTGATAATACGATCGGTCATCGAAACGTTATCACGAACAAAACAGGCGCATATTTATGTATACTCGTTTAATTTAAAACTCCGCGCTATAATTGCGATTGCAGAATACGCGTCATCGCTAGTTGGGTCACCCACACGAGCTTACACTATCATACAGCGTTACGCTTTCGATACATTGTATACATTTGCAATATATACGTCTTACGTAAAAACTTCCTTCACTTATTTCCCTTAATTCCCAATTGGGTTGCATATATTTTCCATTTTTATTTCGTCTTTTTTTACATCGGGTTGACGTACAAGTTGATCCGCGAATTATCGTTAACAAGGGAAACGGACATTGCGTAACCACGCGGCAATCATTATTTTATCAATGAAATTTTAAAATTTCTTTTGTTGTAACTTGAAAAATAAATATATAAATCGTGATAATATATATTGCATGCTTTGTATATTACGTTTTCCCATAATATATATATATATATATTAAATTAGTTTACTCGAGTTATTTGTAAACCTTTATTTGTATTGTTTGCACGTATATTACACCTTCGCGTTCGGAAATATAAACATGTGTGCGAAGGACGTTTTTTAAAGTATCAATTGTTGTCTTTTTATTGACGATTCAATTGTCACAATGAACGTAACAAATGATTCATTTTAAGTTTAAAATTTATTAAGATGTGTGGAAGCGATGATTCAGTCAGTGAAAACCGCGAAACTAACAGATTTAATGTCGTGTATAGCATTTATTATTGTTGTTGTTTCTTGCGTAACTATATATATATATATCCGCGTGTATATGTGTGTGTGCATGTGTATGTGTAATAAGTAACGACAGGTATTTTTTAAATATGTAAGATATTAGTTGAGAGTTACGAATGCGGTGTAAGTATCTCTATTTGTGAAACATTCCGATGCTTTTAGTAATTTTAGAAAATAAATTTACAATGATATTTTGAAAGTTTGATGAGAGAAGCGAGATCTGCTGTGAAATTCATTCGATTTCTAAACGGGGTGTCTTAAGCAACTTTTATTCTTCCTAAACATATCAATTCTAAAAGTTGATTGCTCTTTGCTTATAAATACTCTTACCCCCATGTGCCAAATTTGAGACAGAAATCTTTATTCGTTCTTTAGGTAACAGTTTCTTACCAACAATTTGTAATTATTTTCGTACAATATTCAGTTTTGTCCGATCAGTTGAAATTTAATTTTAAATCTTTGGTAAGGGATGGTTCTTAAAAACTAATGAATTTTCTAAAATTAAATACACAGATTCATTATTATCGAAGTAATAGAAATGAACTCGTAGATTTACATGTGTGATATTTCTACGAGGGTAAATTCTTTGTTGAGGCGTATGGGAGCGAAACCTATCACATTGCGAAGGACGTTTTTTAAAGTATCAATTGTTGTCTTTTTATTGACGATTCAATTGTCACAATGAACGTAACAAATGATTCATTTTATGTTTAAAATTTATTAAGATGTGTGGAAGCGATGATTCAGTCAGTGAAAACCGCGAAACTAACAGATTTAATGTCGTGTATAGCATTTATTATTGTTGTTGTTTCTTGCGTAACTATATATATATATCCGCGTGTATATGTGTGTGCATGTGTATGTGTAATAAGTAACGACAGGTATTTTTTAAATATGTAAGATATTAGTTGAGAGTTACGAATGCGGTGTAAGTATCTCTATTTGTGAAACATTCCGATGCTTTTAGTAATTTTAGAAAATAAATTTACAATGATATTTTGAAAGTTTGATGAGAGAAGCGAGATCTGCTGTGAAATTCATTCGATTTCTAAACGGGGTGTCTTAAGCAACTTTTATTCTTCCTAAACATATCAATTCTAAAAGTTGATTGCTCTTTGCTTATAAATACTCTTACCCCCATGTGCCAAATTTGAGACAGAAATCTTTATTCGTTCTTTAGGTAACAGTTTCTTACCAACAATTTGTAATTATTTTCTTACAATATTCAGTTTTGTCCGATCAGTTGAAATTTAATTTTAAATCTTTGGTAAGGGATGGCTCTTAAAAACTAATGAAATTTTCTAAAATTAAATACACAGATTCATTATTATCGAAGTAATAGAAATGAACTCGCAGATTTACATGTGTGATATTTCTACGAGGGTAAATTCTTTGTTGAGGCGTATGGGAGCGAAACCTATCACATTACGATGGGCGTTTACAAAATTTACAAATATTTGAAAAATGCTTCGTATTGTTCAAGGTTGTAATAAGACGGTGACAATTAGAATAAGATGGGCTACTAGAATCGCGTTGGTGGGGGGAGAGGATGTATGGTGATGGATACCGAGGTACTAATGAGTTCACCGTAATAAACTATATTGGTGTTTAATAACTCTAGAGCCTAATGGCGTGCGCGTTAAAACCGGGAAATTTTATATTGTTTCTTTACAAATATTCGGGTAGATTTTATTAGGTATTTTCATTACGATATAAGAAGTGCAACAATTTTGAAAACGTGTTTAAACGAGCAGAATTATTTTACGCGTTGGGGCCTTTTAATCCTTTAATTACTAGATTTTCATGCACGTTTTAACATTCTTAGTAAAGTACTTCCTTAAATATGAATTAAATTGGTTAAAAATGTTGAAAGTTCCATGACACTTTTTAAGTGTCTTTCATTTTGCAAATCTAACCCACAAGTATATGCTACTAAAACGAGATTAAACCTGTTTTTGAGACACTTGAATTTTTCCAAAATTAGATAATCCTATTAGTATATTTAGATATATTGCGGAAAAAAACCAAAATAATGAGAAATGTAAGTTAATAATCGAGTGACTGATCCAAAGTGATAGAAAATTCAAACTTTAGAATGTCATCGTGAATTAAAATAAATGTCGAGGTTACGATTATATTATATTAAATGGGAGACCCAGGGAGAAAAACCATGCCATTACCAGGATATTTTTCAAACCTATTTCCTATAAGAACAAATCAATTTTCTAGCTACCGCGCTGACCGATTTCGCCACCAAGAATCTTAGCTGCTCTCTTCATTCCAAGTGTATGATGTAAATAGTAAGATCCAAATATAAAATTTTTATCGACATTTCCGAAGAACTATTTCTGCATTATTGTGTACCAATTTGATATTTCAATTCGCGATACATTTTCATATATTCGACAATAGTAAAAAAGAATATTATATAAAAATTTTTATTTTTTAATCTCCCTTTAAAAAAAATATCTGAAACCTCTTAAAACGTGATATGATTGGTCGGTTGAAACTGTTGAAAGTGACGTAATTGCATGTACCCATAGAAACAGACAAAACAAAAGTTTTTGAAAAGAGTGCTTAGGAGAAGTACGAGGCAGAACATTGAAAATATAAAGAAACTTAACATAAATGTAAGGTGCGCGCAAAATGGGTTCTAGTAAAGGCAAAAGTAATTTTTTTATTACAATTTTAACAGAGTCTGTTCCACTCAAGTGGATCAAAATCATATTTAAAAGTTACTGTTAAAATTTCAGTCTATTCGATGAAGTGGTTTAAAAATTGGTTAAAAAAATTTAAATAAAAGTTAATATAATGTAATTTACTTGAAAAAATAAAAAATGTTTTTCATAAAAATGTTAATTTTTATGAAAAAATATTATTAATTGTTATATTGAATAGCTATTTTTTTTTAATTTTAACCCATGCTTGTCCCCTTAATTCGTATCTGTTAAACGATTTTTCAAATTTATTGTTTAACCCTTACAAGGCGTTGAAACCTGAATATATGAACACGTCGGATTAGTCACTCTAATATAATGTAAAACACGATATTTCTGAAGATCCTATGTTTCGATTTCGTACACTATAAGAAAATTGATATATCAAAACTGACTAGGGATATACTTGAAATATCACAATTTTTACTATATATATTATACAGTAATTTGTTGTTATAAATTTTAATAAAAAATTACGATATAACATGCTAATATTTGCTATAAAATATTCTTAAAATTATGATAATCCAAGTGTATTCCTACGTGTACTGCTATAACAATACAAACAGTTTTAACATACTATTTTTCTCAACGTAATGTCGGAAAAGCTTAAATTTGCCAAAAGCATTTTTAACCCTTAACTGTCACGCTTCGCTACAGAATAACGTATAACTCCCACACTGGGGCTTTTAAAGCAGTTATTAACTTTTTTAATAACAATTTTATTTTATTAGAAAAAGTGATATTTAGTATGAAATTTTTTTTTCAATTTTCCTTTGTTACATGTATTTAAATCTAACTTGGTATTATTTGGAGTCATATGTATACCATCTATGCAAAAACTGGAGATTTACAATAGCAAGATCCATGATAGTGAGGTTTATGGTAACCGATGAAACAAGACGATCTCTATTTATATTATAAACAAAATAAGTGAAATTACAAAGTGTGTATATACAAAAATACAGAATCTTTTAAAAAGAAATGTAAAATCTAATCTTTACAAAAATATTGTGATTTAATGTTGTTGCGAAAGATTATTAGTAAAGAAACAAAATAATAGTTAATATAGTATATTTAATATATAGTAAAATTATTTTAACCTAAAAATTTCGTCATAGACTGTTATATAAAGATTATATTATTTGTATAAGAGTTTTAAACTATTTATGTAAACATAGTAGGAGCGTAGTGAGTAAAATGACTCCCGTATATTTTTATATGCTGAATGACAAAGTGCAAGTATATGGAAGTCCGACATGCATTTTGTGTCATCCTCATATAAGTTGGAGGTTTTCTTAGCCAAACTAACCGACATTTTACTTTAAGATTTAGGTTAATTTCTAATATCCAGATCCAGAGGAAATTTCACTTTCCTCTGCAGGGTTTGAGGCGTTACAGTAGGTTATTTATGTAATAATATTTTTTTGTATCGACTTTTCAAATCCTATGATATATATGTCTGGAATAAGTAAATAAATAAATATATAAATAAATAAATAAATAAATAAATAAATAAATAAATAAATAAATAAATAAATAAATAAATAAATAAATAAATAAATAAATAAATAAATAAATAGATAAATAAATAATAAATAAATAAATAAATAAATAAATATAGACCCTTAATGTGGCAGTCGAGGATTAATGCTGTTATAATATGTTATTATTTTGGTTTAAATTTGCTTTGATTTAAAGTGTCAATTGAAGAACTGGATAACAAAAATTGCTAAGAAGTAAATTCCCTGTACTGAAACGCTATATTTGACTCATTATCTTAAAATATTACCATAACCTCACTTAACAAACTTTTATCGTAGTCTTTTTTAAGTTATCGAGTACTTTACAACTCATTTGTATCAAGTATTTGTAGAGTGTTTACGAAGATAAACGCGATTTTATAATATTTTACTCTTAACTATTTTCAATAGCACATATATAACTTTCAAATATAATGATGTGTGTACATTTACAAGAAAAAAGTAGCTCTGAAAATATGAGTAAATTTTAGGACATTAAATGGTTAGAAAATAAAGCGTTTTATCGGGGTGGGGTAGATTTTTCGCCTATTATATTAAACAATCTATACTGATTACTATTATATTACATGAAATACGATATTTCTATACTAGACGGCATTAATAAATTAATTTTCTTAAAAGAATAGCTAAGATTTCTTCTTTATTTTTGTATTAACCATTATTCCATCGTTTATTATATATTTATTATGTATACAAATGTAAAAATTTACATTTTCTTTCAAAAATATTTTCAGAAAGTTAATGGGTTTACCTGTTTATTTTTTCAAAAATACTTACTCGTTCTCTTGTTATTTCATGCCGTTTGCGTAATTTTACAAAAATTTAGTTTTATTTTTAAACGGTAGTATACGAGGATTGTAAATTAAAATTGTTTACGAAATTTTCACTAAATCTTACTTACACGCCATCTACGTTCAGTGAAGTACTACTAGCCGCACCCTTTACCATCAGTCGATAAATTATATGAAAAGAATGTACGCGGTATCTTTTTAAATCTATAATTTTTGTATTTACTATTTTTTTTAATTAGTATAATTTCCTTTTTTATTAAACGATTTTTCACTTTTTGTATAATTTATCAAGGGTTTAAACCTGACGTATTCACGTTCGATTAGGTCACTTAAATCTTAAAAAGATTTTCCTGAAGATTATGTAGATTTCGTACTTAAAAAATTAATAATCAAAACTGACTAGGTATTGACTTAAATTAAAGTTTTCATTATATTTCAGAATATTTTTACGAATTTTAATAAACAAATGATCGTATAAATGCAATATTTTTTTTTGTAAAACTATGACAATATATTATACGAATACTTTATAAATTCAAACAGTTTTATACTATTTGTTCAATAATTAAAAGCTAAATTCCCACACCCACAATAGCATTTTAAACCCTTAACTGTCCACGCTTCAGCTACAGAATACACCGTCATAACTCCCACACTGGGGCTTTTAAAGCAGTTATTAACTTTTAATAACAATTTTATTTTATTAGAAAAAGTGATATTTAGTATGAATTTTTTTTCAATTTTCCTTTGTTACATGTATTTAAATCTAACTTGGTATTATTTGGAGTCATATGTCTACCATCTATGCAAAAACTGGAGATTTACAATAGCAAGATCCATGATAGTGAGGTTTATGGTAACCGATGAAACAAGACTATCTCTATTTATATTATAAACAAAATAGTGAAATTCCAAAGTGTGGTATATACAAAAATACAGAATCTTTAAAAAGAAATGTAAATCTAATCTTTACAAAAATATTGTGATTTAATGTTGTTGCGAAAGATATTAGTAAGAAACAAAATAATAGTTAATATAGTATATTTAATATATAGTAAAATTATTTTAACCTAAAAATTTCGTCATAACTGTTATATAAAGATTATATTATTTGTATAGAGTTTTAAACTATTTATGTAAACATAGTTGGAGCGTAGTGAGTAAAATGACTCCCGTATATTTTTATATGCTGAATGACAAAGTGCAAGTATATGGAAGTCCGACATGCATTTTGTGTCATCCTCATATAAGTTGGAGGTTTTCTTAGCCAAACTAACCGACATTTTACTTTAAGATTTAGGTTATTTCTAATATCCAGATCCAGAGGAAATTTCACTTTCCTCTGCAGGGTTTGAGGCGTTACAGTAGGTTATTTATGTAATAATATTTTTTTGTATCGACTTTTCAAATCCTATGATATATATGTCTGGAATAAGTAAATAAATAAATATATAAATAAATAAATAAATAAATAAATAAATAAATAAATAAATAAATAATAAATAAATAAATAAATAATAAATAAATAAATAATAAATAAATAATAGATAAAAATAAATAAATAAATAAATAAATAGATAAATATAGACCCTTAATGTGGCAGTCGAGGATTAATGCTGTTATAATATGTTATTATTTTGGTTTAAATTTGCTTTGATTTAAAGTGTCCAATTGAAGAACTGGATAACAAAAATTGCTAAGAAGTAAATTCCCTGTACTGAAACGCTATATTTGACTCATTATCCTTAAAATATTACCATAACCTCACTTAACAAACTTTTATCGTAGTCTTTTTTAAGTTATCGAGTACTTGTAATACTTGATACAACTCATTTGTATCAAGTATTTGTAGAGTGTTTACGAAGATAAACGCGATTTTATAATATTTTTACTCTTAAACTATTTTCAATAGCACATTATAACTTTCAAATATAATGATGCGTGTACATTTACAAGAAAAAAGTAGCTCTGAAAATATGAGTAAAATTTAGGACATTAAATGGTTAGAAAATAAAGCGTTTTATCGGGGTGGGGTAGATTTTTCGCCTATTATATTAAAACAATCTATACTGATTACTATTATATTACATGAAATACGATATTTCTATACTAGACGGCATTAATAAATTAATTTTCTTAAAAGAATAGCTAAGATTTCTTCTTTATTTTTGTATTAACCATTATTCCATCGTTTATTATATATTTATTATGTGTACAAATGTAAAAATTTACATTTTCTTTCAAAAATATTTTTCAGAAAGTTAATGGGTTTACCTGTTTATTTTTTCAAAAATACTTACTCGTTCTCTTGTTATTTCATGCCGTTTGCGTAATTTTACAAAAATTTAGTTTTATTTTTTAAACGGTAATATACGAGGATTGTAAATTAAAATTGTTTACGAAATTTTCACTAAATCTTACTTACACGCCATCTACGTTCAGTGAAGTACTACTAGCCGCACCCTTTACCATCAGTCGATAAATTATATGAAAAGAATGTACGCGGTATCTTTTTAAATCTATAATTTTTGTATTTACTATTTTTTTTAATTAGTATACATTATTAATTCCTTTTTTAATTGTCATTCAATTGTTCACTATCTTTTTATATCGAATCGATAGGGTTATAAGCTAAACGTATTCGCGTCTCATGACATATAAACGAACAATTAAATTTTAAAATTAAGATTTATAAACATCTATTTTATTATTTAGATTTAGTTATTAAAAAATTAACTAAAGCAGGATATTTTACATTTTACAGAATATTGACTATATAAATAATATAAATTAAATATTTACAGAATATTTTACAGAATTTTAACAATATAAGAACAGAAACATATCTTTGTATCGAAAAGTGCAAAGTAAGTTTTTTTTTGTTAAAAATATAAAATTAAATTTTAATTATCGAATTAATTATAAATAAGAGATGCAGTGTATTGTTATAATATTATAGTTAAATAAATATATATGTTGCACGAATGCAAGAATTAATTAAAAATTTAGAAAATCGCTTTTAAGCATATTGTCTATAAAAATTAAATTTTAAAATTAGATAAAACTTTTTTTGTTGGTACTATAAATTTCTAAAATATGGTTTTTTTAAATTTTTAATGAAAAAGAAAGCAATTGTGAAATAATTCAATATGTAAATTATAACATTGTTTTTCAGAATATACTTCGTCGTTATATACTGGCTCTTTTAAGTTTTTTCACCTGCTTCTTCGTCTATTTTTTTCGTCGAAATTTCGCGTTTATCATGACAGCGATGGTGATTGCGAATTAAAAAAAGGACTCAACTCCTTTCTGTTTATTGGACACGAGTAATGCTAACAGCAACGCAACTATCGAACCCCTCAAAGACGTAAATTTTATTTATCAATGCAGTACCGTGTTGCGAACAATACGGAAAGATTTTATTTGTAAGAATATTACTGAAACACCTGGTCCATTCAATCGGCAACTAACTAAAAATTTCATAGGTATAGCGGTGAAAGTCGTGCCGATTTGATAATAAATACTGTGATCTATTTTAAGTTTTTTGTAAGAGCTAGTACAGTAATTTTAACAAGGAAATTGTATTTATTTTTATCATATTAGACAAAATAATTTATATAGATAAATATTGAATGCCCAGTGGTAATCGAAAGAATTACGAAAGGTTTGGTTGACTATCACGGAGGAAAAAGTTTTACTAAGTTTTACTAAACTCTCTGTAAATTGCTGTTACTCAACTTATTGTCAATTTTTACCGTAAGTCTACTAATTTTTACTGAAAGTTCAGTAATTTTTTGCGTTTTGGCAGTCTGTATCGTGTTGGTGAAAGTTTAGTAAAATTTACTCAAATTTTTGTCTCCGTGTACAAACTTAGATTCGCTATTCGACCAAAAATTATTTCGTTTGACGATTTGTATTTACATAAATAAAAAATGTATATGATTCTTTAATGATTGACGATAGTACGGTGAGCGATACGAGTGGAATGAACAAATTTAAGGACAATTGACACCAGCTTATTTCTACGGCATCATGTTCACGAGCATCGCCGGTGGATTGCTCGCGGAAAAATTTTGATGGTGTCAAACTTGTTGCGTGAGTACATCGTTAATAGATCATCAAAAATATGAAAATTATTATTCTGATAAAAAGATAAATCATGAGATCGCGAATCGATTGTAATATTATTTTAAATATATCGATTGTTTTTTTATGGCGATAAAAAACTTATCACAAGACCGGTGAATGTAAATTGGTGACATATATTATTGTAGAATGATGGAATAGTATCCTTCGAATGGACTATATTTAGGTACACATGGGGAAACAAATCATAAAAAAATTATTTAGGGCTATATAATAAAATTAGCTTGAGTACCTAAATAAGAAGTTCCAGACCTTTGAATCGTGTATCTCAGCATTACAATCAATTCGTAAACTTGATAAACCAACTTTGCAAGCATCCTTGTACCGTGCACGATTGCTCGTGTTTTTTTAACCAAATTGAACGTAATCAGGCTCATTCATTTTCTTAAATCAAATACTAAAACTTAAACGGATCACTTTAAAAATTTTTAGCCAATTGATATTTTAATTAATCATGACACTCTGTACTCTCAATTTTTTTCCATATTGGACTTACTGTAAGATATCTGATTCGATGAACCGCACTTCATCCAATAGGCTGAAATTTTAATAGTAACTTTTAAATACGATTTTAATCCACTTGAGGGGAACAAACTGTGGTTAAAATTGTAATCAAAAAAATATTCTTACAAAATTATTTTAAAAAATTAAAATATTGTTTAATCAACAGCTAAATAATTTGTTTTAAATAAACATTTAGACTTTTATTGAAATTCTGTTCCACTCAAGTGGATTAACATCATGTGGGTTACCGATCGAGAAAAAAAAATTATTACATTTATTTTAAAAAATACGCAATTTTATGCAAAACCCGAATACAGAAGCACTAGATAATTAAATAATCAGTCAATCTACAAAGTTCTAGATCAACACGACAAAGACACCCTAAAAAATTTCGGCATCGAAAAATCACAGAATATCATACATTTTCGGCGCAGAAATTTTTTAGGGTGTCTTTATCGTATTGTCCTGAAATTGTAGAATGATTTATTATTTAATTATCTAGTGCAGTTCTGTATTCGAAATTTGCGTAAAATTGCGTATTATTTTAAAAATAAATATAATAATTATCTTTTTTTGCTCGGTAACTCACCGGGTGTGGCAGCCCCTTAATATTCAAATTAAATAATGAATTCCTTTCAGAGGACAGAAAATTTTCAGTATAAATCGAAACTTTTTAAAACGTAAATTTATATATATTGGGGTATTCCACGTGAAGTGGTCCGATCAAAATTTTAAAATGCACCAAATTTTGGGTACACTTTGCAAATGTTTTTCAGAATACAGAAAAAAATTTTAGGTACTGGAATTTATTAGCTCAAAGTTATTATAACCTCAAAAAGTGAACTTTTTCCAGTTTTTTTCAACACCAGCTGGGTTTATCGCTATTAACTCAAAATCTATCAACTTTTAATATACAACATTATTTGTAACATTCGTTGCTAATTATGTGTAGAATTTATCCTTCTGGGTAGAAGTTATAAATTTCAAAGTGAATGGTTAATATAACTACATGTCAATATTCAAACTTAAAAAAGTGTAAGTTGGCCACAATTGAGTTTTTTATACAAAAGTCTAAAAAGAAAGGCTTGGAGCAATACCGTTCAAATAGTCTGTAGCATTTTTATGGCCTGTCAGTTCTGTAAAACGTTATGATAATTAAAAGAAAGACAAAAAATGCACAAAAATTAACATGGTAATTCCATTTAAATGTTTAAAAAATTTCGTGTTCTTGCAAAGTGTGACCCAAAATTTGGTGGCATTTTAAAATTTTGGATCGGACCACTTACGTGGAATACCCCATATATAGAAAGGTACTTTTGCAAAAGTTCAAAAATGCAAAAACTATAATATTTACTTATATATATATAGTTTAATCTTAAAAAACGCATTTTAACTTCAAGTTCTTTTCATTCTATTTATATGAATTTAAGTGTTGCTGACAAAGACAGTTGTAGGTTTATTTTTACTATTTTTGCGACCTTCAACACTTCAAATAACTCCAAAAAATGTAAGAAAAATTGGTGTCCTTTAATGGTTCCTTTTTGTACCTTAGTAGAAAAAACTATTCAAAAAAGTTTAATAACTTTCACTAATTTTTCATTACGTTTAAATACTAAAAAAACTTTAATAACATTTATAAACCATTATTACATGACATATTTCGGACACGATATAAAAATAATTAATAGTTATTAATTGTTGGTATAAATTATTAATAATTATAAAAACGCGATTACAAATTATTGATGATAACTATAAAGTTAACAAAAGTTTCTTAAATTTTGTAAATTTTGTCTAATGTATTTTAAATACATTAAAATTTTATTAAGTTTTCTGTTTTAATTTACCTTTATCTTTAATTCATTTTAAACAACTTTGTTGCTTTTTAATGATTTTTAACGCTGTTTAAAAATTTTTACTAAATTTGATTGAAAATCCGAAAATTGCCCTTTAATAAAAGTTCATTAAAGTTATTTAAACTTATTTAACATTTTTAAAACTTTTCTTTTACTGGGGTGCCAAATACGTCCTCTAAAGGTTAAATACAAATCGCACGTAAACATCATCAATGTTTTTGAAAATAGGATCTTATATTTGTCTAATTATGAGAAAAATACCCTATAAATTTAGGTTAAATTGGTCGAAAATTTTCAGTATAAATCGAACTTTTTAAAACGTAAATTTATATATATGGGGTATTCCACGTGAAGTGGTCCGATCAAAATTTTAAAATGCACCAAATTTTGGGTACACTTTGCAAATGTTTTTCAGAATACAGAAAAAAATTTTTAGGTACTGGAATTTATTAGCTCAAAAGTTATTATAACCTCAAAAAGTGAACTTTTTCCAGTTTTTTTCAACACCAGCTGGGTTTATCGCTATTTAACTCAAAATCTATCAACTTTTAATATACAACATTATTTGTAACATTCGTTGCTAATTATGTGTAGAATTTATCCTTCTGGGTTAGAATTTATAATTTCAAAGTGAATGTTATATAAACTACATGTCAATATTCAACTTAAAAAAGTGTAAGTTTGCCACAATTGATTTTTTTATACAAAAGTCTAAAAGAAAGCTTGGAGCAATACCTTTCAAATAGTCTGTAGCATTTTTATGGCCTTCAGTTCTGTAAAAAGTTATGATAATTTAAAGAAAGACAAAAAATTCACAAAAATTAACATGGTAATTCCCATTTAAATTTTTAAAAAAATTTCGTGTTTCTTGCAAAGTGTACCCAAAATTTGGTGCATTTTAAAATTTTGATCGGACCACTTTACGTGGAATACCCCATATATATAAAGGTACTTTTGCAAAAGTCAATGCAAAAACTATAATATTACTTATATTATATATATTTTATCTTAAAAAAAGCATTTAACTTCAAGTTCTTTTCATTCTATTTATATGAATTTAAGTGTTGCTGACAAAGACAGTTGTAGGTTTATTTTTACTATTTTTGCGACCTTCAACACTTCAATAACTCCAAAAAATGTAAGAAAAATTGGTGTCCTTTAATGGTTCCTTTTTGTACCTTAGTAGAAAAAACTATTCAAAAAGTTTTAATAACTTTCACTAATTTTCATTACGTTTAAATACTAAAAAAACTTTAATAACATTTATAAACCATTATTACATGACATATTCGGACACGATATAAAAATAATTAATAGTTATTAATTGTTGGTATAAATTATTAATAATTATAAAAACGCGATTACAAATTATTGATGATAACTATAAAGTTAACAAAGTTTCTTAAATTTTGTAAATTTGTCTAATGTATTTTAAATACATTAAAATTTTATTAAGTTTTCTGTTTTAATTTACCTTTATCTTTAATTCATTTTAAACAACTTTGTTGCTTTTTAATGATTTTTAACGCTGTTTAAAAATTTTTACTAAATTTGATTGAAAATCCGAAAATTGCCCTTTAATAAAAGTTCATTAAAGTTATTTAAACTTATTTAACATTTTTAAAACTTTTCTTTTACTGGGGTGCCAAATACGTCCTCTAAAGGTTAAATACAAATCGCACGTAAACATCATCAATGTTTTTGAAAATAGGATCTTATATTTGTCTAATTATGAGAAAAATACCCTATAAATTTAGGTTAAATTGGTCGATAATTTTTTAGTTATTCCATGCATGTTTATACATGCACATAAATACATTTTTCCTGACGATGGTAATGTAAGGTACTTTTATGTAACAAACGTACGTAAAATTTTTGGAGACAAAAAACGTTTTGCTGCTAAACAAAAACTATAAACGTTTTTAGCTATAGTTATTAGTCTACAAATTATAACAAGCGACAGTGCTACTCAATATTAAACAAAATTCCTATGTTTACTTCGATTATTAAAATTTCATTAAAATAAACGAGATTTATTTGTTTAAAAATATATTTTATTTTTTAGTGATACTATGTATGTGTTTAGTAGCTGACTAAGTAAAAAGTAGACTTTATTGTTAGAATATTGATAGTTCTTATAACAAGATTATATTAATTAAATATATATTTGTTTTACTGATAAATTTATATTCTGAAGAAGATAACGAAAAGTCATCTTAAGGTTATATTAATTAAAATCGATAATCGAAATCGAGTTTATACTTATTTTGAAATAATCAGGGTGGACCATTGCCTGGAGCATCAATGATGGGCCGACTATATTAGCGGGTGCAATGTTTGTGAGTGTCGGTGATCACATTCGAAGGAAGGGACTCATCTCTCTTGGATTGATGCCTCGTATATTTATGCTCTTTTGTAAGAAAACCAAATTCTTATTTTTTATCAGATCGGTATAACGATAGTAATGATTTTATTTTGTCTGAATATACGGATTATTTCCGTTTTTTGACAAAAAAACTACATTGGACAGTTTCCACTTTAGGAAATAAAAAAAGTAAAAAATAAAAAAAGATATTGGGAACGACTTTGAACGGTGCTGCCTCTCACACGAATCTTCAGAACTACCAAGATTTGTCACCCAATTACGCTGGTTCTCTATATGCGGTATCATGACCACATTGGGCAGTTGTCCTGGGATTTATCATACCAACGATCATTGGTCATCTTACGAGCGATCAGGTATTACAATAACAAGTATTTCCATAAACGAAAGAGTTTAATTAACATTGGAACACAGCAAATTTTGGATTTTTGTATATGTCACGCGAAACTTTCAAATACATTCAATAATAACAGAAAAAACAATCTATTCTCTTCATTGAAATTTTAATTATTTCGCGATGTTTTCAGTCCAAGTTTATGATGGGTTACTTCGTTACGGAAGTAATTTCTAATCGCTCGATAGTAACAACAATTTACGTTGTCCAATGGTTACATTGAATCGTGACTACTTGTCATTAGATTCGATGGCTAGAATTTTTATTTATTTATTTATTTATATCCAGAGTTACATAGATTCAACATACATCACATAAAAAAATACATAAAATATACAAAATCTTGTACACAACATTCGCAGGTGGTTACAGTGCAGTAATTATCACACAACAATAGCCCACTACAACTCCTCGAATCGTACAGAGAGAAATATAATTCCCTGTTCGTAGGTCCGGATTACAATCTTAAAACTAAAAAACAACGTTGGTTAGCTTCGCTGTAATATCACAGCAATAGCTTCCAACCATACTATCATTCATCCTTTTTCATTCATTTATAATTGGTTTTTTGACCCTACAATTCCATATTTTTATATTACCTTTTATGTATTTTTATATATTTTTATATATTTTAGGAAGCATCTCTGGCCCATGATTAATAAATGAACAACTATATAACTGACATTGTATATATATATTTTACTATGTTACCTGTATAAAAGCACTTTAAAAATATTAGTAATAAATAACAAAGTATCCAATATTTTAAATATTTACTCGGAGTTATTATTGTACACTAATTTACAACATGTAGCTGTCCACTCCCTCGTTAGAAATTTATCTAACCTTTTTATTTTACATGTTGAAAATAGGCAATTTAAACTTATTTACATTTAAATTGCATAGAAAATTAGATAAAAATACGAACATAATCTAAAATACATTATATATTATAATTATTTATATATGTATTATACCTATTACAATTATAAAGAATTACGAATTGTTAAAATTCTATTATTAAACTTTAAAATTCAATAAATTAAAGCAAATTATCTATTTTTGTACGAATAACTAAATATAATTTTAAGTCTACAATTTGCTTTAAAAAGCATATAACGAGCATTTTCAAAAAGTATTGATATTTTTCATCGAATACCGTTATATTTTATTCCTTTCAGTAATAAACGTTAATACTTAATTGTGTAATGTTGTGCTCTTCTCATTATCGTTTAAGACGACCGAAGTTTCCATTATTCGGAAGCAATAAAACAATTAACGAAACAGTCTAAACCATTACTATACGTTCGTAGATTTTATGATAGGGAATCTGAATTAGCCAAAGCTCACAGACCCATTCGAGACCCTTCTTGACAATATTCTAGGAACACTTATTAGATTTGAAATTATTATACGCTATATGCAGAAATATGTCGCATACAATTCTAAGATGGTAGTCAGTCTTCTTCTGGATTTCGAATGATTCGGTTGTGCTAATATCGAAGGTCTCCGTCGAACCCGCGCAGACGATTGAGTTCGGTGTCGAACATCTCACTTTATACCTTGAACCATTCGAAAGCAGCATCGAGTTTTCAACAAATAGTAAAAAGAAGAAGAGACATTTTCGGTAAAATTTTATTTATTTAAATCAAATAAATTGCTACGCATCGAACATTCAAATTGCATAATTCATGTACAAAATTTTAAATTTATGTTTGTTATTTATATTACAACGGATTAATTATTGGCACAATCGTTAAATTTTTATAAACAAATGTTAATGTGTGAATATTGTGATTTGAATGCTGATGCTCTCTGTGTGATTAAATTAAATATAAATTTCTGTATCGATCTGAAGGAGTTCTATATATCTATAATAGGATATTTGATTAAAATTCTCAAAAAAATTCTGCTTTTATAATGATACTAATAAATCTGTTTATTAATTAATTAATAATTAATCTTGTGATTAATTAAATTACCAAGCCAACGAAACGTCGTTTAGCTACAGCAGAATTTGTTTGAGAAAGTCTTTCACTCTTTCCTCTTTTCTACCAATTGCTCTCTTTAGATCGATACACTAAGAAAAATAATTTGTCGATTCTATGAAATATTTTGTTAAATACATTCAAATAAATATTTATTCGAAACTAAAAATTATTTTGTTGTTACGTGTACGACATCTTTCTTTTAATTAGAATTTTATTCTCGCTTAATAAATATTTCTTAGTTGCAAACAAATATTGTATCGAACAACAAAATACTTTATTATTTAAAACAAAATATTTTATTAAAAATTAATTTTTTTTAGTATACAGGTATTTATATTAATAAATGTGAATTTGAAATAATGCTAATTATAATTAATCATTATATAACTGTGCAGTTGTGTTTGTAAAGTCATTAGTGGCAAATTATTTTATTTTAAATAATAAGTAACAATTTAAATAATCATGGGGTTAACATTTCGTATGTATAAAATAACAGTATTTTACAGGTGAAATGGCAAGATCGTTGGGAATCGTGGGGACGATCTTAGTGTTTTTGGTACGCTGGAGCTCGGAATGCAACGAGGCGATTTGCGGGAGTATCGTGAGCAAGTGCATGCTCACCGAGAGTTGCAAGTGCGATTTAGCTACCTGTTCCTGCTGCAGGGAGTGCTTTGCCTGCCTCTCTTACCTTTTCGACGAGTGCTGCTCTTGCTTCGGTCAGTTTCTACAATAACATTTCAAAAATATCCATTTTTTTATACTTTCGAAATTTATGCGAAATCGGTCTGAGTTCGATAATTTGAAAAATCACCATTCTTACGTCTATTCTTCTCGAATAAATGATGCAACTCCCAGATTTACATCTTTGTTATTAAATATACATCTCTCTTCGTGATAATACAACTTTTTGATAGTCGAGGATCAGCTGATTAATCAAATTTTTATTCTAAAGCAATAAATTTCTAAACAATTTTATAAATTACGCATATAAACCAAACGCATTCGACTTGCAGGTCTCTGCCCAAAGGAAGAGGTAACGGACGATTTGCTGAGTAAGAAATCCTCACGTGGAAGAGTTGATCGAGCCGATTCCTGGGTTGTTCCGAGCCCTCACTTCTGAACCCGATGCTCACGAGAGGTGGCATACTTTCGTCCACCCAGTACAATTCAACTTCACTTTATTTCCGTCCATGATTCACAATCAGTCGAGTATCGCACCAGTAAGTAGTATTTTAACATTGGAAAAATATCATAATCCGCCTTTTTTGTAAAGTATTTATTAAGAACTTACAATATACTGAAGAATAATAATTAAAATAGAATAAAACACCCTTATAGTCATTCGTTCGGAAAATATACGTATAGTCCGGGAGCTGGTACCTTCCTGTATGCACGGAGAGGTCCAGTCATGAAACAAGGTTTTTCTGATATGTATTTTGACCCGTAGAAAATAAATCTGTTGGTCAAAACTCGTACAAAATAGTAGATTTTTAGTTATACATGCCATTGTTTGAACAAATTTGAAAAAGTCGTTTTTTCCGTATCCGACGAAGGTTTTTTTATTAATTTGGGCAATTTCAAACGGAAATCATCAATATAATTTTTTCTAAAACCCATATTTTAAAAGTTATGACGTTTTAAATTTGATTTTCGTGAATTTACAGCTAACTTCGATGGTTGAATACTATGAAACGAACTATTGTTTTTTGAATTTTTAAGGGGGTATTTCTTTTCTAAGTTATAATTGCATATTTATAGAGGAAACCGAAAATTAATCTATATTATTGATATATAAACGAACGGCATTTTAATGGGTGCATCACCCGTACTTACGCATTCCGGGAGCGTGACTTTGATGCCAATTATTTTCGCTTGTTTTTTACTTCGTATTATTACTAAATTAAATGTTCTTAAAATAAAAATTTTAATATTTACACCAATAAATTTTAGTTATACAGTAACAACTGTAATCATGTATTATCTAATAATTTAAATAAAAATTATTCATATTCAGCGGAAATTTGAAAAGAAAACCCCTTTGAAACTTCAAAAAACAATAGTTTGATTCATAGTATACGATCATCAAATTTTATTGTGAAGATTCACAAATATCGAACTTAAAACGGTCATAACCTTTAAAATATGGGTTTTAGAGAAAAATTATATTCATGATTTTCGTCTTAAAATTGCTCAATATAATAGAAAAACTTTAGTCGGTATACGGAAAAATAACTTTTTCAAATTTGTTTAAACAATGGCGTATAACTAAAAATCTATGACTTTGTACGAATTTTGACCAACGGATTCGATTTTTACGGGTAAAAAAACATAAGAAAAACCTTGTTTCATGACTAAACCTCTCCGTGCATACGGGAAGGTACTAGCTCCCAGACGACACAGAGAGAAAAAATGTTCAATAATAGCAAACTAATTTTACATGGGATTTTACCATTTTTTTCCTTTGGGATAAAGTTAAAATTCAAGGTCTCATAGTTAAGTAATCAATCGCGTAAAAATAGTAAGGTTCAGAAGAACTAAGGCTTGTGTTTCCTTTATTTTATAGCACCAATCGTATGTTGCAAGTAAGGCGATGCTGGTCATAGTTTTGCCCGAAAACGCACTAAATTGATTTTTTAAATTGCATTTCAAATTTATTTTTGCTAAATTAATAGAATTATATATTGTTAAATAAATAATGTTATAATATAGTCTGATAGTTAATGTGACCAAAAATTATCATTACATTATCTATGTATTTAATTCGCATTTACCACAATTACTTATTAATTATTATATAATTATTATTATTATATAAGTATATTAATTATATTAAAAATGCAATGATACGATATTATATCGGCCCCACAATGCATAGCTACAGAGTAGAAATGGTTTCTGTGTATAGGCGCTCAAATTTCTGCACATAATATAATAATAAAATCACAACAAAATAAACATGAATAAATAAATACATTTTATGTTCTTTGTTATCGTTTGGCCAAAATACTTGTTTGGCGAAAGAACGAAAAAGATTTTATATTAATTATTAATTATTAATTTACTATTATACATTTCACAACAGATTATTGTAATCATTTTACAGACTTTACATTATTTTAAATGTAATTTTTACTAATTTTCAAAAATATCCATTTTTTTATACTTTCGAAATTTATGCGAAATCGGTCTGAGTTCGATAATTTAAAATCACCATTCTTACGTTATTCTTCTCGAATAAATGATGCAACTCCCAGATTTACATCTTTGTTATTAAATATACATCTCTCTTCGTGATAATACAACTTTTTGATAGTCGAGGATCAGCTGATTAATCAAATTTTTATTCTAAAGCAATAAATTTCTAAACAATTTTATAAATTACGCATATAAACCAAACGCATTCGACTTGCAGGTCTCTGCCCAAAGGAAGAGGTAACGGACGATTTGCTGAGTAAGAAATCCCACGTGGAAGAGTTGATCGAGCCGATTCCTGGGTTGTTCCGAGCCCTCACTTCTGAACCCGATGCTCACGAGAGGTGGCATACTTTCGTCCACCCAGTACAATTCAACTTCACTTTATTTCCGTCCATGATTCACAATCAAGTCGAGTATCGCACCAGTAAGTAGTATTTTAACATTGGAAAAATATCATAATCCGCCTTTTTTGTAAAGTATTTATTAAGAACTTACAATATACTGAAGAATAATAATTAAATTAGAAAAAAAACCCTTATAGTCATTCGTTCGGAAAATATACGTATAGTCCGGGAGCTGGTACCTTCCTGTATGCACGGAGAGGTCCAGTCATGAAACAAGGTTTTTCTTATGTTTTTTTTTACCCGTAAAAATCGAATCCGTTGGTCAAAATTCGTACAAAATAGTAGATTTTTAGTTATACACCATTGTTTGAACAAATTTGAAAAAGTCGTTTTTCCGTATCCGACGAAGGTTTTTTTTATTAATTTGGGCAATTTCAAAACGGAAATCATCAATATAATTTTTTTCTAAAACCCATATTTTAAAAGTTATGACGTTTTAAATTTGATTTTCGTGAATTTCCACTAACTTCGATGGTTGAATACTATGAAACGAACTATTGTTTTTTGAATTTTTAAGGGGGTATTTCTTTTCTAAGTTATTAATTGCATATTTATAGAGGAAACCGAAAATTAATCTATATTATTGATATATAAACGAACGGCATTTTAATGGGCGCATCACCCGTCTTACGCATTCCGGGGCGTGACTTTGATGCCAATTATTTTTGCTTGTTTTTTACTTCGTATTAATTACTAAATTAAATGTTCTTAAAATAAAAATTTTAATATTTACACCAATAAATTTTAGTTATACAGTAACAACTGTAATCATGTATTATCTAATAATTTGAATAAAAATTATTCATATTCAGCGGAAATTTGAAAAGAAAACCCCTTTGAAAACTCAAAAAACAATAGTTTGATTCATAGTATACGATCATCAAATTTTATTGTGAAGATTCACAAATATCGAATTTAAAACGGTCATAACCTTTAAAATATGGGTTTTAGAGAAAAATTATATTCATGATTTTCGTCTTAAAATTGCTCAATATAATAGAAAAACTTTAGTCGGTTACGGAAAAATAACTTTTTCAAATTTGTTTAAACAATGGCGTATAACTAAAAATCTATGACTTTGTACGAATTTTGACCAACGGATTCGATTTTTACGGGTAAAAAAACATAAGAAAAACCTTGTTTCATGACTAAACCTCTCCGTGCATACGGGAAGGTACTAGCTCCCAGACGACACAGAGAGAAAAAATGTTCAATAATAGCAAACTAATTTTACATGGGATTTTACCATTTTTTTCCTTTGGGATAAAGTTAAAATTCAAGGTCTCATAGTTAAGTAATCAATCGCGTAAAAATAGTAAGGTTCAAGAACTAAGGCTTGTGTTTCCTTTATTTTATAGCACCAATCGTATGTTGCAAGTAAGCGATGCTGGTCATAGTTTTGCCCGAAAACGCACTAAATTGATTTTTTAAATTGCATTTCAAATTTATTTTTGCTAAATTAATAGAATTATATATTGTTAAATAAATAATGTTATAATATAGTCTGATAGTTAATGTGACCAAAATTATCATTACATTATCTATGTATTTAATTCGCATTTACCACAATTACTTATTAATTATTATATAATTATTTATTATTATATAAGTATATTAATTATATTAAAAATGCAATGATACGATATTATATCGGCCCCACAATGCATAGCTACAGAGTAGAAATGGTTTCTGTGTATAGGCGCTCAAATTTCTGCACATAATATAATAATAAAATCACAACAAAATAAACATGAATAAATAAATACATTTTATGTTCTTTGTTATCGTTTGGCCAAAATACTTGTTTGGCGAAAGAACGAAAAAGATTTTATATTAATTATTAATTATTAATTTACTATTATACATTTCACAACAGATTATTGTAATCATTTTACAGACTTTACATTATTTTAAATGTAATTTTTACTAATTTTTAATAATATAATTTTTACTAACTCGCGATATAAATTGCAACTAAGAATTTATTAATAAAAAAGTATTTTTGAAACCACATCAGCTAGGTTAACTATAAATCGCAAATATATATAATTGATGTTTAAAACAATGAAATTAATACATACTATTTTACGTGCGGCAGAGTGATCTGCAACTAGTCTTAAGTGAACAAGAATGCTTATATTACTGTAACCTTTATCAAATGCAATTGAGAGTATATAAATAATTAGTAACACAAAGAAAACTGTATTTTTTGAATGCGTATTAATTTTAGGAGAAAATGCGGACCTTAATAGGATGTTGGGTCCAAATTAGAGGGATCTACACCTTTCAACATAAGAATTATGTTAAAAATATTGAATTAAAAATCTGAAAAAATTCATATGGATAATTTAAAACAAAAGCAAAGGCATGGCATTTTGATTTTTTAAGAAAAAAATTAATTTGTTAATAATAATTGAATAAACAATTTTCGGTCGGTAATTATTGATCGAAGAAGGCATGAATTTTCAACGCAAAAATCAGAATTAAATTACGAATTTAAAAATCTGAAAAAATTTAAATATGTTGTTTAAAATAGAAAATATGCCTAAGGGCATGACGTTTAGGATTTTATCAAAAATTTATTCTTTTGTTTGCAAAAAAATATTATTAATTACCATTTTCTGAGTCAGACATCCCCTTAATAGTATTTGCGTATTTTCGAAAAGTTTCTCAGCTAAAATTTTTTGCAGAATTTGTACAGAGACAAGTGCAGACAGTTACTATGATTGTGTGTTAAAAAAAATGATGAATTATTAAGAGTGTTAGAGCCATGAATTTTCAACATAATATCGAAATTTCATATTGTTGAAAACATCTCACAAGAAGAAGCCACACCCTCTGGGAAACGGATCCTTACCAAACTGTAGAATATGGTTTCTGCTATAAAAATATGAAGAATACCGGAGTTTTAGAGTCCAATGCCCTTTCATACGATAGATATAAGTAAATGATAAAAAATTTCGCCGAAAAAACCCGTGTAAAAAAAAAGTATGGGAAACGTCTGGAAAAGTCTGGCTTATAAAGTCTTGGCAAAGTCTAGCTGGTGAGACTATCCCATACTTTTTGCCAGACTTAATATATTTTAAATCAACCAGACTTTCTCCCGCACATTCTGCCAGACTTTATAATTATTTTGAAAGTCTGGGATAAATAAGCCATACTTTCTCCCACACATTTTACTAGACTTTATAATTATTTTAAAAGTCTGGGAGAATTCAACCAGACTTTCTCCCGCACATTTTGCCAGACTTTATAATAATTCTTAAAAGTCTGGGATAAAGCAACCAGACTTCCCCCTCGTCGAATCTGTGTCGCATTGCATTTTTCAAACATAAAATTTATATTATTTCTAATTAATAGAAACAACAAATCCTCGACATGTTTTGAGCTATCGAACTCTCAAAACCACCAGATACTTATCTATCACATATAAAAAAAGTCACCATGTGTTTCGTGTATCTCGCGACAACAACTGAAGAAATGGCTAGGTTACAATTATAAAAAACACAATCTCAATTGAAGTTGGTTTTCATATCGTTTTGTACCCTAACCTTTTCATCAGTTTGTTGTCGCGAGATACACAAAACACATTGGTGATTTTTTATAGTGATAGATAAATATCTGGTGGTTTTGAGATTCGATAGCTCAAACATGTCGAGGATTTATTGTTTTTCTTAATTAGAAATAATTAAATTTTATGTTGAAAGATGCAATGCGCGAAGATTCGACTAGGGGGAAGTCTTATTATATAATATTATTATTATATAAGTATATTAATTATATTAAAAATGCAATGATACGATATTATATCGGCCCCACAATGCATAGCTACAGAGTAGAAATGGTTTCTGTGTATAGGCGCTCAAATTTCTGCACATAATATAATAATAAAATCACAACAAAATAAACATGAATAAATAAATACATTTTATGTCTTTGTTATCGTTTGGCCAAAATACTTGTTTGGCGAAAGAACGAAAAAGATTTTATATTAATTATTAATTATTAATTTACTATTATACATTTCACAACAGATTATTGTAATCATTTTACAGACTTTACATTATTTTAAATGTAATTTTTACTAATTTTTAATAATATAATTTTTACTAACTCGCGATATAAATTGCAACTAAGAATTTATTAATAAAAAAGTATTTTGAAACCACATCAGCTAGGTTAACTATAAATCGCAAATATATATAATTGATGTTTAAAACAATGAAATAATACATACTATTTTTACGTGCGGCAGAGTGATCTGCAACTAGTCTTAAGTGAACAAGAATGCTTATATTACTGTAACCTTTATCAAATGCAATTGAGAGTATATAAATAATTAGTAACACAAAGAAAACTGTATTTTTTGAATGCGTATTAATTTTAGGAGAAAATGCGGACCTTAATAGGATGTGGGTCCAAATTAGAGGGATCTACACCTTTCAACATAAGAATTATGTTAAAAATATTGAATTAAAAATCTGAAAAAATTCATATGGATAATTTAAAACAAAAGCAAAGGCATGGCATTTTGATTTTTTTAAGAAAAAAATTAATTTGTTAATAATAATTGAATAAACAATTTTCGGTCGGTAATTATTGATCGAAGAAGGCATGAATTTTCAACGCAAAAATCAGAATTAAATTACGAATTTAAAAATCTGAAAAAATTTAAATATGTTGTTTAAAATAGAAAATATGCCTAAGGGCATGACGTTTAGGATTTTATCAAAAATTTATTCTTTTGTTTGCAAAAAAATATTATTAATTACCATTTTCTGAGTCAGACATCCCCTTAATAGTATTTGCGTATTTTCGAAAAGTTTCTCAGCTAAAATTTTTTGCAGAATTTGTACAGAGACAAGTGCAGACAGTTACTATGATTGTGTGTTAAAAAAAATGATGAATTATTAAGAGTGTTAGAGCCATGAATTTTCAACATAATATCGAAATTTCATATTGTTGAAAACATCTCACAAGAAGAAGCCACACCCTCTGGGAAACGGATCCTTACCAAACTGTAGAATATGGTTTCTGCTATAAAAATATGAAGAATACCGGAGTTTTAGAGTCCAATGCCCTTTCATACGATAGATATAAGTAAATGATAAAAAATTTCGCCGAAAAAACCCGTGTAAAAAAAAAAGTATGGGAAACGTCTGGGAAAAGTCTGGCTTATAAAGTCTTGGCAAAGTCTAGCTGGTGAGACTATCCCATACTTTTTGCCAGACTTAATATATTTTAAATCAACCAGACTTTCTCCCGCACATTCTGCCAGACTTTATAATTATTTTGAAAGTCTGGGATAAATAAGCCATACTTTCTCCCACACATTTTACTAGACTTTATAATTATTTTTAAAAGTCTGGGAGAATTCAACCAGACTTTCTCCCGCACATTTTGCCAGACTTTATAATAATTCTTAAAAGTCTGGGATAAAGCAACCAGACTTCCCCCTCGTCGAATCTGTGTCGCATTGCATTTTTCAAACATAAAATTTATATTATTTCTAATTAATAGAAACAACAAATCCTCGACATGTTTTGAGCTATCGAACTCTCAAAACCACCAGATACTTATCTATCACATATAAAAAAAGTCACCAATGTGTTTCGTGTATCTCGCGACAACAAACTGAAGAAATGGCTAGGTTACAATTATAAAAACACAATCATCAAATTGAAGTTGGTTTTCATATCGTTTTGTACCCTAACCTTTTCATCAGTTTGTTGTCGCGAGATACACAAAACACATTGGTGATTTTTATATGTGATAGATAAATATCTGGTGGTTTTGAGAGTTCGATAGCTCAAAACATGTCGAGGATTTATTGTTTTTCTTAATTAGAAATAATATAAATTTTATGTTTGAAAGATGCAATGCGACGAAGATTCGACGAGGGGGAAGTCTGGGGAAAGTCTGGTTGCATTATCCCAGACTTTTAAAAATGATTATAAAGTCTAGTAAAATATGTGGGAGAAAGTATGGCTTATTTATCCCAGACTTTCAAAATAATTATAAAATCTGGCAAAATGTGTGGAAGAAAGTCTGGTTGCATTATCCCAGACTTTTAAAAATAATTATAAAGTCTAGTAAAATATGTGGAAGAAAGTATGGCTTATTTATCCCAGACTTTCAAAATAATTATAAAGTCTGGCAGAATGTGCGGGAGAAAGTCTGGTTGATTTAAAATATATTAAGTCTGGCAAAAAGTATGGGATAGTCTCACCAGCTAGACTTTGCCAAGACTTTATAAGCCAGACTTTTCCCAGACGTTTCCCATACTTTTTTTTTTACACGGGTAACCCTTGAGTTTGATCGCTTATAACTCGGAAACAATTGAGGGGCCGGAAACGAAAAGGGCGCGTGAGCCGAAAATCCTGGATAAGTATTGTCCACGGAGTCGATTTTTCACGTCAATAAAATTAAATTTTTTTCTTTTGGGTTTTGTAGAGGACATAATTCCCCACATTTTTTGTATTTAAACAATATTAAAAATATTTTTTGTTTTCGAGTTATAACCGAAAAACGTGATTTTTGCGATAATTATTTTTTAATACGTTTTTCACTTCAACTCGCCACCATTTTCTTTCTATTCAATATTTTGTTCTGAAATTTTTATAGAAGTTTCTCCTAAGATATCCGCGAGTAATAGACTTGATAAAATGTCTTAATATTGATTACAAAAAATGTGATGATTTTTTAAAAAGAAAAAATGAAATTTATGTACGTTTACCTTCAGCGAGAAAAGTTGAGTGACGAAGTTTTAAATTTCGGGATTGTAATAGTCGGATATTAAAACTAAATAGTTAAGGAAGTTTTTTGGAAATTTTCAGACTTACAAGTATTAAGGAAGCTGAATAATAGCGATTTTTCCATAAGCTCGGAACCGCGCGCCATGCTTCTAACTGAGCCGCCCGGGCGTTCGACTCGCTCTCCACATTTTTTAATCTACAATCTTTCACGCTAACACATCATTTATAATTTTTATGTAAGTACATTTTCAAGTGCACAATGACTTAAAAGAAGCAAATATTATATTTAAAATACAGTTAGTCTCTCGAATTTTCTTTTTTATACTGACAAACAACGAATACTTATGGTTTCTTATTATCGCTAATTTTCGATAAATTTTTATATACTTTATATAATTTTATCTTTTGCCTAACATAAATGAAATGGACACTCCTTCAAAAAATGGTGTTTAAGTACAAGTAAACCAAGTTTCTTCAATGATAATATCTTCACATAAAAAAAAATAATAGAGATAAATAAGAGAGCGAGTCGAACGCCCAGGCGGCTCAGTTAGAGGCATGGCGCGCGGTTCCGAGCTTATGGAAAAATCGCTATTATTCAGCTTCCTTAATACTTGTAAGTCTGAAAATTTCCAAAAAACTTCCTTAACTATTTAGTTTTAATATCCGATTATTACAATCCCGAAATTTAAAACTTCGTCACTCAACTTTTCTCGCTGAAGGTAAACGTACATAAATTTCATTTTTTCTTTTTAAAAAATCATCACATTTTGTCTAATCAATATTAAGACATTTTATCAAGTCTATTACTCGCGGATATCTTAGGAGAAACTTCTATAAAAATTTCAGAACAAAATATTGAATAGAAAGAAAATGGTGGCGAGTTGAAGTGAAAAACGTATTAAAAAATAATTATCGCAAAAATCGTGTTTTTCGGTTATAACTCGAAAACAAAAAATATTTTTAATATTGTTTAAATACAAAAAATGTGTGGAATTATGTCCTCTACAAAACCCAAAAGAAAAAAATTTAATTTTATTGACGTGAAAAATCGACTCCGTGGACAATACTTATCCAGGATTTTCGGCTCACGCGCCCTTTTCGTTTCCGGCCCCTCAATTAAAGATGTACATATAAACTAAATTTTAAAAGAAAGCTAAGGTGGTGTAGATACGTTTTGAAACAAAGCAAGCTCAAATATTTTAATATGGTCAAAAGTTATGGGAGAAATTAGAATTAGACGAAATTTTGGCCTAAAAAAATCATCAAATTGTAACTCTAAATTTTCGATAAAATTTTGACTAATTCTTATTTTTCCCATAACTTTTGACCATGTTAAGATATTTAAGCATCCTTTTTTCAAAACGTATCTACTTGATCTCAACTTTCTTTTAAAATTTAGTATATATGTACATCTTTAATTGTTTCCGAGTTATAAGCGATCAAGCTCAACGGGTTTTTTCGGCGAGATTTTTCATTATTTGCTTATATCTATCGTAAAAATGGGCATTGGACACTAAAATTCCGGCTTTCTGCATGATTTTATAGTAGAAATTATATCCTAGTGTTTGGTAAGGATCCGTTTTCCAGAGGGTGTGGCCTCTCCTTGTCAGTTGACGTTATGCATGATTTGTGTGAAGGAGTTGCGGGGTACATTATCAGTAAAGTATTGCAAGCTTTGATTAAAATTACAGTAATTACTTTGAAGCAAATTAATATCCGCATAAAACAATTCGAATATGGAAACGTGGAATCCGGTAATAAACCACAATCCTTATTTTTTACATATAGTAAGAAAGGGAAGAAAAAAATAAAGATTAAACAGTCAGTATCAGAGCTTGTTTGTTTAACTCGTTATTTAGGAGTTATTATAGGTGATTTAATACCTTCCAAAAATCAATTTTGGAAATTATATATTTATTTGAGGCAAATCGTAGGTATTTTAACATCTCCTAGATTAACGAGAGGACAAGTCATTAATCTTAAAGAAATTGTATAAAACACAATTCTATTATGTAAAACTGTTTGAAAAGTTGAAGCTTACGAGATGCATCTTAACTTTAGGTGCACCTTTTGACCCATTATCCAAGGGTCATATTAATGATTCTTTAAAGTTAGAAATTTTTATACCTTCATTAGATAATTTATTAATACTATTTATGCTCGAGCGAAAAACTGCATTGTTTCCAAATTTTTCATGTACTTTGAATAAAAAACACTAATGAGAAATGTATTTTGCGATTTACCTATTAAGTGTGATGGTAGGCACGCCAATGATCCGTAAACACCACCTAATTTTTGATTACCAGTATGACTCAAAGGGTCTCTGGTTTGAAATTCGTCAAAATACATAAATATCGAAAAAATTAATTTATTTTTGCAACTATATTTATTTACCCGTAAATCAGATTGAATTATATTAGTTGAAAATATTTTCTCTTCGGATAATTGATCAACGTCTGCACGATTTCATTGAAAATTCCTGGTATTTCTAATGTCTCTCTTACGCTATTTTCGATGGAAACGTATGCCACGTAAGCAGGTTTTTCTGTTTCATTTGCCTGAGCATCTGTTGAATTTACAGAATCTTTTTTTTTAACTAATGTCTATAAGTTCTGGTGGTATGTACAATTGTTTGTCTGCATGTGTTTTTAGTCTATGGTACTGCGTTGACAAATTGTAAAACAAATCTTTGTTACTATCTCGAAGAAGTTTAATTTTACTCAAAAGTGATGGATGAACTCTGGAATGTCTTTGAACACTAACTACATATTGTAGATGAGGTATACAGAATTCTGATATAAAATTGTTAAATTTGGTTAAAATCTCATTAACTAAATTTCGGGCTATGAAAGGATTATTATATAAAAATAAAATTAATTCTTACATTGCATTATCTAAAAGTTCTCGGGATTTAATTTTACTTATAGCAGCGTTAACATCCATTATTATACCTATTTATAGTCTTTGAAGTTCCTTAATAACTTTGCATGTACATTGGCATTTATTTTAACATTCGTAAATTCATAGATTTCTCGGTTAAGGAATTGCCATATGTGATTATTTATCAAACTAAAATCGCGGAATAAAACTCATGTTAATTGGAAGCAAACGTTAACAGCTTCAAGACTCGATTGAATTTGGTACATGTGGCTTCCAACTACTATGTAAGCATACGTTATTTCGGCTATATTACGTCCATAGATTATAACGAAAGGGTGTTTAAATCCTAATTGATATCTTTCATGGATTTGTTCCAATTTCTTCTGAATATCTGCGATTGATGCGCGTACATCATATGATCTCTATAAACAGACAAAAATTTATAAACTAAAGAAAGAAAATTTGCACACAAAACTAACTTATTAAAATTATAACTCAAAAAAATGTCAAACTTTACGTATAGATTTGCATAAAAACATTTTTTGTTTGAAATATTAATAAAAACATAATTATACTGAAAATTTGCAACACAATCCATTAATTCATTTATAATCACGTCTCTATAACATACCTTCAGATGATACACAAATGTCTGTGAAACTATCGCTTGATCGGGACTCCAGTTTACTTATTAGATTTTCATCTACTGCTTTGTTTGTTAATTTTTTATAAGATATACGGCATCAGTATCAGGGCTAAGATTTGCTTGTGTTATAAAATAAATTATCATAATTATTATTCGTTCAGACACACCAACTAACTTGCCATCTAGTTATGAAAATGTTTGTGTTTCTTTTATTTAAAATAATGATAATTTTAAGAAAGATTTTAAAGATATTTGAAATTCCAAAACTTTTTTAATGAACAAAATAATGTTAATAAGTAATAATGATGAAATAATAATATTCATCATTATAATTTATTATTGTACAATTAAATTACCATTTTAAATTACCAAAACTGGCAAATTTTTCATAAATATATCTGTAGGTAAATTATAAATATGTCTGAAGTCTTATTGAATCTAAAAAGAACGTAATGATAAATTAAATTTTGATTTTTAATTAAATATCATAATAATAATTTTATAACTAACTTAGTTATATCTTTCGCATTTAAGTAATAAAATAATATTTATATAAGATAATTTTTATTAACAAAGTGACATTTACAAAGTTATGATCGAACAAAAATTTAAAAAACCCTTGGTAAAAGTTAAAATTTATTTTCGTTTACGATATTAAATTGAGTAATATTGAAATTGTTGTAAAAAATATATTATTTCCGGTCAACTATTAAATTTCAAATATGAACTTAAATTAAAAAATCAAATTGAATATTTCTCAAAACCCTATCCTATTCCTATCGCATATCGCGAAAAAGTTAAAAACGAAGTTGAAAATATGTTAAAATTCGGGATAATTCGCCTATTAACAAGTCCTTATATTAATCCCTGTGTAATTGCACTTAAAAAAGACGGTTCGAAATTCTGCCTAGATGCTAGGAAACTTAATGAGAAATTAATTGATGATTTTGAATCTCCTCCGGGTATTGAAGAAATATTTATTCAATGCAAGAATCGAAATTATATGTCTAATTTCGATTTATCAAATAGTTTTTGGCAGATAGCTTTAACGGAAAATAGTAAAAAATATACTGCTTTCATTTGCGACAATAAAGTGTATGAATTTAATGTCGTGCCTTTCGGTATAAAAATTAGCAGCTCTGCATTACTACGTGATTTAAAATTAGCAATACACGATTTAGATAATTTTTTATTATCATTTATAGACGATTTATTTGTTTTTTCTAAAGATTTCGACGAGCATTTGCGGCATCTAGAAATTCTATTTGAACGATTTCAAAAAAGCAATTTACGGTTAAATTTCGCGGAATCAAATTTAATTATAAATGAAATAAAATTTCTAGGGCATATAATTACCAGTAAAGGTATAAAGCCCGATCCTATAAAAATTAATTCTATTAAAAAATTTAAAGCTCCTAAAAACATAAAGGTATTACAAAGCTTTTTAGGATTCGTGAATTTTTAAACAAAATTTACTAAAAATTATTCAAAGGAAACGATTCCATTGTTAAGATTGTTAAAAAAGGATAAAAAATATGAATGGGATGACGAGCAACAAGGCGTATTCGAGAGAATCAAAAATCTTTTCGACGAGAACGTAATGCTCACTTTCGCGAACCCCGCGCGTCCTTATATTTTAACAACATATATTAATCGCACTTTAAAGGGTAGTGAAGTTAATTACTTTACAACGGAAAAAGAAATGTTAGCTATAGTATGGGCACTCCATAAACTAGATACGTACCTTCGCGGCGCAAGCGCAATAGTTGTGCGCACCGATTACAAAGCTTCCTTTTCTTCAAAATTGCAAATTCACCAATTCTTGTTTAAGAAGGTGGAATTTATCTATACAAGACATGAAAAAAATACCAGAGTACTTGCCTGGAAACAAAATAAAGCAGCTGATTATCTGAGCCGTATTAATGATCTTGATTCAAATAAAATTAATAAAGCTGAGATAACAATTGCAACGATTATAAAAGAATTTTTAGATAAAGATATAATAAATAGTTTTAAAAATTTAAAAGAGATTCAAGGAAAAGATGATTTTATTTGTAAAATAAAGCGTATTAATAGCTATTAATAGAATCAAATACAACTAAAAAATACGTTTTTTGTCGAGGCTATGTATGTAAAACTACTGCTGATGATTTTGCTCTTATACTTTTGCCTGAATCAATAATGAAAAAACTAATTACGTTACTACACGAGTTTTACGGTCATATAGGAGCAAGAAAAATTTATAAAATGATATTAGAATCCTTTTTTGTTCCTAAACTTAGAAAAAAGGTTAATACATATATCAAAACTTGTGATATATGTCAAAAAACTAAATATTTAACAGTTAAATATGAATCATTATATTAGCCAATTTTAGTTGAAAATCCGAGTGATTTATTATCAATCGATTTTTATGGACCACTTCCTACGTTTATAGGGGGGGGGGTTAAATATATTTTGTCTACGATTGATGTAATCAGCAAATACGTGGTTTTATATCCATTAAAAAAGGCAAATACGTTGTCAGTTATAAGAAAACTTGACGATTATTTAAATAAGTATTATATTCCAAAGGCAATTCTAACAGATCACGGTACTCAATTTACAAGCGATAAATGGTTCAAATATCTCGAAAAATGCGAAATAAAACCAATGTTTTCGTCAATACGCCATCCTCAAAGCAATATTGTTGAAAGAGTTCATAGAGAAATAGCGAGAATCTATCGAACAGTTTTAAATAAGCATACGAGTTGAGCTAAATAATTAGATTACGTTCAAAAAATACTAAACGAAACAATGCACGAAACAACCAATATGACTCCAATGGAACTATTTTTAAATAAAAAAAATATCATATAACCAAAAAATTAACAAAGCTCGCGAATATATACATAGATTTCTTATAATTCGTGCGAATAAAAAGAATAAAAATAGGAAACATTTTGAGTTAGAAATAGATGATTTAGTTTTAGTTAAAGTATTAAATATTTCTAGTAATGAAAATAAATTAACACATAAATTTATGGAGGTCGCTCAAGGCCCATTTCAAGTTAAACAAAAATTAGGTTACGATACGTATTTACTCATTGATCCCGAAACTAATTGTGAAAGAGGTAAATTTCATATTTCCAATATGAAACCGTACTTTAAAAAAAAGCGATGAAAACCTGTAAAATTAATAATATCACTTATGGAACATAGGGAAAAAATCGATAACATTCGATAATACATTTAAATATAAATGGTACACATATAAATCTAAATTTCTAGAAATCTAAATGTACAATTATTAATCAAAACAAGCCACCTATCCATTTTATACCTATACCCATATAATGAAGTTTGAAGAAGTTGAAGAAAAATTCAACGAAATTTAGATATTCGCTAGTCATTTTCAATTGGTTGAAACAGTATAAATACACAGCCATCAACCAAAGAAAACTGGTACCACCCATCAACGTAGAAAAAGTCAACGATGACAGAATGTTTTGCATCCTGCTCGACATTAGTGCAACAGGTGAAAGTGTCACTCACAATCCTCCCCGTTTGCACTATGTGAACAAAATTTCTCCCTTCGAAGAGGGATTCATCCGTCTCGAGGAGCCTACTTTTATTCCGGGAGTCACCGATAAGAAAAAAAAAATAAAAAAACTACGTACAGTGAAACCAGCGTAAAAACAGTAACGAGGTGGACCCAGTACAAAAAAGGGGACCTACTCAATCCAAAATACAAAACTATAGAGGCACGTCCACCAATTAAAATCACGAGATCAAGAAGATCATCAATAGACGAATACGTTCCACAAATAATGCGAGAAATTAAGAAAGATCCTTGGAAGCCACTAAAACGCAAATATATTGAACTCATCAAAGTTGCTGAAGAAGAGATCAACCGGCAAAAAGAAGAAATCCAACTACAGACAAATTTAAAAAAACCTATAAAAAAATTTAAAATTATTGAAAACATTGTGATCAAACCAGCTATTGAATAAAAGCGTTTTTGTTCAAAATCATTGGCTTATAAGATTTATTTCGTCTGAGACAGCTATCTGAGACAGATGCTGTCAACATGACAAGTAAATATTTAACTTTTCCTTCTGTCCGAAACTAAATCCTAATTCCATCTATTGGCTTAGATTAATAATACGATTATTAGTGTAAATATTTTCATTTATATAAAAGAATCTGAGATTTGTAACTATGGCAAAACTATCAATATGACAAATAATTATTAAAACTTAATTATATTTTGGGTTTAATAAGTAAAAAATAAAAATAAAAAATATTAAATTTTAATAAGAAATTGAATATTGTTTAAGGGGGTAATGTGACGTATAAATCACGTCCACCCTAATCAAAAACTTTAATCGATGAGTTAGTTACCATTGACCGATACAATTAAACGATTATCGATGAATGATAAGTCATCGATAATACAGATTAGCTTAACTTAGAGAATTGATCGTCATGCAGATAGACAACCTATGATCCATAACGATATTATTGATTCAAGCGAAGAAAGCAAAAGCTTTTCCTTTCTAGAATATTATGACGTCACAAACTGTTTGTCTAGACTAAAACGATTAAATGCAACTGCATCTACTGTATATTTCAACCTTTGAATAAAATAATTAAATCGAATTCGTAATTGTCTAATTTGTTTAATTTGTAGATTTTAGATTAAAAGCAATCTAGACAGTTAAAAAACTGATTAAAATTTCAATCTTTCGGCATTTTTTAATACCAATATAAAAAATAAATTAATTAGTTAAACTATAAATTTAACCAAAAACTACATTTAAAATTAATATCAAAATCATACAGTTAAGTTGTTTAATATAATTAAAAAACACTTTAAATTTCAATTTCTTATAAAAAAACAACTGCAAATACAAATATCGAATTTGATTATAATTTTAAATGTAGAATTAAGTAACATTATAGAATAATTTGATAAATTTTCAATATCTTGAATTTTAACGAAATGCATAAGATGCATAAATGCATTTCGTATAAAATCATATAAAAAATGTAAATAATGTAAATATTCTAACTTATACGAATGCGTCCGTAAAAACGACATTTAGAAATAGTATTACATTGTAAAAATTTCATTTATTTGTTAAATTATTGACAAAAAAGCAATTTGCCCAATTTCAAGCGTTTCCTATATAAAGAGCTCGGCTGAACTCTCTAGGCTCTCATTCCATGTACAACTTTTGTTAAACATGGACAAGTTGCTTATTCTTGTAATTTAAATAATAAAAGTTTAATTTTTATTTAAATTGTTTAATTAATTTTCACACGCTTAAGTATGCATTCAAGACGTCAGGCATACTTATATCTTATATTACAATGTAAATAAAACAGTACACGATTTAATTATGTATCGGCTATGGCATGTCGACGTAAAATAGTCCATAAACACAAATTACACTAGTCAATCATATTTAATATAGTAAGGGTTGGGCTTTGTACCCTAATTATTATATTAATATATGCATGACTAGCACAGCGGGTTTACAAATAAACAACGTTCTGTAACGAGCTGTGTGAAGGAGGGTTGCATTATGCACAAATCCCAAGCCGAAACTCAAAAACAGTTACTTATCTAACAACATCACAGTAAATTTACTCAAAGAATACGCAAATATTCTTAGGAATGCCATTACAAGTAATGCCAATAAGGGTCAGCTTCAACTGCAATCTATCGACTAACGCTTAATATGCGGTATTCCATGTTGACGTTGCACTGAAAAGCTATCCGGAATAAGTCGTGCACGTCACATTTGGCACCCGAACAGAGATCTGAAACGCAATAAAAAAGCAGACAAAAAATGTCTAGATGTAAAATATATTGTAAAAATTGAGTACAGGTTAAAATTTAGTTTAAATAACCAAAAATAAGGTTATAAAAAACGTATTTGTCCACGTTAAAGGATACTTAAATTTTCGCGTATAAAGGTCCAAAATAATTGTTAATTATAATGATTGATAATAATAATCATTCGATTCCGGCTCATAATCTATATGCAATAACATATGATTTAAATAATTTAGTTACGAAAACGTCAATAATTGTAAGTGATCACGAAGAAGTGATTAATAGTTATCAAAAGGCATTGGAATTTATTTCTAAACATCTCGACAAAACAATTAAACGTGTTAAAAATTTAGAAAGTAAAGTCGAAACGTTAGAAGTAAATAATCAACGTTTAGAAAAACAAAACAATGGTTTAAAAGAACAAGTTAATGATATGCGAAAGTTATCAGCAAGTATGTAAAAAACACGTACAATTAGCCATACGCGTTCATTTAAATGAAAATTATATTAATTTAGTTAAAAAATTAAGAAATTTAAAATTATTAGAATATGTATAAATATTTTCAAATTACTTTACTACAAAATTTGAATTACGCGCCAAAATTAAGCGTCTTCTGCTCCGGTAGCAACGTAGAATTTAAAAATATAGTGAGGGACCCGTGCCGCGTCTATGCCTAATATATCTGTTTTCTCTATACTAGACTCGGCTCTCTCCCCTTTTCCCCCACTCTTATACTACCGCTCGGTACTAGAGATGTTTGTAATTGCTTATGCGATAGTACGCGTAAATACGTACAACTTGCAACGTTAAAAAATCACCTTAAATAAATTAACATTTAAAATTTAATTAATGTTTGAGTTTATACGATATATAAATTCTGTAAAACGTTAAAAATTTAATTATTTTGATGTATTTTAATATATTAAGTCATTATAATAATCGTTTGCATTTTTATATGTATAAGCATAGACACTTAATCCTTACAGATTCTAATGTTATAAAAATAAATTAAATAATTATAAATTAATTGAATAAACATTTATAAATAAATGTGATACAATAATTGATTAATTTGACAACAATTTAATTAAAATTAAATAAATAAAAAAAAAATTTTTTTTTGTATTTTCTTTGTTTAAATTCAAAAATATTCAAAATGGCTAAACGTTGATCAGATATCTATCTTCGGGAGATGCAATCTTCAATGGATGAAATTGAAATTACTGAAGTTGATAAAAAACGTAACACCTGGGAAACATCTGTTACAGATGAATTAAAATTAATTGATGATAAACAAACAGAAATTGAGTCAAATATTGAAAATGTTGTTAAAAATTTTGAAAATTATAAACATGAAAACAAAGAAAAATTCAATTCGTTAAAGAATAAATATAATGAACATATTAAAGTTCTAACAGACTCTTTTAAACAATTAGTTAGTGAAAATAAAAAATTACATTTAAGGATTAACACAATATATTAAGATATATCGCATGGGTAGAGCTCCCGACTCTCACACCGAGGGTCGTGGGTTCGATCCCAGACGTGTACCTCTGAAAATTTTTTCATGTGCATTTTTCGAACACCGCGACTCAGTGGCTCGGCGTGTCACTATAATGTGACGCCAGTTCAGGTGCGCGTGCGTTCAGCGTTTCGTGCACTTGTCAGTGCATGAGAGGCACGGGCATGTGAACTATAGGGAACGTTAGGGACGCGAAGATGTAAAGAGGATCGCGGTGGTTCCATCGGGAGGACAGGAAACTGTAATTATTAGACAACTACACGTGCTTTGTTTACAGACACACCGTTCACTTCCGTCGCTGATTAGCCCTGGCAGCATAAATAGAGCGACGTTAAATAACAAAAAAAAAAAAAAAAAAAAAAAAAAATTATCCCCTACAGTCTGAACCGAGTTTTCATTGATTAGTGGTATATTGTCTGCTACACGGTCTATCTTACTAGGTAACTCATCATTACTTACGGGCAAAGAGGAAACAGGATACCTTTCTGTTTGCATACGATCTAGTGTTTCAGATGGTACTAAAACCATTTTTTGACCTCGATCCATAACGTTTACTTACCGAAAATTTCTGAACATAACACACTTAGAAGCGGACCCAGTAAAAGAGGTAAAAACGAACCACCGTTTTGTATTATTACACGTTTCTTTTTTTCTACGTATTCTTTGTACCACCACTACGTGAAGGTCTAATAACCAGTTTCCTCAAACGTTTTTGTACCGCTTTAAACGAGTTTTTTCGCTTTTTTTAGTTCTACGACTCCTTAAAGTACATTCAACTGTGATGTCGGTTTATCACACTATATTTATTTATTATTGTTTTTAGCCTAGACCTTTCTAGTCTAATAGCTAGGGTCTCGATTGAGTAGTTTAAAAAAAGAAAAAAAAATATTTGGCATAAAAAAAATTATAAGTGGTGAAGATTATGTGACGTTTGCGAAACCACGTTCCGTTGTGCGAACGACAAGCCCAAAAACTCGCAAACGTCGTTTATTTTTTTTCTCCTTTTTTTATTTATTTAATTATTTAATCAATTCGTTCTTAATTTTTAATAGTTAAGAAAAGTACTAAAATTGTCCAATGATATTCGAGCGGCTAAATATCATTGGTTGGGAGGATCCTTGTCTCGCTCGAACCATTGAAACGGACCCCTTTTATATATATTTATCAAACTCTTTAAAATAAAATAATAATATAATGTATAATTAATTGTACTGGGAAGGAGGGACGTAACCGATAACTTCACTAAGTCGTGTGACGGGAATTAAAGATTCGCAGATCTAAAGCGAATTGAAAGGTAACTAAAACGGAATAACTTAAACTATTTTTCCAAATTGCAGATCAAAAGCAACTTGTTGAATAATTTAAGTTTTCACTTCAAATTGTTTCTAACTTAAAATCGAGCAGATCGACAGCTCCAAATTTCATGAGAGAAACAATCAGTGAATTAAGGTTGTCTTGGATGGGGGTGCAAAACTAAAGCACATCCACTCGGATACTCCGATTTTCGCAGGTCAACAGCGTAAATCGTCGTAGAGAAGGGAGGTTTAAAAACTTTCAGGAAAAACCTACGGGCCACGACAACCCGATTATATTTATACGTTAATAGTCATAAAAATATATGTATCTATCTATTATATGTCTATATGCGCGTAGGTGCGAGTATAGATATATAATATATTAAGCATGCAAGTATTGTATATATATATATATATATATATATATATATGGGTGGTTCTCTGTGACATCGAAGATGAAAAAAATAAATATTGCTATAACTGTGGGAATATGTTTTAGAGGTATCCAGTAGTTCTCCTGAATTTTTTCAGATTTTTTCTGGGCCATTATTTTAAGTTACAGAGAGTCAAAGTTGACATTTTAGCACTTTTTTGCATTATATGCCCATTTTCATGAATTTTTAGCTCCCAGGGGATGCATTTTTCACTAAAAACATAAGTATGACTTTTTTTGTAAAATTTTCCGAACTTTTCATTAAAAATACTTTTAAAGACATAAATGTATGCTGTCACACTCTTGTAAGCCATTTAAACCTTAAATAGTGAAAATCAGCAATTCTGCTCCGGACTCTGGTAACCTAATACTGTCTAAAAGATGTCTTTTTATAGTCAGAAACTGCCTAAAAATTTCCAGAGTGGGTCTAAATCATTAAGATCACTTATGGTCAAAATATTCGGGAAAAGTGCCCGAAATATTAATAGAAATGTATATTTGTTGCCTTATAACGATGAATCTAGTAGCATGATCATTGCAAAAAAATTTATGCACTTACCTTGGAATGGTAGAAAAGTATCTCCACTTGTTTCAGTATCCATTTAATCCCCTGTAAGCTGCTAAAAATACAAATATTATTATAAAATTATAAAAAATTATTTTTTAAACATTTATAATGCTGGATTTTTAGTTTTACATCCCTTACAAGAATTATAATACTAATCTGAAGGATTACTATAAATATATAAACATCATTATTACAATAACTGAATATACGTCTTTAATACAAAAGATATATAAATAAATCGGATATATAATTATAATGAATAATTTGATAACGTGACAGTGACAAATTTGTGAAATCTAAACAATGTATTGCTGAATAATAATAATAATAATGTTGATACTTTTATAGTAATCCTTCAGATTAATATTATAATTCTTGTAAGGGATGTAAAACTAAAAATCCAGCATTATAAATGTTTAAAAAATAATTTTTTATAATTTTATAATAATTTTTGTATTTTTAGCAGCTTACAGGGGATTAAATGGATACTGAAACAAGTGGAGATACTTTTCTACCATTCCAAGGTAAGTGCATAATTTTTTTTGCAATGATCATGCTACTAGATTCATCGTTATAAGGCAACAAATATACATTTCTATTAATATTTCGGGCACTTTTCCCGGATATTTTGACCATAAGTGATCTTAATGATTTAGACCCACTCTGGAAATTTTTAAGCAGTTTCTGACTATAAAAAGACATCTTTTAGACAGTATTAGGTTACCAGAGTCCGGAGCAGAATTGCTGATTTTCACTATTTAAGGTTTAAATGGCTTACAAGAGTGTGACAGCATACATTTATGTCTTTAAAAGTATTTTTAATGAAAAGTTCGGAAAATTTTACAAAAAAAGTCATACTTATGTTTTTAGTGAAAAATGCATCCCCTGGGAGCTAAAAATTCATGAAAATGGGCATATAATGCATGAAAGTGATAAAATGTCAACTTTGACTCTCTGTAACTTAAAATAATGGCCCAGAAAAAATCTGAAAAAATTCAGGAGAACTACTGGATACCTCTAAAACATATTCCCACAGTTATAGCAATATTTATTTTTTTCATCTTCGATGTCACAGAGAACCACCCATATATATATATATATATATATATATGTGTGTGTGTGTGTATATATATGTATGATGTATATGTATATGAAAAGGCTCGCAACGCTCGAAAACGCAGAGCTAAAGCGTATTCGAGACGTGGGATTTTGACAGCTAGCAGAAAATGCAGGTCTGCAGCGTCTTCTACTAGTGCCAAGGAAAAGGGAAGAGTAAACACGCAGATCTAAAGCGTGTTTAATGCGTCTTAGCCGACGAATAATAGAAAATGCAGATCTACAGCGTTTTCTATTATCGACGGTGAGACAATGGAAATAAAGGATGGAGAGTTTAATATAATGATTAATTTCGCAGAACTAAAGCGAAATTAATTTATTTTTGGAGTTATAGTAAATAGTTAAAGCAGATCTAAAGCTTCTTCCATTTACCATAAAGATAGGGAATGATATGTGTATGTATATGTCGGTATGGAATGTACACGATTACAAGGCTACAAAGTTTTCTACTCGCTATCAAAACATACACGCAGATCCTCATCATGGCAAGCAACGCGCTAATGTTCTCCGAATTTACCCGGTTTTGAACCTGCCAGTAAGTATACATAATTACCTACTTTGAAATTTCTGGGGTTGATAGACCTATCAAAATATTTTTTTCATTTATATTTGGAAGACACTAAATTATCATAAGCTAATTTATGAATACTATTTAATCTAGTAATTAAATTTAATAAATACCCTTTATAAGTATGATGCAAATACCTTCTCTCAGTGGATTGCTGGAAGGAAGTCTAGCAAGACGACCAAATACTATTTCATAAGGCGTATGTTTTGTACTTGCTTGTACGCAAGTGTTGTAATTCAACATAGCCATTTCTACCCAATTATCCCTTTCACTATCCTGTGTAGTATATTGTTTAAGGTATTCTGACAACATATGGTGCGATCTTTCAAGAGAACCATCAGATTGTGGGTGGAACGCGCTTGTACGAATTTTTTTTATTCTAAATCTCTTTGCTATTGTATTCATTAAACTGCTAAGGAAGTTTTTCCCTTGATCAGTGAGATTACCTTGGGAGCATCAAATATACATATAAACTTCTTGATAAAGGCATCAGCAATCGTGGATGATAAAGTATTGGGTAAAGGAATAGCCATACACAATTTAGAAAATTGATCTTCTAATGTAAGTATGTATTCATTACCTCGTTGTGTAGGTTTAAGCGGTCCAACAATATCTAAAGCCAATTTTTCCAGCGGTACGCCAGGTGTATCTGTGATAACCATAGGTTGCTTGGTTTTTAAACCAACCAATTTCTTTAATTGGTATTCCAAACATTGTTGAATTCTACGAATTCTGTTAAAAGTTTTAGAAACGCCTCTATGTACACCTATTGGTGATTTATGCATTTCAAAGAAAATTTGATCTCTCTTTTCAAAAGGCACATAAATTAACTCGCCTTTCCATATTATTATTTTTATTAATGATTTATGAAATATTTCATCAGGGCCCGAAACTCAGATGCGGACAGCCGTGGCGACTCTGTCGGTTGGAAGTGAGTGAGTTGAGGGCTGTGGTGGTAATACGCCGAGATGCATAGACTATACACAGGTAAAACTAACGTCTTTCTGTAGCAATTTTGTAAGTGTTTGGCTATTGAAGCAAAATCTTAATGACTTTTCTATAATATCCACAAAAACCAACAAATTGTCGTACACTTTTATATTTTTTGGGTCTAGGATATATTTGTGCTGATGTATTATTTTCTTAGGATTATGTTTTATTCCTTCTGACTTAACATCATGTCCAAGATATACAACCTTTTTCCTTAAGAACTCACACGTATCTGCTTGAAGTTTCAACCCTGCATCTCGCAAATGAGTTCATCAGTAACTTAATTTTTTTATCATGCTCTTCAATTGAATTAGCGTATGATGCTATATCATCCAAACAAACGAACAGATAATTTCACCTAGCAAACCAACTAAGACATCATTCATTAATCTTTGAAATGTTGGCAGATGTATTTTTAATCCAAACGGCATCCTAGCAAACTCAAAATGTCCAAAAGGGGCTGCTAAACGTTGTTTGTGTGAGCATCGCGTGGATCTATCTTGATCTGATGAAACCAGAAGCAAGGTCAAGAACTGTATAATATTTTGCTGGATCCTACTTGATCAAATATTTCCATAATATTAGGTAACGGCTATGCGTCATGAACAGTTTTTTTCATTTAATTCTCTAACATCTAATACCATGCGCCATCTTGGTTTACCTGAAGAGTCAGGTTTCTTTGGTACAATCCAGAGAGGTGTATTATATGGGGAAGTTGAATGACGAATAATTCCTGTGTCAAAAAGTTCTTGTACTTGACGATTTACTTCGTCTTTTATTGCGTGTGGAAACTTGTATTGTTGGAATAAATAGGATCATCATCTGATGTAGGTATACGATGCATAACTATATCTGTGCCAGTTTAGTTCATCTCCAGGTTTGAAAAATACATCTTCATTTTCTTTAATTAATTTCAATACATATTCTTGTTCATTAGATTGCAAATGATCAGTCCTAATTAAATCTCTTATATCAACTGGTTGTATTGATATCTTTTGAATTTATTTCTATATTACATATATTTTCAATATTTACATTTTCCAAATCCCCCATGGTTTTTGATTGAGTAATGTAAAATTGGTATTTAAGAGGACGTCGAAGCTAGCATTTTTACCATCAGAGTAACTCTACCTAATGGCACATATTCGCAATCAGTTTCACACTATTCTTCGTTATTTGCCGCTAGATTTCAATGAAATTTGCACAGGATATATAAAATGATGCAGAGAATTGGGCTGTGCATCGAAAAGCGGCGAAAATTGAAAGAAAAACCTTTCTGATTAGTATAAAACTGATGAACTCTACCTAATGGCACATATTCGCAATCAGTTTCACACTATTCTTCGTTATTTGCTGCTAGATTTCAATGAAATTTGCACAGGATATATAAAGTGATACAGAGAATTGGGCTGTGCATCGAAAAGCGGCGAAAATTGAAAGAAAAACCTTTCTGATTAGTCTAAAACTGCTAACCCCAACCGCGTACGTTATACGTATGTAGTAAGGATATTCCCCAAGAGGTGGCGCTGTATGGGTGCACCGATGTTGGGGTTAGCAGTTTTAGACTAATCAGAAAGTTTTTTCTTTCAATTTTCGCCGCTTTTCGATGCACAGTCCAATTCTCTGCATCATTTTATATATCCTGTGCAAATTTCATTGAAATCCAGCGGCAAATAACGAAGAATAGTGTGAAACTGTAATTGCGAATATGTGCCATTAGGTAGAGTTACTCTGATGGTAAAAATGCTAGCTTCGACGTCCTCTTAAAGTCTTTATAATCCTTTGATTCATGGAAGTCCATTTCCGAACCTATGTGACCACACAATGACAATTTTGAAAGATATTCTTTTAACTCTTCATTATAATTCTCAAAACTAGTTTTTAATATCTGTATTGGCTTAATACTTGACTTAACCTGACAATTTGAACCAAGTATCCCTTGCTCTACAATATCTGTTTCATTTGGTACTACATAAAAAATTGCTGAACAATCAAAGACTGAGATTTCTACTGCACCAAGGGTAGGAATTATTTCTGAGCTAATTCCTCTTAGTGTTATCATAGGTAAATCTAGTAGATTATTTTTATCTGTTAATAAATTCTCTTTTATTATATTAACTTCAGAATCCGTATCAATAAGAAAATTTTCAACCGCATTAGTAGGTGGGTTCATTACTTTTATAAAAGGTAGTCCACTGTGATGTCGGTATCACAACTTTTAAATAACCGTTAAGTTCTTGGCCTAGATAGTATTTCCAATAGTCAGGGTTTTAATTTTTGCGCTTGAAGAAAAATCAACTTTCTTTTATTTTATTTCTTTTTTTTGTGTGATTTTATTTTTAGTATCATGAGAAGGGAAAGTTATCTAATACGAACTAGCGTATTTATTTATAACTTTTAAGAATGGGTAAAGCAAGAAAATATTAAAGAGAACCGCTTTACGAACTTAGCGTATATTTCAGTTCTCTTTGGATAGAATAGGTTTGAGTGGAAATAAAGATTTATAAAAAATAGAATATAAGTTTATATTAATAATTAGATTTATTCTTACTTTTTTAAAGTTGTGTTTTTCCGTTGACTTATACAAATATTCTTAAATCAGGTTCATATCACTTAGATTAACTTAGAAAAATAACAAAATAAAAACGTTTGCAACTTAGCAAGCTTGAAAATTGATGAACTGAATGGAACTGACTTGTCCTTGCACTTTTCCTTTACACATCAGCTCGGTGATGCACTTTTAAGCTCCCACTCTTGCGTAGGAGGACTGGAAAAGCCTGAGGGTGCAACCCAAAATCGAGCGCGCTGACCCTCTAATTGGTTAGTGTAAGGCCCAGAGGCCGTCCTAATCTTCCAAAGGTAGGACTTTACTGTCTCTCAATCGGTAATGAAAGTTGAAAAATGCATCGTAAGATGGTATTGCATGTACCATTTAAGCTCATCTTTCAATTTTCATTATAAATTTTAACTTATTTACGTTAAACATATAAAAAGTTATTCTTAAACTTATTAATATTTATCTAATATATAAACTTATATAATAAAAGAAACATGCATGTTACATGCATATATTTTTTTATTACATACATGTAACATTTATGTTTTTACAAGTTAAAATTAACTACAAAATATTATAAAATATAGTTATTACTTAAAAATAATCTAAGTTAATTTCTATAGAAAAATGTAATAACTACAAAGAATATAATAGTTTTTCATTATCATTTTTAAATACATGACATATATGTAATACATATATATATATATATATATGTAATTTATTTTAACTATTATAAATTCTATTAATTATTAGCAATATTCTTATTAATATTTAAAGTTATTAAACATAATTACAACTTTAATATTAAGTATTAAAGTTAATTAATAGTTACATGATATATATTATAACGGGTACGGATTTCGAGTGTCGGCGCAGGTTAGGTCCCGATCCGGCGACGTTCGTCGATAGGACCAAGTCGACTAGCCGGGATAATTGCGAATGGTAGCGCAGTGGTGAGGCTTCTGCCTCGCGCTCCCGGGATCGTGGGTTCGCGCCCCGATACCTTCGTTGATTTTTTTATTCCTTATATTCAATCCGTACCCCGTTACAAATGGCGCCCAACGTGGGGTATCGAGAGAGTTCGCGCGCGATCGGCAACAACAACGTGTTGGTGTCCGAGATATACTGTTTTTTTACGGGATAAACGAGCGAAAGGACTGTTGTGCGTTGTGTGTGGGTGTGAGAAGCTTCTCCCTACTAACCTCCACGTCGACGAGTGCAGCAGCACCTCTCACAGGCAGTGAGAAAAGAGGTACGGTGTGTCCAACCTTCTCGACCGTTGGAGAGAGAGAGAGAGAGAGATACACGAGTACGAGCTCTCTCTCAGTAGCACAGCCTTTTCCCGCCGAGGCGCGATATATAGACAAGCGGTAAGTGGTGCACCACACTTAGACCCGCGTGTCTACTTAATATTTCACGTCCCGATTTACCTGGTACGGTCCAGGTGAGGAAGCGTTCCTCCTTTCCCCCCTCTCGTGACAATACCCGCACGGATAGAAAGGTCGGTGGTTCGCGGGAACCATTTCACGAGAGAAGGCGCGCGTGACGTAGTAAGCTTCTACGTAAAAGCTCTCTACGTCAGTGATTCATACGTCACACGGTGTGACGTATGCCATCAGGTTAAGCAGCCGATCATATCCGGATCGGTTGCTCGTAATCTACTGTTAAATAGATTTTTAACTGATTCTTCTCGCGCTGACCTCGGAGGTAGTCATCGGTACGACTCCCCGCAAATTGTTAAAGTTCATTTACTGTTTATTTATTAATATTTATTTGTTAATTTAATAAACTGACTCGGCGAGACTATCTTTCTCGCCGATTAACAATAATATCGATTGTTGATAGTATTTTACCGGTTAACGTCCTATCCTACGAATACCGCCCTCTCCGGTGTTTATCCTAGTTGGCAATTTTGGGCATAGGGCCCAACACACGGTATATAAGTCAAACGGAGTGTTTGACGTTGTTAACGGCATTGCACGGGAATCAAAGGGATTCCCGGCCGCATCGTGGGACTGCACACTTAAGGTTGGTAAGTTGGGACAGATTGGGCCTAACCGTGGGCCTTACATATCCCCAGTACCCACCCCGTTACAAATGGCGCCCAACTCAAAAACCCACTTGCCAGAAGAGACGAAGTAGTTTATCTTCGCCTGGCTCATCTTGGACCGAAGTCGGTCATAAACTCCCATCCCCACCACCACAGTCCCGGTGGATTTCCCCGCGAGAACGTCAAAAAGTGCGGAGGTACGACTGTAGGAGAAAAGCCTGTGTTCCCCCTTCCACAGTGTGTATACGTATACGCAGTACACCTCCAAAGTTGGCACTAGACGTAGGGGAGCTTGAGTTTCTGGGATCTCAAGCGTGGTGGTGCAAACGCACGGCTATCCCTAACGAGGCTCCCGGTGCTCAGAAAATGGTCTTCTTGACACCAGTCGAGCAGGGACAACCTTCGCCTCTCTAGCCCAGGTGATCGAAGTGATCAAACGGCTCCCCGAGGGCGTAGGTCGCGTTTGGGTGGGGGATATAACGGGTACGGATTTCGAGTGTCGGCGCAGGTTAGGTCCCTGAATTATCGGCGACGTTCGTCGATAGGACCAAGTCGACTAGCCGGGATAATTGCGAATGGTAGCGCAGTGGTGAGGCTTCTACCTCGCGCTCCCGGGATCGTGGGTTCGCGCCCCGATACCTTCGTTGATTTTTTTATTCCTTATATTCAATCCGTACCCCGTTACAATATATACATATTTATAATCATTATATCTCTATAAAACAACATTATATTATTTGTTTTAATAATAACTAATTTGAAAAGTTATGAATGATTTTTAATACATAATTAAAAAATTATTTAATTAAAAACAACATATAATAGTTATTTAAAACTATTATAAATATAATAAGTAATTTAGAGTAAAAAGTTGAACAAAATTTTAATAAAATCGGTTAAACATGCATACAATATATGCTTAAATTCATAGATATGAGAGATTCCACAGAACTTTTGACTTTAAGGTCCAAAAGAAAATTGAAAATTTATTTTAAAGGCACATCTTTGAAAATTATCGAACCATTTCTAAATAACAGTAGTAGCATAAAAAACATGGGGGCCCCTCATTTTTTAAAAAAATTTTTTGTAAAAAATCAAAAACAATTATTTTAATGTAAAACATACTACTTTTCATCAAAAAAATAAAATTTTACATTTTCTTTCAATTTAAGTAAAATGTTATCTAATATATAAACTTATATAATAAAAGAAACATGCATGTACATGCATATATTTTTTTATTACATACATGTAAAATTTATGTTTTTACAACTTAAATTAACTACAAAATATTATAAAATATAGTTATTACTTAAAAATAATCTAAGTTAATTCTATAGAAAAATGTAATAACTACAAAGAATATAATAGTTTTTCATTATCATTTTTAAATACATGACATATATGTAATACATATATATATATATTGGGTGGTTCTCTGAGACATCGAAGATGAAAAAACTAAATATGCTATAACTGTGGGAATATGTTTTAGAGGTATCCAGTAGTGCTCCTGAATTTTTTCAGATTTTTTCTGGGCCATTATTTTAAGTTACAGAGAGTCAAAGTTGACATTTTTAGCACTTTTTTGCATTATATGCCCATTTTCATGAATTTTTAGCTCCCAGGGGATGCATTTTTCACTAAAAACATAAGCATGACTTTTTTTGTAAAATTTTCCGAACTTTTCATTAAAAATACTTTTAAAGACATAAATGTATGCTGTCACACTCTTGTAAGCCATTTAAACCTTAAATAGTGAAAATCAGCAATTCTGCTCCGGACTCTGGTAACCTAATACTGTCTAAAAGATGTCTTTTTATAGTCAGAAACTGCCTAAAAATTTCCAGAGTGGGTCTAAATCATTAAGATCACTTATGGTCAAAATATCCGGGAAAAGTGCCCGAAATATTAATAGAAATGTATATTTGTTGCCTTATAACGATCAATCTATTAGCATGATCATTGCAAAAAAATTTGTGCACTTACCTTGGAGTGGTAGAAAAGTATCTTCACTTGTTTCAGTATCCATCTAATCCCCTGTAAGCTGCTAAAAATACAAATATTATTATACAAATGTAAAAAATTAATTTTTAAACATTTATAATGCTGAATTTTAATTTTACATCCCTTACAAGAATTATAATACTAATCTGAAGGATTACTATAAATATATAAACATCATTATTACAATAACTGATTGTACGTATTTAATACAAAAAATATATAAATAAATCGGACCTGAAATTATAATGAGTAATATGATAACGCAACAGTGACAAGTTTGTGAAATTCAAACAATGTATTGCTGAATAATAATAATAATAATGTTGATACTTTTATAGTAATCCTTCAGATTAGTATTATAATTCTTGTAAGGGATGTAAAATTAAAATTCAGCATTATAAATGTTTAAAAATTAATTTTTTACATTTGTATAATAATATTTGTATTTTAGCAGCTTACAGGGGATTAGATGGATACTGAAACAAGTGAAGATACTTTTCTACCACTCCAAGGTAAGTGCACAAATTTTTTTGCAATGATCATGCTAATAGATTGATCGTTATAAGGCAACAAATATACATTTCTATTAATATTTCGGGCACTTTTCCCGGATATTTTGACCATAAGTGATCTTAATGATTTAGACCCACTCTGGAAATTTTTAGGCAGTTTCTGACTATAAAAAGACATCTTTAGACAGTATTAGGTTACCAGAGTCCGGAGCAGAATTGCTGATTTTCACTATTTAAGGTTTAAATGGCTTACAAGAGTGTGACAGCATACATTTATGTCTTTAAAAGTATTTTTAATGAAAGTTCGGAAAATTTACAAAAAAAGTCATGCTTATGTTTTTAGTGAAAAATGCATCCCCTGGGAGCTAAAAATCATGAAAATGGGCATATAATGCAAAAAAGTGCTAAAATGTCAACTTGGACTCTCTGTAACTTAAAATAATGGCCAGAAAAAATCTGAAAAATTCAGGAGATCTACTGGATACCTCTAAAACATATTCCCACAGTTATAGCATATTTATTTTTTTCATCTTCGATGTCACAGAGAAACCACCCATATATATATACATATTTATAATCATTATATCTCTATAAAACAACATTATATTATTTGTTTTAATAATAACTAATTTGAAAAGTTATGAATGATTTTTAATACATAATTAAAAAATTATTTAATTAAAAACAACATATAATAGTTATTTAAAACTATTATAAATATAATAAGTAATTTAGAGTAAAAAGTTGAACAAAATTTTAATAAAATCGGTTAAACATGCATACAATATATGCTTAAATTCATATATATGAGAGATTCCACAGAACTTTTGACTTTAAGGTCAAAAGAAAATTGAAAATTTATTTTAAAGGCACATCTTTGAAACTTATCGAACCATTTCTAAATAACAGTAGTAGCATAAAAAACATGGGGCCCCTCATTTTTTAAAAAAATTTTTTTGTAAAAAATCAAAAACAATTATTTTAATGTAAAACATACTACTTTTCATCAAAAAAATAAAATTTTACATTTTTCTTTCAAATTTAAGGTAAAATGTTAAAAAATTTGATAAAATATGTAGCATAATATATGTTGGAAAAAAAAATTTTGTAACACAAAAATATCATTATAATAAAATTTTATTTTAAGCAATTAATAATTTTTCAAACAAAAAAAATGTAACAAAATATATAATATATACAAACATTGTAACTAATACAAAGATTTTTTGAATTATAATTCCTACCTTTAATTTAAGTTCCATTAATGTGTGTGTATTTGTGTTTAAGTATTACACTTACAAATATTTACTATAAGATGATTAAATACCTTATTTTCTCGGAAAGTAAGAATTTCATTTTGTTACATTTTTCGTAAGTTCGTTTCAGGCAAACAAAGAAGAATTTTATGTAAAGTATTTTAAAACATGTTTTTTAAAAGGTTAATAAAAAAGAGCAATTACTTTTATAACCATTGATAACATACTATCGATTTGCTGACGAAAAGTACGATTTTTTTCAATGGGGGGCGCATACGTGTACCCAACTTTGCGAGGGTACAATTTTTTTTCTGTAAGTAGCACACTTACAAACCAAACGCGATTTTATTTGTCTGCTCAATAAGTATCATTTTCCATGAAGAAAATTTATGAGAATAATTTATTTTTTTTAAGAGCTAAAAGTAAAATAAATTAGTTTTTTTTAAATAGTGGTTACGGATATTCATAAAATAAATTAATCTATGTAGGTTGAAGCACACCTCTAAAACTTTTACATTATATTCTGTGATATGTGAAGATTATATAAAAAATTATCCAAACCATTTTTAATAAAAGTTTTTTTTTATATAAACCTAATAAAGCAAAAAAGTAGAGTGAGTAACACAAAGAATTAATTAAAATGCGATAAATTATAATTTTTTAAGTAATATATTATATATTATTAATATAATAAATAACGGTTACTATACTTTGTGACTTTTTTCTACAAGGAATGATTTTTTTAATATGATGAAAATCATCAAATAGCATTGAAAAGTGAAAGTAACAAGAAAGTCAAAAGTTCTGTGGAATCTCTCATATATATACTTATATATTTATTTGTTTTTATTATTTTCTTTTAAATATATAACCATTCATAATTTTACAATTTCAATTATTTACTAAGATATACATATATATATATGTAAAAGTAAAAGTAATATAAAAAAAAACCTTTTCAGACCACCGCGCGGCCACTTGACATCCTTGCATGGGTTAATAAAAAAAGTACGTTACAAGATTTGACAATCGTCTGGAAGTAATAAATTGCTAGACGAGTGTCAGATTTTGTCCGAAACCGTTATGGTCGTAAAGATAAAATGCATCTGCGTTGCATTTTTCTTTTACTTATGTCGGAAAATTCCACTTTCACTTTTAAGGATTTTAGAATATATTTAGAATATTTAATACATTTATTTTATATATATATATATATATTGTGACAATGTGCTTTGCACATGTCAAGAGCGAGCGACTGAACCCATGTCAAACACCTACCTACCCGGATAAGCTAAACGAGTCCCTAGCTATACTACCTACCCATATACTATTTCCTAATTACCTACCCGCACATTAACTACGTCCTACCTACCCTCACAGTCTAAGAACCCCACCTCAAGCGCAACACACACATGTAGCCGAAGCACTAGGTCATCCTGGCGATGAGGATCTTGGGCGAGCTCAAATCATCAGGTGGGCTCCTCCGAGTCTGGCACAGCCAACAGGATAGTCAAGGGAGGCGATCACAAGGAAGCCTCAAGGACCCTCCGAAGCCTCACAGCATAGCAGCCAAGGCGATGAGGTGGTACCCAGCAGGAAGCGAAGAACCCTCCAACGCCAAGCAAGATACAGCTGTAAAACAGATATTAATAAGAACAAATACGCATTAAAAGGGGTAAGGAGCAAGGAAGAGGATCAACAGCAATCGACAGAAGACACAAGACAAGGGAAGATCTGTACAGCTGTATATAATACTACAGCTGTACAAGGAAAGTATAGGACAAAGAGGTTAGGTTGCTGTACACAAACAACGTGTACAGCAGACCTTGTAAAATACTAAACACCTGAACACGCACACTAGCGTGACCCCAACACTGAAGGAATTACCTGGAATAGTTGGAGACCTGGGACCGGTCGTTCTGGTACGTCGTCGTCGTGGAGAGATGATCGAGGCGGCGTCGGGCAGCAATGCAGCGGCGGGTGAGCTTCGTACCTGAAACTCACGCCGTACCAATTAGTTGATATAAGCAAGACGGAACGATGTAATAATTACCCAGGATGAAGTTCTACAGCATCGCCGAGAGGTACACTGCACCAGGTCAACAAACACCATACAGCCGATTCGTACCGATACAGCCTGAACACTGCGGCACTCGACACGCTCGCACGACGCGAGATCGAGGTGCCGCGCACGAGTACGTACTGCGCAGGCGCGCGGTACGAACACGGGGACTCTCGAGCACGCCGAGAGTCAGAGCTCTACGGTCCGCCGTCCTGAACGGACTACCTTTCCGACTAGCCCGATATCGTGTCCGGTGCCTCGAAGACAAGGCGATAGCGATTGTGTGACGATAGTGTGCGAGAGAAGCGATAGGAAAGAGAGAGAGAGAGAGATAGAGATTTGCAGCTCCCGACCAAGTGTTCCGGACACTCTGTTAAGGTTGGTGTAATTATTACCTCTCTCGGCCGACGGTACCGCCGTGTACCTCAAGAAGTGCGTGCGAGCATCCCGTCCGTCCCATCCTTCCCCTTCCCCTCCTTACAGCATAACCCGGTGCGGCGAGAGTACTGCTCTGTATATAGTGTACGGTTAAGATAACCCGCGTGTTATCGTTATTCGTCGCGTGTTAACGCGGCTGGCGCCCACCCCTCTAATATCTATACAGTGTAATAAATACTTATTTTATTTATATTAATTGTTGACCCTAATCGACCTGCACCCTGATCCCCAGTGCAGCGTCACAATATATATATATATATATTTTTTTTTTTTAATTTTGGTAGTTTCCACGTACACCTTTTTACAGGTTTTTACGTATCCCCTATACCTTTATTATTCCATTTCTTTCCATTTCCAATTTTTACCCCCTCTTTACCCCACCTTCTCGCATTCGCCCGGGGTTATGCCCGTGGAGAGAGGGAAAACCTGTGGCCAAACCCGTTGGGATAAATGCCATTTAGGAAAACCTCCTCCGAGAAGGGCGGTGTATTCGAGAACAATTCTGTTTGGGTGGCAAGGTCACATTGCGTAGACTTTAACACCGAAACCGAATGCCTCACACCTCCCGCTCACGTTGTGGAATGTGAAAAAACACCTAACCGATCATTTAAGCTAAGCCCGAGAACGGTCACCCATCCAAGTGCCAATCTCGCTCGGTGCTGCTTAACTTTCATGACCGGCCGAGGTGCGTTTCCGCCACTCCGCCACCGTGTCGGTTATATATATATATATATATATATATATATATATATATATATATATATATACTTATGTATTTATGTAGAAGGGAAGAAAAAAAAACTAGCCGACATTACATCACTTTTCTTGTATTACCAAAAATATTAGCTAAACCCAAAATCTCATCATCGAATAATGGTTCATAAAAATATTTAAGTTTAAATTTACTCTCACTAATTGTTAGAATTTCATTATTGAGATGAAGTTTTCCACGTGTTTGCAAAAAGAAATTACAACCTAAAATGCCATCATATACAATAGGGAATAAATTAAGGACTACAAAGAAATCGATATCCATCCCCATTAATCTAATTTTTGTAATTCCTAATTTCAAATAATTACACCTTCATTAATTTAATGCAGTGGTTATTTCACCAGATAGAATTTTTTTTTGCTTCCAAAATTCTGCGACCAATTTCTCTTATACGGTTTGCGAAAGAAATCGTACCTTCATTTTCTTTTTGAAATTGTCTTCCTAATTCACCTAACAATTCTTCCACTGATTGCAGGTGAATATATACTTTTAAGATAATATTTCTATCTTATCAAATGTTTGACCCGTAATAGTTTGTCTGGCGTCTCCAGTAATTTTAGATCTTAAAAATTTAGTAAAATTATTTCTGAAGCTTCATATATCATAGCCTTAGCCTCATCACAAGGCTTGAATTTGAATCCGTTTGTTTTTGAAAAGATTTCTCAATTACAGTCTGATCCAATTGGGTTAATGTCTTACAAAAGGAATCATTTGATTCCTCTAAAATGTTCCTACACGTATCTAATTCTAGATCTGAATCAGGGTCAATTTGACCTCTAGTAATTCCGTGAGTCAGTAATAATTAAACTTTATTATTTCTATAGATTTTATTTATTTCGATTCAGTTTATGATATTTATAATTATTAATACTAATTATTAATCAAATTTTTAAAATTTAATTTTAAATATTAAATTTAACCTCTTTTAAAACTGCACTCATCTATTTCGCAGAAATATTGATTTGTTGTAGTTATATTTTTGACTGTAATAAAGTAAAATATTCTACAGAGATAATGTCATTTTGTTTTATCATAGCCAACGCATAGTTACTGTGAAAAATTGCATTTATTCAACGAAAATTTTAATTGGGTACATTAAAAAAAATTGTGAAGCCTATATCTGGCAAAGTATACTTCACTTAACTAACAGAATTATTTCGCTTAGAATTATCAGAATTTGATTTTGATTACGAATAGTTTCAGGCTCGGAGGAGAGCGGACGAGATTTTAATGGAAACGATCTTATAGTATCGAATGCGATATCCGTCAACTGCACCGTGGTGTACATAGCCGAGTGCGTCTCGTGGAATAAATGCGAGAGAGTGTGCAGGAGCGTTGGAGCTGGGAGCTACCGGTGGTTTCACGACGGGTGTTGCCAGTGCGTCGGCGACACCTGCCTCAACTTCGGGATCAACGAATCTCGGTGTCAACGGTGCTCGATCGACCAAGTCCATGAGGATTCAAAGGATCGATACAATCAGGAGGACATTACCGAGATTGATGACGACTGGCCGGATTACCGTTAATCAGAACCAAATGATGGCATCTTCCAAATTTTAATTAAACTGACAGAATATTTGTATATTTTTTAGTTAAACTTTTATAATTATTAAGCGTTACCACATTTAGGTATTACAAGTTATGCTTAATCGAAGTTAATTATTTTATATATTTTACTTAAGTGTCTTACTATAAGTGCCTTAACTTTATAGAATATTATAAATGGTGTAGCATTCATATGAAATTCAAATGTAAAATTAATGTAATAAAATAATTAATTACGTTTAGAAAAAAATTGTCTTTTAATTAAAATTAAATTTACATTTATCATAATTAATGATTATTATTATTATTAACATTTCATAAAATTAAAATTCAAGCTGCAATTTTAATGCAATTGTAAATTAATCGAATATTCTTGTAATATCGCGTGATATTTTATAACTAAATGTGGCAACACTGTTTCCTAGATAATCCATGAAATCATCACACAAACTATCGAAATACATTATTACCTTCTTTCTTATTACATTTCACACAAATATATCTCGAGAATATCTGCGGGATATTTAAGGTTGGATCAATAATATATTTATTGTTTATTCCATTTTCTTAATATACAGTTAACGATAAACTGCTCTAGAATTGTTTACTGCTTTTACTATAATAATACGACTTACTAGTGCAAGAATTGCACTCAACACTTTTCATGCTAAATGGCTATAAATTTATTATGTTTTTGAAATAAATATTTTTCTGTGTCATGTGTAATAATAATAAGAAAATAAATGTTTAAACATTATTTTCTGACATATCTATCTATAGTTTTCAAATATGGTAGTAGTTTTTAAAAAAATCTTAATTTTTTTATTTGTTTAATATACTGGTTAATAATATCTCCGTTATCACACCTGCAAAAGCAAAAAACTTCTGAATTTGAATTGTTTTTTTTATTATTTTAACGTCGCTCTTTTTATGCTCCCAAATTGGTGCTAATCAGCGACGGAGGTCATACAAGGTCTTTGTTAAGAAAGCACTTGTTAAAAAGACATTCCCATGTAGACTCTACCGATTCGAGGTGTACCGACGCGATAATTAGAAGCAAGTGTAGCGACAAATGTGTGTGCTGCACGTGTGCTAGCATCGTCGAAAGGTTTGTGTAACCTAGTACCGTTATCCGCATTTCCGTTCTTATTCCCCTTCGCACGCAAATTAGCCAGCATTATTCGCCGCGAAATTTAGCCGTGCCGTCCGCTAATTTTATATGATTTCGAGTCACCGCGTAGCTAGAACAACGGTGCACTGAGCTAACCGCGTGGTGTTAAATAGCAAGAAACGACAAGTATGTCGAATGACACTCGGCTGGTACCCGCTGTAATTAATTAAAGCATTAGTAATTAATAATTAATAATTTACTTTTTTATTTGATCACCGCACCCTGATCCCCAGTGTGACGTGACAGATTATAAGTCGTCGAGTGGGAGGAATAGGGTACTAATTTGGAAGAGCGCGGTCAAAAAGGTTCTATTTCGGAAGAGCGGTGATGCTTTGCCTTCCAAAAGATTCGTTCAAAAGATGTGCGGTTTCAAGATTCGGATCTCGGATCTTGAACCCCACACATAATTTAATTTAGTTTAATTATATATATATATTATTCACAATATAATTTATACACATTTACAACAATAAGCTAATATACAGTTTTTTTAAAGCTATTATCCTCATTATACGAATAAAAATACCGCGTACTTTCCACGTGAATTGGACAGTGAGGATTTTCATTTAAGATATTTTGTGTCCTAATATTGTCTATTATAAAACGCAAAGAATTTATTGTTCTAAATTCTATAGTTTGCAATATTTTTCCAATAAACAAGAATATTTTCATGCAACCTATACTCAGGGCTTTTACTCGCGTGTATCATATTATGACTGATCTTTTTTTCTTGCAAAATTAACCATTCTAAAGATTCGCGAGAGAGTTTATTCGTTTTCGATAACCATTGGTTGAAGTAATGTGCACAAGCTAAGGTCGTTGCCTCTGCAAATGGACATGTATCCCCGACTTTAATAAAACTTTTCGTAAATTCAGAGCATGATTTTCTTAAAATATCGACATGTGTTTTACAATATTTGATAATTTTATTTTTTTTAATTCGACATACCAGGAATCGAATTTTATTTTTTCAGAAACTGACATTGAATCTCGAGAATAAAATTCTTTTGCTGGTAAGATTCCAATATAATTTTGGTTTTCACTTTTATTAAATAAATGCGGAAACGTACCCTTTATAATGTTATCAGAAATACCGAACGCTTTAGGTAAACTACTCAAACCCATATGAAAGTAATTTAAACTATTAATAAACTTAAGTTTACTACCTATTTTCGTTAATATAATGCTAGTTCCATTTGTAATAACATTAAGTATAATAAAATGATACACAGCGAATTATCGTGCCTTGTCGAGCGAGCGACTTTTGTTCTTAGAGTCGTTAGACGTTAACTCAGCAAGACCGACAAAATCTCTATATTAATTTAAAAAAATTAAGTATAATATTTGTTTTTTCCACACAACATTTTTATATAAATTCGCATCAAAACTTCTGCTATTGTGAGCATTACAAATTACATGTTTAGTATTAGAATTTTTTTTTCTATATTTAAAATAAAATCTACAAAATTTTTAACTGCATTATTTTTAAAAATATAAGTCTGACCAAAGTTACATTTTTTACAAATATTTTTTATGTCCGAATCTATGCAATTATTACAAGACACTTGAGCTACATACAAATTTACTTTGTGAAATAAAGCTAAACTTTTAGAATTTGTTCCAGGTGTTTCTTGTTGCGTTGCAAAATCATAGAAAACAAAAATATTATTTATTTTATTACAATCGTTATTTTTGTTTTTTAATGGTGAAATGAAACATTTATGTTTGTATGGCTTCTGTGCATTACAAATAGAGCAATACGCAATGCCACATGTATGTTTTGGATACTCAATTGATTTTAATTTACCGCAAGTAACACATTTTTTTTAATGCATCTCAAACGGATACATTTTTCCTGTATGAATCTGGTTTTAAATGATTTTCAAAACACCTTTCCCCGTAAAAATTCAAAAAACAATTATTACATGAAAATAACTTGCTATTTCTATCACAAACACCTAAATTCTTACATTTGGGACATTTTTCAACACATTTGTGAGTTGATACGCGTTTTGTCCCTACATTGCATATATTACAAAAATTATCGCATACTCCAGCTTCTGTTAAATTTGTAATAACTGAAATGTTTTTCATCAGGAATATACAAAATATTTAAAACTATTTCGATCTCAATATTCATAGCTATTAATTTTTTAACCCCATTAAATAGTAAATCGTCCCCGGTAGCTATTCGGTTTTTCTCATATACTTGTATCGCCATTTTATTTAATTTAAAATAATCTTGAAATTTTTCGATTTCGGCTAATCCGCAAACTTTTGTCTTATCAATTTCTATTGCGGCTTTACGTATAAGATCATCCGCTATTATTAATTTGTATTTCGATTTACCATTTCTAACTTGTTCCCATTTCTGTTTAAGTTCCTGAGTATAATTACCACGTGCCACAATTTTTTCACTATGTACTAACGCTACGGCGAGAGTTCGCGGAAAACACTTTTCATCGCTATTCATAATCCTAATAATAGATTTTGACGAGATAATATATAAATTTAAATTTTTATTTTTTCGCCCTTTTCCACATATTGGTTGTGTAGCGTCATCGGAAAATTTTTCTAATCAACGTAATTTTTAAAAATCCTATTACTAGAATCCACCTGACAATACGATCACTCGAGAGGGTTCGTAAACGAGGCTCTCGGTAATCTTTCAACCTAACAATAGGGCAATAAAACAACAGCCTCTTCATCGCTCAACCGCCCGACATTTCGATATTGCCACTTTTTGCTCGTAGCCATGTACCTGCACAAATATACTGTTATAAACCTGAATTTTCACTTGCTAAAATCAAGTAGCAATAGCGCTGTTAAATGGTTCAAAATAAGTAAATATTTGGCTAGGTGTTAGATTTAGACGTAAAGGTATGTTTAGATATATATGTAAGCTTGAAACACAAAAATACATTTATTTTTGTCTAAGCCGAAATAAATGTATTAGGTGGAAGAATCTGGGATACATAATGAATTAAACAAATAATTCTTTCTCATCCCAGTTTAACCTCCAAATTAAATATATTTGATAAATAGAATAATAAATTAATAATTACGAAGTCTTGGGAAAACATAGAATTAACCAAATAATTCCATATCATCCAATTTTGCTTTATATTATGGGATTTATAATACGAGACTTGGGAAGAATTGAAATTAATCAAATGATTCCATATCATCCAAGTTACTTCTCTAATTATGGAAAATGGAAGAACCTTGGGAAAACATTAAATCAAGTAAATGATCTCATATAACCAAAATTAACTTCCTTTTATGATAGGGTTATGTGGTATTAGGTGAGGTTAAATGAGCAAAACGCTAGAGCCACTTAAATTTAAAGTATATTGTATTTAACTAACGCGGTTCGACTTGTTAGGCCCGCGAAATCTAGGCTAATGCTGCCTTCGGCAGCGATATATCTCATTATATATGATTAGCTTGGTAGAAGGGATCGACTTCCCACTTTTTCCATTTTACCACCTGGATCCTTGTAATTCGGTTTCCCTTTCTCCTTCCTTCTCATATATACATATGTGACCATGTTAGTATTATGTTTTACTTGAGGTCGTCTACCTTGTTTCTTTCTGCATGTTTCTGCCTTAGTTCTTTTGCTAAATTTATTAAAACATCTTTTCTTATATTCCATTTTATATTTATTAAATTGTTTACAATTATAATAACATCATTAATAACAATTATTTCTACCCTCTTGCCTTTGCTTAATAGAATTTATTTATTTTAAATTAGTTACGTAATTATCTCCTTTTGTATAATAATTTTAATATCTATAATTTGTTTTATTATTTAATCCATTTCTAAATATTTTAAATATAATGTAAAATCTAACTTTGCTATTTCTTATCGTATTGACTTCATATTTTTGACAAAAGTAGCAAGAAACATGAAAATTTCAATAAAATTATAAATTTTATCAATTTTGATCATTTAATTATTTAAATAAATTAATTTAAATAATTAAAAAAAACTGCCGAGAGTTGGATTTGAACCCCGATCTCTCGCACCGAACACTAATGCTCTACCGCTTGAGCCATTGTTCAATGCGACTGGATACTGACTATGTTTACATATAGTCAGGCCCGTCACAATATATACAGGGTGTCCGAAAAGTAACGATACACCCAATAAATATTCCAGGTAAAAGCTTTTTTAAAAAAGGTGAAGGTCATTCCTTAAGTAACTTTTTACGACGAATTCAGTGGTGAACTTGGATTTGACCTTCAACTTGTCATTCAAGGTCATTTCAAGGTCAACTTTGTTTTTTTAAATGGGAACCCCTATTTTTGACAATAGCAATCGAAAGAACGAGAAATTTTACGTCTAAACATGTACTCAGGTCATAGGTCAACGTGACCTTGAACTTTCTGTTGAAGGTTATTAAGTTTTAGGTATGGATCGGCTTCGATCTGTACTTGTTTGACTTAGGGGTATTAAAAAGGTCAAGGGAATTCTTGTAATAATGGTATCCAATGGTGACCTTGGATTTGACCTAGCGTTAGACCTTGAAGGTCATTTGAAGGTTAACTTTTTTTTTTAATGTAAACGGCTATTTTTCACTACAACAATCAAAAGAGCGGAAAATTTCACTCTAACCTGCTATGGATTAACTCCAATCTGTAAGTTTGAACCTTCAAGGTCATTGCGAGGTCAGTTTTTTTACATTTAGTGTTACCCAGGAACAACGACGTGGACGTAGTAAAATCTGTTCCCTTTGGGGTGCTTGATTTATATGAGTCCCCTCGTCTCTCACGATTGGGATGCTTTATTTACATGAATTGATCAGGTTCTTACTTGTAATTATTAACATATTGCATAAATCTCTATGTTATGAACTCGCATCTCACTAATCTTAAACTTTCAACCCTCAAAAAAAGAACTAATACTTTGTTAACTAATGATCAATAACTTTATAAACTAATACTTAAACAAGTTTTAAATTTCCAATTATTTTATCTTTAAAAAATCTAGTTTACATGTAAAATTGTGGTACAGCTTTAGCTAAAAATATCAGATTATCACTATCATTTTTTAGACGAGTATCTCCCTTGTGATTTTTATGTTTTTCATTCTGATTGATTTTTGAGTAAGGTTTGATCCGTCAACTTAAAATGCAACGCCTCACTGAAAGAGAAAGAATATCACTTCTCATGATGAGAGGCTGGGGTCAAATGGAAAGATCGTACAGGGCAGTAATGAATGTTTTTAATGAAACATCTAGGGTTGGTAGAATTCAGAGTTGAGCATTATTCGAATTAAAAATTATCTATTTATTCATCTAAATAAAATTTTATTCTTATTCGTATTATTCGTTATTTGCGTTATTCGTATTTAATAGAAACCGTTATTCGTTTTTTCTTCTATTCATTATTCGGGATATTCGTTATTCGCGATATCTACTATCTGCAATATTCGTTATTCGTCATTTTATCTAGATGATTGTTCAAAATTCAAACAAATATTAAATAGGTGTATAAGAATAAGCGCCCATAATAGTCATTTTCAATACAAGTGTGAAAGCGTTGGTTTTCAAACGAGTGCGAGTTTATCAGAACAGTGGTACGTAGGTAACACACGCATGAGTCAAGTATCAGCTTTCACACTTGTAATAACAATATTTTTTGATACCATGGATGAAAATACAATTTTAAGAGGGTGTCGGACTCAAAAAACGGCTATTTTTTATATTTTTTTATAAACAAAAGAATAAATTTTTTAAAAAATCCTGAATGCCATCCCTTCAGTTTATAAAAAATTGTTTATTTAATTATTATTGAAAAAAATCATTTTTTTTTAATCGAAACGCCATGCCCTCGCTTTTGTTTTAAGCTGCCCTTATGAATGTTTTCAGATTTTTAATTTAATATTTTCAGATTATTTGCAGATTGCACTCGAGGCGAAAAACTTCATTTTACGCACTAACGAAATGTACATTATTCCAATAAAGAAGTTAAAAATTAATATTAATATTTTAATTAATTTAATTAATTAATTAATATTAATTTAATAGTTTAAAGAAGGGCTACCGCAATCCGCGGATTTCACGTATGACAACGATAGAAAGAAGCTGTTGATACTCGACGATCTTATGCGCGAATCGTCCAATAACGTAGTACTCGATCTTTTTACAAAAGACAGTCACCACAAAAATATAAGTGTTATTTTTATTACGCAAAATATTTTTCGACAAATCTTTACCACAGCGCACACCTCCATTCGTTTACTTTTGTAACCACCGATTGTTTTATGGTTACGGAAACAATTTTCTCCAAAAAAATCTTTTAAGCAATCCTTACACGTTATTTTACTATTGTTTTGGACGCACGCTGGCAATGCGAAACAGCTCGCGCATGTCCTCGAACATACGTGTGTTCGTTTACAAACGCGTACCTTTTATTACAAAACGTACAAAAAATGTACTTTTCGCAGCACCCGTCAGATTTAATATTGTATCGAAATGTTTTGCACGATTATCGTAAACAAGATTTATCACCGAAGGTGTAGCGATTCCAAAACGCTCCCGCAATAGCGGTCGGCCGTCGAAAATGGCAGTTCTCCAGAACCGAAACTGTCTTTGTCGAAGACTACAATAACTATATCGAGAGAAGCATAATAATTTTGAAATAATTCAATTTCCTTAAACCCACAACCGGATTCAGGGATATCAACACGAGCGGATTCCACTAACTGCATAGCCCGCAGCTTTTGCAGTGTTCTCCGACTATCTTGTATCATCGACCAAATAACTTTTGTTTCATCGCTGTGATTAAGATCGCGATACGCTTCTCCAACTACCAAAGCGCGAGGTAAACAAAGATTGTCTGAATTATTTATACAGACAATCGATCTTTGACCTATAGTATCTACTAGTTACGGTTTTCGCGGACGACCCATACCAACAGGCATATCTACGATCATTACCTCTACCGAGAAACTATCATCTACGTAAAAATCTTCATTGCTTTGCATGACGCGACTGACAATATTCCATAAATCGTCGTACTTAAAATTTTTAATAGGTCTAAAAGACATACCCGCTGCACCGTGTATGAAATAATCGCAGTTTACGCTTACACCAATGAGATCATTTCCATGCCCTAACGCAATTAAATGTGCGTGAATATCACGCATTGCTAATTCTAAGTATAATATAACATTGACATTATTTGTGTCCGGTAACAGTACGCGTAATACCATTCGTCGCGTGCTCAACCTAAACTTACGTACAAAATGCTCTTGTTCGCTTTCAATAGCGAATCGTACACCGGCTTTACGAATATTGTTGTCGAAAAGTCCACCTCCATCTCCAAATTGGATCCATTCGGTGTTTATATTCTCGTTGCTGTTGTTGGATGTTGAAAAAATTAGAGGTTGCAAAAAAGAGAGAATTAAAAACTTAGTTTTATCAAATTTATATTTTCAAGTGCAAATTTTATACAGTGATATTATTTTTATTTAAAAATTATATTTTATTCTTCTGCCGGACCATTAAAACTGTCGTGTACGCGATTTAATAAATGTAGTACGTCAGGCTCCGCGTATATAGGAGAATTAAAATGTTCCAACATCGTATGAATCCATCTGAGCTCTTGAGCTCGACGTACGTTTCGAATGCGTTCGGCATAGACGGTCAGCGTCGCCGAGTTCCACCGTTCAATGGAATCGTGATCGTTCTCTTCCCGTCGTAATACTTTATAAATAGAAAATGATAGAAATGATAATTATATCTAATTATTTGCATAGATAGTAAAAACATTAAACTTACATTCATTTATATGTCCATCTATAACGTGGTTTTCATCAAATCTGTGGTATGTTAACCGGTTTCCTTGGACCTGGTGAAAAGATCGCTCGCGCTCCGAGATTTGCCTATTGTAAAATTAACTGAGCGCTTGAATTCTACCAAATGCAGCCTCGGGATCAGATGGTCCTGCCTCGTCCTGCATTGCATCCGCCAATGAAGAAGGCGACGGAGAACGCGAGGATGCGTTCGCACGACCTCTCAAGGCTCTCTCAATAACGTACAGAGGCTCGGTATAACTGGACCTTATAATGTCAGCCAGAGGTCCAGTTGCTCTGGCAGCGGCGATTCCAGCGTCCTCGTTCTCGATGTCATCCATATCCATGTACGTGGAGGATTCATCCGAATCGCTTAACTCTTCTTCGTCGGTCTGTATATGGCTCTCCGAGTTTATTTGGTTAATCACGACTGTCAACACGTAGATCCAACGGTTCTTCAGAGTTGTTGTTATAATTGGTTGGTACATTGGTTTGAACATCCTCAACAGATTGCTCGGTGCAGTTTAAACAGACGCTCGAACTGCTCGTACAATCGTTCGAATCACCTTCACCAATACTGCTTTCTTGCTCCTCATAGACGGTCGCGTCACTGTCCATCTCTTGTAGTAAATTATTCCGAGCTGTAAATATAAAACCAATTTAATAAAAATTTTCATTAACATGAAAATCGTTTTATACACATCTTTATACCGGACAATATTTAAAAAAGACATAATTTTGAGGTTTATTTATAGTAATTTTAAAAAATAAACCAGTATTTATTAAAAAATGTGTATCGAAAATTTAATCGGATAGAAATATGTTTAAATAAATTAAAAAATGTAGTTAAGATTTACTTAATTTAAATTTACCATTATGCTTTATTAACAAAAAATGTATTAAACTTATATTTACAAAATTTATTTTTCAAAAACGTTTTTGTGATAGATTACAAAATTTTAAATTGTAATTTAAAAAAAATGTAATAAAAAACAAACAAATACACATTTTAAATTCTAAAATGAAAAAATCAACGTCAGGATGTGTAAATCGATAAAATTAAAAACTTATAATTACATAATTTTGTAAAAAGTTGCAATATTTCCAAAAATCAATGAAAAAATCTACGTTTTCAAAGTGAAAAAATAAAATTTGAATGGTTTAAAACATGATATTTGTAGAATATTAGAAAATAAATTTAAAAACGTTAATATTCAATTTTATACTTTGGCATCGCCTAAAAAAAGTATATTTTACACTTTTGTAAAGTATAAAATTGTAAATAACGATCAAAAAAGGCTATATGCAGATTATAAGAAATTGAATATTTTAAAGTCTGTCAAAAATCGTTATTTATGGATTTACTCATGAATTAATTCAAATACATAGTTTTTAAACACAAAAAAATGTCTTTTAATAACTAAGAACAAGGTAAGTATTTAAAATTGAAAATATACATGCAAAAGTATAAAAACTTGTATATATGTGTATATTTTCAATAAATTTTAAAAATATAAGTGTTTGATATAATTGTATAATGTACAAATTTAGTACTTTATCATAGTATAAAATACTTTATAATTTTTGTAATTAACGACCGTTGTTTTGTACTTTTAAAAGTATAAATTAAAAATTATACTTCTAAAAAGACTGTATCGAGATATTTATATTGCTAAATGTAAAATATATGAATATCAATTTAAAATATTTAAATAGGCCTGCGATGGCTCGGTCGGTAGGGCGTGGGCTTGTAATCTGGAGGTCCCAGGTTCGATTCCCGGCCCCGGCCGATTGATACAAGCACCACTGGCGAATGTATTTTCAACAAGTGCTTTCTTCACCAAGACATCGTATGACCTCCGTCGCTGATTAGCACCGGTTTGGGAGCATAAAAAGAGCGACGTTAAAATAATAAAAAAAAATATTTAAATATTCGACTTGTATTTAAAGAAATAAAATTAAAGGAAAACCATTATTGTACATTGGTAAAATTGATTTTTCTATAATGCTTTTATGGATATTTTCTATAATGTTTTGATAGATGATTGAAAAATGATGTTCGATTGTGTATAAAACAGTCAATTTTACTAATATACAATAAGAGCTTTATTTTAACAATTAACTAAAATCTATAATTTACAATTTTTAGATTAACATCCGATGTTTTATTGTTTATAAAAAGTGCGATATTTTATAAGTACAAAATCGAATTTCTAAATTTCTAAATTTATATGACAAGAGTAGACTTGTACACCCAAGAATAAAACACATAATATTTGTGCACAAAAATAGTACAGATGACTTTTATGCTCGGTGCAACGATATTTTTTACACAGTAATTTAAATTAATAAAAATAATCGTTTAATTTGCGCACGTAAAATTGAGCACATAAAAAAAAATGTACACGTAAATATTGTGTGCATTAAAATAAGTAAAAAATATATATGTGAACAATTTTTATGTGTACAATATTTGTGTGCGCAAAATAAACGATTATTTTTATTAATTTAAATTACTTTCTAAAAATATTTGTACACCGTGAATAAAAATAATGTGTACTATATTCGTGCACAAACGTTATGTGTTTAATTCTTGGGTGTACAAATCTACCCTTGTCAAAATAAAAAAGAATAGAACTTTTAATCTAGTTGTATTTAAAAGTAAAAATAAAAGTAAAAATAAAAGTGACAATACAAGTAAAAGTGCAGCTGCATCTTAGTACTTAAAATTCCAACGTGAACCTTTTTTTTTATACATAAGCCTAGAGTCGAATAGGTTTCCATCGAAAATCTGCTAACCATCGGGTTTTATTACTTTTGTGGCGACAGAGTTTCCGTTGAGAATCTTTTCCTTGCATAGCCAGGCGACAGCGCTGAGAGAATGCAGATCCCTTTTTTTTATATATTTTATGACCTTTCGGGAAAGAGTGGTTGAACTGTCGACTGTTACTTTCTTCCCGAATAGCGTAGTTTCATGAATACTATTTAGCTGCGTGATTTCACAGTCGAAAGAAAAAAAATGGTTCATGGAAAATTTTTTATGACCGAGCGTTTTTCGACCGACGTTACACCCCCACGGAAAATCGGTTACTATTGGAGAGAACGACAGTAGTAAACGCTTTGTCCAGGATTAAATTTATCTATTGATGGACGGATAAATATGGTTTGGATTCAGTTTCTTTAACTATGGATAAAGGTGAATAAACAGTAGGAGGGTTAGGAACAGTTGGTTTAAGTTCGGAGGCATTGGCTTCCAAATCAGACTTTTTAACCGGTTGATATTCAGATGATGGATTTGGTTTTTGATTGATATTATTAGTGTAATTCAGGTGGATTAGAAAGTTTGCTAATCTACTCCACAATGCACTCAATAAATGAGTAGACCATCCAAAGATTGAATGTAAAGTATATCCTCGAATAGCGACATTAATGACAGTTTTGACAAACTGTATTATCAAAAGAATGCTTATGAAACCTGCACTAACTGTGCCAAAAGTCATACACCTGGACCAGACTCGATCCCAAGCTGATTCAGCAAACTTTGTCATCGCATCCTCGTTCATTAGCTTGATCAGAGTACCCTCTTGATCAGCTACAGGTTTCCATTCATTTCCCTGGCCAGATCATTTAAGATTGTTGGTCTTTCAATAGGAAACATAATACGTTCCCTTAATTCATTTAAATCCTTATCTGAATATATACCGGCAGTGGCTAATTCAGCAGGATTGGTGTATTTCTAAGTGGCTTGTGTTAAGGGCTTAACAATATGCAAGGGAAATAGCTTCGGAAACTGTAGGAAGTATTTTATACCAGGAATTTCCTACTTGGTAATAGGATAGTAATAGAGTATTACAAGCAACTTGAGTACCCTTGGTTTTAATAATGTGAGTTCTTGGGGTTAGAAAGAATGTTGCGTTTTCCCTTTCAACTTGTAACTCGGCATAACAGTATTCACCTGATTTAATTCTAACTTTAACGGGAATGCATTTAATTACATGCACAACTTCACCGCTCAGCACTGCCATATAACCAGGTCCCTGCATGAGATTATAAGCATCAGGTGACTGAGTCGCAATTGACAAAGCATTCTTTAACGTTTGGCATTCCAAATTACAACGTTGTACTAAAACATCTCTGTACAATTGTTTTATCTGAGTCCGAATATGTTTTTCAACATATACAAACTTAGAATTTACATAGGCAAAGATATCCAGATTTGATACTGAGACCTTTTTGTTAAGAGCAACAGTTTCTCCCTTTGTAGTTTCAAAAATGACTAATTTAGGGTGCTCAGTACGAACTATGGAATATCCGCAGACTGTATCGAGATATTTATATTGCTAAATGTAAAATATATGAATATCAATTTAAAATATTTAAATAGGCCTGCGATGGCTCGGTCGGTAGGGCGTGGGCTTGTAATCTGGAGGTCCCAGGTTCGATTCCCGGCCCCGGCCGATTGATACAAGCACCACTGGCGAATGTATTTTCAACAAGTGCTTTCTTCACCAAGACATCGTATGACCTCCGTCGCTGATTAGCACCGGTTTGGGAGCATAAAAAGAGCGACGTTAAAATAATAAAAAAAAAAATTTAAATATTCGACTTGTATTTAAAGAAATAAAATTAAAGGAAAACCCTTATTGTACATTGGTAAAATTGATTTTTTCTATAATGCTTTTATGGATATTTTCTATAATGTTTGATTAGATGATTGAAAAATGATGTTCGATTGTGTATAAAACAGTCAATTGTTACTAATATACAATAAGAGCTTTATTTTAACAATTAACTAAAATCTATAATTTACAATTTTTAGATTAACATCCGATGTTTTATTGTTTATAAAAGTGCGATATTTTATAAGTACAAAATCGAATTTCTAAATTTCTAAATTTATATGACAAGAGTAGACTTGTACACCCAAGAATAAAACACATAATATTTGTGCACAAAAATAGTACAGATGACTTTTATGCTCGGTGCAACGATATTTTGTACACAGTAATTTAAATTAATAAAAATAATCGTTTAATTTGCGCACGTAAAATGAGCACATAAAAAAAAATGTACACGTAAATATTGTGTGCATTAAAATAAGTAAAAATATATATGTGAACAATTTTTATGTGACAATATTTGTGTGCGCAAAATAAACGATTATTTTTATTAATTTAAATTACTTTCTAAAAATATTTGTACACCGTGAATAAAAATAATGTGTACTATATTCGTGCACAAACGTTATGTGTTTAATTCTTGGGTGTACAAATCTACCCTTGTCAAAATAAAAAAGAATAGAACTTTTAATCTAGTTGTATTTAAAAGTAAAAATAAAAGTAAAAATAAAAGTGACAATACAAGTAAAAGTGCAGCTGCATCTTAGTACTTAAAATTCCAACGTGAACCTTTTTTTTTTATACATAAGCCTAGAGTCGAATAGGTTTCCATCGAAAATCTGCTAACCATCGGGTTTTATTACTTTTGTGGCGACAGAGTTTCCGTTGAGAATCTTTTCCTTGCATAGCCAGGCGACAGCGCTGAGAGAATGCAGATCCCTTTTTTTTTATATATTTTATGACCTTTCGGGAAAGAGTGGTTGAACTGTCGACTGTTACTTTCTTCCCGAATAGCGTAGTTTCATGAATACTATTTAGCTGCGTGATTTCACAGTCGAAAGAAAAAAATGGTTCATGGAAAATTTTTTATGACCGAGCGTTTTTCGACCGACGTTACACCCCACGGAAAATCGGTTACTATTGGAGAGAACGACAGTAGTAAACGCTTTGTCCAGGATTAAATTTATCTATGATGGACGGATAAATATGGTTTGGATTCAGTTTCTTTAACTATGGATAAAGGTGAATAAACAGTAGGAGGGTTAGGAACAGTTGGTTTAAGTTCGGAGGCATTGGCTTCCAAATCAGACTTTTTAACCGGTTGATATTCAGATGATGGATTTGGTTTTTGATTGATATTATTAGTGTAATTCAGGTGGATTAGAAAGTTTGCTAATCTACTCCACAATGCACTCAATAAATGAGTAGACCATCCAAAGATTGAATGTAAAGTATATCCTCGAATAGCGACATTAATGACAGTTTTGACAAACTGTATTATCAAAAGAATGCTTATGAAACCTGCACTAACTGTGCCAAAAGTCATACACCTGGACCAGACTCGATCCCAAGCTGATTCAGCAAACTTTGTCATCGCATCCTCGTTCATTAGCTTGATCAGAGTACCCTCTTGATCAGCTACAGGTTTCCATTCATTTCCCTGGCCAGATCATTTAAGATTGTTGGTCTTTCAATAGGAAACATAATACGTTCCCTTAATTCATTTAAATCCTTATCTGAATATATACCGGCAGTGGCTAATTCAGCAGGATTGGTGTATTTCTAAGTGGCTTGTGTTAAGGGCTTAACAATATGCAAGGGAAATAGCTTCGGAAACTGTAGGAAGTAGTTTTATACCAGGAATTTCCTACTTGGTAATAGGATAGTAATAGAGTATTACAAGCAACTTGAGTACCCTTGGTTTTAATAATGTGAGTTCGTGGGGTTAGAAAGAATGTTGCGTTTCCCCCTTTCAACTTGTAACTCGGCATAACAGTATTCACCTGATTTAATTCAAACTTTAACGGGAATGCATTTAATTACATGCACAACTTCACCGCTCAGCACTGCCATATAACCAGGTCCCTGCATGAGATTATAAGCATCAGGTGACTGAGTCGCAATTGACAAAGCATTCTTTAACGTTTGGCATTCCAAATTACAACGTTGTACTAAAACATCTCTGTACAATTGTTTTATCTGAGTCCAAATATGTTTTTCAACATATACAAACTTAGAATTTACATAGGCAAAGATATCCAGATTTGATACTGAGACCTTTTTGTTGAGAGCAAAAGTTTCTCCCTTTGTAGTTTCAAAAATGACTAATTTAGGGTGCTCAGTACGAACTATGGAATATCCGCAGCCTGTATCGCGAGATTTTGCAGACAATGCAATGTAATATCGCTTGTGGTTAAAGAGTACACATAGAGATCTGAGAAACTAGCTCTGTTACAACGGCCATCAGAATTCAAAAGTCCCTGAATTACATGTGCATCTCTGAATTTCATTACACCGGCTTTATGAATTTCATTACACGATTGCTGCCCTATTTCATAAATGTATTCAGCTTCGCCGTGTTTAATAACTGATATATGCGAATACATTCCGCAATAATGCACGGTCCTATGGACTTCTAATTTACATTGTATAATCGAAGTTTCAGAATATTCATTTATCTGCAACAGCTGAACATACTGCCTAGTTACGGTAATATTCTCATCTGGGATGTCGCAATCTCCAACTTCGGTTCGGGAGAGGGTCGTCACATTCATATGTCTTGACCCACAATCATACCCAATGAGACCTTCCACAATAGGAAGTAAAAATACTAATAGGAAATATTTATCCATTTTTCTGTAAAATAGAAAAAATATTATTATCTATGATAACAAAATTAAAGTTTTTAATACTATTCTTAATCACTACTTTTAGGTTTCCTACTACATTTTTTTGATTTTTCAATATTTTCATCATTTATATGCGATACTCTTAATCTATTAGCATGAACGACTTTAGAACCCTTTTTAATCTGAATTCAAATGTTATTTTTGTTAAGGATTTCTAAAATACGATGGGGACCAGAATATGATTACTAAATTTATTGGGTTTAGGTCCAGATAATAAATAAACATAATCTCCAAGTTTGAAATTGACAGGATTAATTGATCTATTATAATATTTTTTTTATTTATATTCTGATGCTACTAAATTATCATAGACTAATTTATGGATTCCGTTTAATCGGGTGACTAAATCAATTAAGTATCCCTTATAGGTGGGAAGTAAATCACTTTCTCTTAATGGGTCAGTGGAAGGAAGTCTAGCTAATCTCTCAAATAAAATTTCATAAGGAGTGTGTTTAGTACTTTCTTGGACACAAGTGTTATAGTTTAACATAGCTATTTCAACCCAATTATCCCATTCACTGTCATGTGAAGTGTATTGTTTTAAGAATTCGGACAGGGCGTGATGTGATCTTTCTAATGATCCATTTGATGCAGGGTGGAAGACGGTGGTTCGTATTTTTTTTATTTTAAACCGTTTAGCAATGCGATTCATCAAGCTACTAAGAAAGTTTTGGGCTTGATCAGTAATTATAAGTTTTGGCGAGCCGAATATACACAGGAATCTCTTAATAAATACAGAGATACGGACATACAAAATTTTGAAAATAATTCTTGGATGGTTAGGATATATTCATTTCCTTGAGAGGTTGGTTTGAGCGGTCCAACAATATCTAAGGCAATTTTCGCTAACGGAACACCCGGTGTATCGGTCACAACCATGGGCTGTTTTGTCTTCAGGCGAACAAGTTTCTTCAACTGGCAATCCAAACATTGTTGAATTCGACGCTGTATATCGACTTTCAAATTTTCCCAATAATATTCCCGGCGTATTCTGTTAAAAGTCTTAGAAACCCCTCTATGACCTCCAATAGGTGATTTATGCGTTTCATAGAATATCTTCACCGTCATTGCCTTTGATACACAACGCATTTCCAAATCTATGTGGCAATGGTTCTTTTGTTTCTACAATTTATTGGTTAAATAGTTTAGTTATAACCGTAGAACTTTTATCAAACGATTTTTCAGAACAATCATCTGAAAATTCATCTATTTCGTCTTTCAAATGATCTTTATAGGTTTGCTGTTGTGTGGAACTTTTGGACTTAACTACTTTAGGCACAGCAGTAGGTTCTATTTCAAAGTCATCATCAGATTCCATGTCACTCTCGTAATATTCAACTTTCTTAATATTACGTTTTGGCTTACTACTAATTCCATTATTATTACTTATATCTTTATATTGTTTTTTCTTAACTGTTAGTTTCAGTATTTACATTTTCTACTTCCGTAGGCTTCTCAAATATTTGCTTTTGAGCCCTTGTTGATAAAGCGTCTGCATTGCAATTCAATTTTCCAGGTTTATATATAATAGTGTAATCATACACGGAGAAAAATTTCTTACTTTTAACCTATAAAATTGGCGTGTGTTCTCTAATTAAGCGTATGTATATAGTTTAATCCCGTGGCGTTACATTAACCTATGAAGTTTGATGTCTTTAATGTGTAGCATCAATTTCACATAGGTTGAACCTGTGAGTGCATTAGAACGAATCTTAATACGCTTAGGTTAAAACTATACACATACGCTTGGTTAGAGAGCATGTCAATTTTATAGGTTAAACGAAAGAAATTTTTCTCCGTGTATAAAATCTATTACTTACTCTTTGAGAATTAACACCCAAAAATTTATACTTTTCAAAAGTATAAATTTAGCATTTTCAACTTTACGGAAAGTGTAGAATCCACTATTTACTCTTTGAAAATGAAGGTCCAAAAAATTATACTTTACAAAAGAGGAAAAATCGCAATTTCAACTTTTCAAAAGTGTAAATTTATCGTTTTAAACTTTACCTAAAGTATAAAATCCATTATTTGCTCTTTTCAAGACAACGTCTGAAAAATTATACTTTTCAAAGGAGTAAAAATCGCAATTTATGCTTTTCTTATAGTGGAATTTTCGCTTTTTACACTTTAGAAAAATAGAAATATAGCATTTTACACTAATCAAAGTGTAATTTTCGTTATTTGATTCAATAATATTGTCTTGTGTGTCTGGGGCAGGGACCGTCTGCGCCCCACTGATGAGTTCTGGCAGACGGTCCTAAGACGAAACACATAGACTTAAAATTTCTTTCTTTCTTATTAAAATATTTTCAATTTTATAACTTAGTATTTTATTTGCTTCTTCTTTTAAATTTATGTCTGGCGGCTTGTGGCCTTCATAATGTTGTCCTCGGGATTGATACGCGGCGAATTGTCGTGCCTTTTCGAGCGAGCAACTTGGAGTTCTTAGAGTCGTTAGACGTTAGCTCAGCATGACCGACAAAATTCTATATTAATTTAAAAACTTTTACCTGAGCGAGAAAAATTATATTTTTAATAATAACAGGACTTTGGTTTAAAAGTATGTCCATAGTACATACTCTGATGTTAGGGGGCACTTTTTCATCCACAATCAGATTTTCCACCTTATGTGTACTTATATAGGCTCCGTTCATTCGTTCTTACGATACCAAAATTTTAAGTTTATCATTATTTTGATTCAATAATATTGTCTTGTGTGTCTGGGGCAGGGACCGTCTGCGCCCCACTGATGAGTTCTGGCAGACGGTCCCAAGACGAAACACATAGACTTAAAATTTCTTTCTTTCTTATTAAAATATTTTCAATTTTATAACTTAGTATTTTATTTGCTTCTTCTTTTAAATTTATGTCTGGCGGCTTGTGGCCTTCATAATGTTGTCCTCGGGATTGATACGCGGCGAATTGTCGTGCCTTTTCGAACGAGCAACTTGGAGTTCTTAGAGTCGTTAGACGTTAGCTCAGCAAGACCGACAAAATTCTATATTAATTTAAAAACTTTCACCTGGGCGAGAAAAATTATATTTTTAAGAACTGTTGGTGTATTTTCTCTCGGCTCATCACCTCGGAGACGCTATTTTCCGATCCCTACCCTTGCATGGGAGGATAAGAGGGGTGAGAGAAACATGCCCCTTACGAAAAGTTGTTTTCTTATTGGTTTTCGTCAGGCCCAAGGCGGTCTTGATCTTGTGCGAAGGGTCGGTAATTTTAGTTGTTGAAAATTTAAAAAGATGGAGTTATCTATTCTATTTATGTGTTCGATACAAATATAATTAATTATTATTAATTGCTAATAAATTATAATCAATTTAGATAAGTATATGTATATCATTTTAATTATTATATCAAATGACGTGTTCTAAGAAAATTTACTTTGGGGAAACTATTTTACAGGTGTAAAATTTTTACTGGAAATCATTAAAAATTGCGTATCATTTTGTAATCTTGAATAAAAAATTAGAAAAATAATTATGCCACAGTGCAGACTAGTATGACAACATAACAAATGTTACTACGGAAGAAGATTTTAAAAAACGATTTAAAATTATAATTCTCTTTTATAAAATTCATTTCATTGTTTAGGAATAGTATAATTTATTCAAGAAAGAAATTCATTTGTATAGTATTTTAATCGTTATGGAACTATGTGGCTTGGATACATTTGAATAGTAATCACACTGGTTTATTTAATAACAGTAGATGGACATCTACATATGCGTACTAGAGAAAATGATATCCGTGGTTATTACAGTTTATTATATACTATTTTGATAGATACAATTGTTATATTAGGTATCGCTAGATATCGATTATAAATTTAGTAAACAATGCAATAAATATTTACACAATAATTTTTGAAACTCATTTTTATTTTATATTACAGTTAAGGATTTATTATTAATTTTATTATATTCGTTTTAATAAACTGTTATTCTTATCGTGTGATTTTGTAGAATACTGTATTACCTTAAAATGCGTTACATCAAATATTGAATGTAATGATTTATTTTCAGTACAATATTTTCTTTAGGAAAAGTGTTGTAACGTTTATGATACAGAATTTTTATATAAAGTACAAATTATTGAAGAAATTTTAATGTTTTTAAATTTAATATATTTCCGCTCCTCTTCATATCCTATAAAAAGAAATTTCATATTAAAAATCAGTAAATTATTAAAGTGAATAAAGAAAAATTTACCTTGGATAAGTTGGAGGGTAGAACGGAGGATAAGGTGTTGGTGGAATGTAGCTCGGGGGCAGTACAATTGGTTTACTTAAAAGAGCACCCCTCTGAGCCAATACCACCTGCACTGCGTCTTTAAGATCTTTTTTTAAATCTTTCTCCTGTTTTTCTTTCTTTAAAGCTTCCACTTCCTAAAAAAAGGAATATAAATTATAATTAGTTATTAAAATAAAATCCAAAATTATTATAATCGTATAGAAATATATTTATTAGTTTTACCTTCTGTAAATCAGCAACTTGTTTATACAGAAGATTGTAACGGAATCCCCTGTAACCACCCCTGCCTCGATAATACCTTCCCCTAAAATTATTTTGGTAGGGGAACCATTGATTTTGGTATCCATAACGCTAAAATAGAAAATAAAATATATATTATTCATATACAGTTAAATATAAACAGAATATAAAGAATCATTCATACAGAATGATCAACCGCTCCAGCACCAACAGGATGTTGTTCTTGTTGGTTCTGTCCTGGATCATAATTTGGTACAGCACCCTGCATTTCACCATGATCTTCATTATTTGGAGCAGGGGGTGGCTGCTCCATTGGTGGTGGTGGAGGAATATAAAATGGAGCCCTATGAAAATTAAGTCCTGCAGCTCTATACCCATTATTGTATTGAAAATATGGATTAAAATTATAAATTCCTCTAGGTCCTCCTCTAAAGCCACCTCTGGCTGCCTGCATGGCCTGCTTTCCTGCAAAAGGTAATTGTACACGATGGTAGAATCCATCTGGCATCTGAATAAAAGGAATATCACCTGCAGTATAAAATTAAACATATGAACAATATAATTCTTTAAATAAATAAATAATCACATAATAAGCAAAATATGTTACCGTTATTCTCCATCGATTAATTATAAAGCAGGAATATATAACAGCTGCTTGAACAGTAATATATACTATAAAACATATATATATTATGCGTTCCTTTTTTTTAAATTAATTGGAATGAGACAAAGTCCCAATGTTCCGGAAAAAGCAATAATATAGAAATTGGAACGCAATGTAACGAGTTCAGTCTGCACACAATTTGTGTTTCTTTCTTACTACCTCATAATTTGGGACTATGGATTTACTCACTATAAATAAGCAACAACAATGTTCGCGTTTAATTCAATTATTATAAAACTAACTAAGAAATTAATAGTATAATTATTTATTATAATCACTTTTAACATCCGAAAAAAAAATCAAATTCTAATTAACTCTTATAAAAACAATGTAGATTATTTTTACGAAAATTTCAATAAGAAAATAATATTGAATAAATAAAAAAGAAAAAGAAAGGAAAATAGATAATTTTTACGATAAAAATTATTTATTTTCACGAAAATAGAAAGGAATAAAGGAAAAGTCAAACAAAACTTTATTGCAAATTATCAATAATATCCCTCCGGGGCCTCCAAAAATTTATTATGCAACGTCGGTGTTATATAATATATTTTGTTTACTATATATTTTTTTAGCCTAGATTTTAACTCTACTAGCTAGGGTAATTTTGCAAACAGTTTGTTGAATTTTCCTTTTTGAGGATTGAGACTTTTAATATTGAACTAGGATTAAAATCAATTGTCCCGTTTATGCGAGACCTAAATGATTTTAATATAAAGGAAAGGTAATAATAAATTCTCCCCGACTTTAGCGAGGACTGAAATTATTATTGGAGGAAAACAGTATAGTAAAGAATAAAAATGTAGGATTTAAATAAATAATTGGAAAGTATAATTTGTTCTTACTTACTTTTCTTTATTGCTTTTCTATAAAATATTAACTAATTGTATTATACAATAATAATAATGGTTAAAATAGTCACAAGTAAAATAGTAGTCAAATAATATATATATATATATATATATATATATATATATATATATATATATATATATATATATATATATATATATATATAAATATTTATAGATATTATATACGCATATAAATTGTAAAATAAACGTCCTAAATTAAAATATATAATTTAGATTAGGCCATTTACACGTATATAATATCTATAAACTCAGTAGAACATTCAAAATAATATTTCGAATACTAGTACTAAGTTTGAATAGGCCAGAAGAAAGTAAGAAAAGCGCTCTACAAGGCCAATGTCAGGTAGTGTGAAGTACATAGTTGCACTCTCCCCCTAATTATGACGTTAAACTAATTTGGGGAGAGGTGCATTCCTGCCCACGCTCTTGGCTAAAATTTTCACGGCGTGGCGTCAGTACGCTGGTAGGCCTTAATTGCGCTAGACGTATAGTCACATATAGTCAATATTCAGTTATATACTCAATTAAAAATTCAGATCAATTAGAAGGAAATTAAACCATTGGAAACCTTATAATTATACACATTTATACTACAGACATCTTGCCGAGATTGATATTCATCAATTATAAAAAAATCAAACCTGTCGAAAAATAAAATAAATATATATATATAATCCAGGCTATTTTGTTGAATCCACATTTGATAAAGTAAATCAATAAACAGGAAGAGTATAACTCACAACGATAAAGGTAAGCATATTTAATTTATCCATTAAATTAATGCAGTTTTAAATATCGGATAGAAAGAGAGAGAGAAATTATAGATATAGTTTTCCTTTTAACTCCCATTGCCAGCGAGTTTTACTGGAAATCCTGTACAGGATTAAGATAAAATAAAAAGAATTCTATTAATAATTAAATTATTATTAATTTAAAATAAACTTTGATGTATATAACATCAAAAATCTGGATCGGATCCATTGGATATATATATATATATATATATATATATATATATATATATATATATTTATATATATATGGATATATAACATCATCCCCCCTTTAAACGATGATCGTCCTCGATAATCCTATGCTAACTATCCATGTGATAGACCATTGAAAATTTTGAATTTTAGTAAGTTTATTAATTTTAGGTATGTCAAATTAATTATTCCGATTGTAAGGTTTTTGTGTTTTGTTAATGGAATATTATTATACTCTTTCGGTCTTTTTGTCTTATCTTACCCAACATCCTCAATCTATTCAATTGTGCATGCATTGGTTTTATATATATGAGTATGTATATATATATATATATATATATATATTTGTACTTTTTATAACATATAGTAAATTTATACATTATAATATGTTATTTGTTTAACTATAGGGTACCCTTGTTTGTTTGTTGTTGAGTTATGATGCTTTTATGGGTATAATCTTTATGTTTGACCTCAGTATATACTTAAATATTAGTAGGAACAATCAATTTAGGGATTTCAGAATAATAAATTTGACATCTTTGATATAAATAAGAAGGAAATAGAAGAACCCGATTAAAATTTGATTGAGAATCATCGATGGTCCATCCCTGGAGTTTTAAGTCCTAATTAAGTTCTACATATGAATTACGAAATAATACTATATGATAATATTAAGATTAGGTTATACGGTAATTAAGAATCGCATTAATGTTGCTTGTTGAAGGTGTTGATTCTGCGGACTGTGGCGTTGAAATGGCATTGTTGATGGTGTTGGGGAAGTGATAGTGGTTTTCCTATACTTACACCCTGTCGATTTATGTGAAATCCGATGACTTCACATAAATGGTTGGTTGAATTTTGTTTCATTTACTTTTCGATTGTATTGCCGAAAAGGTTATATGTATAATGAGTTATTAATTCCCAATTAATTAAATGAAATAGTTAGTATAATTGTATAGCATGCATTGTTTTTGTTAATGATGTTAGTTTATATTAAGTAAAAAGGTTGTAATTGAGAGAAAGAACAAATAAAAGAAAACTTTATACATATTGGAAATCAAGGTATTAATTATATTTTCAACATATATATGTATATATATATATATATATATATGTATTATAGTTTACATAAAATAAAGAAAATTCAACTGTAGTTATAATTTGGCCAAAGCTTATAATTGCAATCCTCGGAGATCATCCAGGTATGAGGGGGTATCAAAGGCCATCAATTCTAGTGTCTCCACGGGAGCCATTTTTAAAAATCTCAACAGGGCCATGGTTTCATCTTCTTCCTTTTCTTTGATTTGCTTAGGTGTACAATAGTCAAAGTTTCTTATATTACAATTGGCCAAATGTTCAAGCCAATCCTTGCCATCGATGTATTTTCCACAAAACCAATGTACCCTAGTCTTATGTGACTGTTTCTTTTCGCATATGGCCACGTGTGTTTAAAAGTGTGTTGAATTTATCCATGATTTGCATGGTATGTGGTAGGTTTTTAAATTGTATTCTGGAATGTGAGTGGGGACGGCCCTCTTATAAGCGTATTTTGGTTTGTATTTTGGCGAATTTCGCACGGCTACTCTTGCATCCTCTTCGTTAATGAAGGTTACAAATCCATGGTAAGATGGATGCTGGTTTGGATTTGGTGCCTCTTTATGAAGTACGGTATATAAACATTCGATTGGGCCATATTTTATGAATTCTTCCTCAAATTCTTGTTCGGAAGTGCCCCATGGTAGTAGAACATGAAGCCTTCGCTTATGGGGTTCCCTTATTTCTTCTGATTCCTCTTCACTCTTGTCAATCGTTTGCTCTGGGCTGGGTGGTTCTGGTTGATTAGCGGTTTCAGATGTTTGACCCGGAAGTTCTTTGATATTTGGATTGAGACATGGGCTTAATGCAATCACGAGTTTGGATAACTCGTGAATGTCTTCAACTATAACTTCTAGGGTGTTAAATGGGCCATTTAGATAAAATTCATATTTTGTAATGGAAGCTACACGTGTGACAAATGTTAATAATTTTTGGCCAAATTCTTCTTTTTGATATGCAATGGCCAATCCATTTGGTTGATCTGTGATTGGATGAAGGCCTACGAGTGATATTCCTTGGATATCACTATCCTTGTGATAAAATTGGCCAGTATTCTTCTTTAATATTTGGCCAATTAATTCTTCCCTGGTTCTTCGTCGTGTCTGCCATTGGAGTACTTCCTCCTTTACCTGATTGGTAATTTTCTCATCTTTAAATTCTACAAATATTCGGCCCATCCCGTCAGGGAGAATTTCATTTGTACACTGTTTGGACCCTTTTGATTTGAAAAAGTTCACAATTTCCATATTAGGTATTTCTCCTGGATTCGCATAGTATACAATTAGTACATAAGGCCCTGATTTCTTCGCCGTGATTATCTCCATTAGATGTATCAGCTCTACATTGGTTGATTTTTGAACACAGGCCATTTTCTGTAATAAAATAAGTAAATTAGTATCTATATTGATGTACCTAAGGTTTGTGATAAGTATAATATTAAAATTTTGAAAATAGTAATTGTATGTAGTTAGGAATTTTATTATGAGTTTGTATAATAAAATTAGGTGGTTTGTGGACATGTGGGTTATAAGTTTATGCTATACCAGTGTAAAAATTAGTCGGTTTTTGACGTTTTAAGTTTCTTTGTGGGTGAAATGTTTTTAATACACCATTTATGGTGTACATCCCATTGATGTGGTGGGATTTGTTTCCCGCAGTAAGTATGAACTGGCCAGGTTTCTTTTTGTCGTTCTCTTTCTATCAAGGCCTTTTGCATGTTGCAAGTAATTTCGTGTTTTCCATAAATGTCTAAGTTTATGTATCTGTTACATTCCTTGTGTAGTCGTGTCTTAATTTGACCATTTTCCAATAGTTTCCTTGGAAGGGTTTTTTTATTTGAGAACTTGGCTTTGTAAATTGAAAGGGCATTATCTAATGCATGCTTAGTTTCTTCACTGGTTCTATATTGCATATATGCATAGGTAGGCGTTCCACTCGAGTCTTTAAGAATTTGATGGTAAACTAGGGTTCCAAACTGAGCAAAGTGTTCGAAGAAGTCGCCTTCTGCTTGCATATCATTGTCACTTTTTGGTATTAGGCAAAATAATCTTTTTGGGTCTATTTCTCTGTTCTCTATTTTAATATTTTTCTGTATGTCTGTTGTCTATATCTCTTGCCGAGATTGATATTCATCAATTATAAAAAAATCAAACCTGTCGAAAAATAAAATAAATATATATATATATATTATATATATATGTATATAGTTTACATAAAATAAAGAAAATTCAACTGTAGTTATAATTTGGCCAAAGCTTATAATTGCAATCCTCGGAGATCATCCAGGTATGAGGGGGTATCAAAGGCCATCAATTCTAGTGTCTCCACGGGAGCCATTTTTAAAAATCTCAACAGGGCCATGGTTTCATCTTCTTCCTTTTCTTTGATTTGCTTAGGTGTACAATAGTCAAAGTTTCTTATATTACAATTGGCCAAATGTTCAAGCCAATCCTTGCCATCGATGTATTTTCCACAAAACCAATGTACCCTAGTCTTATGTGACTGTTTCTTTTCGCATATGGCCACGTGTGTTTAAAAGTGTGTTGAATTTATCCATGATTTGCATGGTATGTGGTAGGTTTTTAAATTGTATTCTGGAATGTGAGTGGGGACGGCCCTCTTATAAGCGTATTTTGGTTTGTATTTTGGCGAATTTCGCACGGCTACTCTTGCATCCTCTTCGTTAATGAAGGTTACAAATCCATGGTAAGATGGATGCTGGTTTGGATTTGGTGCCTCTTTATGAAGTACGGTATATAAACATTCGATTGGGCCATATTTTATGAATTCTTCCTCAAATTCTTGTTCGGAAGTGCCCCATGGTAGTAGAACATGAAGCCTTCGCTTATGGGGTTCCCTTATTTCTTCTGATTCCTCTTCACTCTTGTCAATCGTTTGCTCTGGGCTGGGTGGTTCTGGTTGATTAGCGGTTTCAGATGTTTGACCCGGAAGTTCTTTGATATTTGGATTGAGACATGGGCTTAATGCAATCACGAGTTTGGATAACTCGTGAATGTCTTCAACTATAACTTCTAGGGTGTTAAATGGGCCATTTAGATAAAATTCATATTTTGTAATGGAAGCTACACGTGTGACAAATGTTAATAATTTTTGGCCAAATTCTTCTTTTTGATATGCAATGGCCAATCCATTTGGTTGATCTGTGATTGGATGAAGGCCTACGAGTGATATTCCTTGGATATCACTATCCTTGTGATAAAATTGGCTAGTATTCTTCTTTAATATTTGGCCAATTAATTCTTCCCTGGTTCTTCGTCGTGTCTGCCATTGGAGTACTTCCTCCTTTACCTGATTGGTAATTTTCTCATCTTTAAATTCTACAAATATTCGGCCCATCCCGTCAGGGAGAATTTCATTTGTACACTGTTTGGACCCTTTTGATTTGAAAAAGTTCACAATTTCCATATTAGGTATTTCTCCTGGATTCGCATAGTATACAATTAGTACATAAGGCCCTGATTTCTTCGCCGTGATTATCTCCATTAGATGTATCAGCTCTACATTGGTTGATTTTTGAACACAGGCCATTTTCTGTAATAAAATAAGTAAATTAGTATCTATATTGATGTACCTAAGGTTTGTGATAAGTATAATATTAAAATTTTGAAAATAGTAATTGTATGTAGTTAGGAATTTTATTATGAGTTTGTATAATAAAATTAGGTGGTTTGTGGACATGTGGGTTATAAGTTTATGCTATACCAGTGTAAAAATTAGTCGGTTTTTGACGTTTTAAGTTTCTTTGTGGGTGAAATGTTTTTAATACACCATTTATGGTGTACATCCCATTGATGTGGTGGGATTTGTTTCCCGCAGTAAGTATGAACTGGCCAGGTTTCTTTTTGTCGTTCTCTTTCTATCAAGGCCTTTTGCATGTTGCAAGTAATTTCGTGTTTTCCATAAATGTCTAAGTTTATGTATCTGTTACATTCCTTGTGTAGTCGTGTCTTAATTTGACCATTTTCCAATAGTTTCCTTGGAAGGGTTTTTTTATTTGAGAACTTGGCTTTGTAAATTGAAAGGGCATTATCTAATGCATGCTTAGTTTCTTCACTGGTTCTATATTGCATATATGCATAGGTAGGCGTTCCACTCGAGTCTTTAAGAATTTGATGGTAAACTAGGGTTCCAAACTGAGCAAAGTGTTCGAAGAAGTCGCCTTCTGCTTGCATATCATTGTCACTTTTTGGTATTAGGCAAAATAATCTTTTTGGGTCTATTTCTCTGTTCTCTATTTTAATATTTTTCTGTATGTCTGTTGTCTATATCTCTTGCCGAGATTGATATTCATCAATTATAAAAAAATCAAACCTGTCGAAAAATAAAATAAATATATATATATATATTATATATATATGTATATAGTTTACATAAAATAAAGAAAATTCAACTGTAGTTATAATTTGGCCAAAGCTTATAATTGCAATCCTCGGAGATCATCCAGGTATGAGGGGGTATCAAAGGCCATCAATTCTAGTGTCTCCACGGGAGCCATTTTTAAAAATCTCAACAGGGCCATGGTTTCATCTTCTTCCTTTTCTTTGATTTGCTTAGGTGTACAATAGTCAAAGTTTCTTATATTACAATTGGCCAAATGTTCAAGCCAATCCTTGCCATCGATGTATTTTCCACAAAACCAATGTACCCTAGTCTTATGTGACTGTTTCTTTTCGCATATGGCCACGTGTGTTTAAAAGTGTGTTGAATTTATCCATGATTTGCATGGTATGTGGTAGGTTTTTAAATTGTATTCTGGAATGTGAGTGGGGACGGCCCTCTTATAAGCGTATTTTGGTTTGTATTTTGGCGAATTTCGCACGGCTACTCTTGCATCCTCTTCGTTAATGAAGGTTACAAATCCATGGTAAGATGGATGCTGGTTTGGATTTGGTGCCTCTTTATGAAGTACGGTATATAAACATTCGATTGGGCCATATTTTATGAATTCTTCCTCAAATTCTTGTTCGGAAGTGCCCCATGGTAGTAGAACATGAAGCCTTCGCTTATGGGGTTCCCTTATTTCTTCTGATTCCTCTTCACTCTTGTCAATCGTTTGCTCTGGGCTGGGTGGTTCTGGTTGATTAGCGGTTTCAGATGTTTGACCCGGAAGTTCTTTGATATTTGGATTGAGACATGGGCTTAATGCAATCACGAGTTTGGATAACTCGTGAATGTCTTCAACTATAACTTCTAGGGTGTTAAATGGGCCATTTAGATAAAATTCATATTTTGTAATGGAAGCTACACGTGTGACAAATGTTAATAATTTTTGGCCAAATTCTTCTTTTTGATATGCAATGGCCAATCCATTTGGTTGATCTGTGATTGGATGAAGGCCTACGAGTGATATTCCTTGGATATCACTATCCTTGTGATAAAATTGGCCAGTATTCTTCTTTAATATTTGGCCAATTAATTCTTCCCTGGTTCTTCGTCGTGTCTGCCATTGGAGTACTTCCTCCTTTACCTGATTGGTAATTTTCTCATCTTTAAATTCTACAAATATTCGGCCCATCCCGTCAGGGAGAATTTCATTTGTACACTGTTTGGACCCTTTTGATTTGAAAAAGTTCACAATTTCCATATTAGGTATTTCTCCTGGATTCGCATAGTATACAATTAGTACATAAGGCCCTGATTTCTTCGCCGTGATTATCTCCATTAGATGTATCAGCTCTACATTGGTTGATTTTTGAACACAGGCCATTTTCTGTAATAAAATAAGTAAATTAGTATCTATATTGATGTACCTAAGGTTTGTGATAAGTATAATATTAAAATTTTGAAAATAGTAATTGTATGTAGTTAGGAATTTTATTATGAGTTTGTATAATAAAATTAGGTGGTTTGTGGACATGTGGGTTATAAGTTTATGCTATACCAGTGTAAAAATTAGTCGGTTTTTGACGTTTTAAGTTTCTTTGTGGGTGAAATGTTTTTAATACACCATTTATGGTGTACATCCCATTGATGTGGTGGGATTTGTTTCCCGCAGTAAGTATGAACTGGCCAGGTTTCTTTTTGTCGTTCTCTTTCTATCAAGGCCTTTTGCATGTTGCAAGTAATTTCGTGTTTTCCATAAATGTCTAAGTTTATGTATCTGTTACATTCCTTGTGTAGTCGTGTCTTAATTTGACCATTTTCCAATAGTTTCCTTGGAAGGGTTTTTTTATTTGAGAACTTGGCTTTGTAAATTGAAAGGGCATTATCTAATGCATGCTTAGTTTCTTCACTGGTTCTATATTGCATATATGCATAGGTAGGCGTTCCACTCGAGTCTTTAAGAATTTGATGGTAAACTAGGGTTCCAAACTGAGCAAAGTGTTCGAAGAAGTCGCCTTCTGCTTGCATATCATTGTCACTTTTTGGTATTAGGCAAAATAATCTTTTTGGGTCTATTTCTCTGTTCTCTATTTTAATATTTTTCTGTATGTCTGTTGTCTATATCTCTTGCCGAGATTGATATTCATCAATTATAAAAAAATCAAACCTGTCGAAAAATAAAATAAATATATATATATAATCCAGGCTATTTTGTTGAATCCACATTTAATAAAGTAAATCAATAAACAGGAAGAGTATAACTCACAACGATAAAGGTAAGCAAATTTAATTATTCATTAAATTAACGCAGTTTTAAATATCGGATAGAAAGAGAGAGAGAGAGAAATAATAGATATAGTTTTCCTTTTAACTCCCTTTGCCAGCGAGTTTTACTGGAAATCCTGTACAGGATTAAGATAAAATATTAATCAATCGGGGCCATTATTTTAAGTTACAGAGAGTCAAAGTTGACATTTTAGCACTTTTTTGCATTATATGCCCATTTTCATGAATTTTTAGCTCCCAGGTGATGCATTTTTCACTAAAAACATTACTATGACTTTTATTGTAAAATTTTCCGAACTTTTCATTAAAAATACATTTAAAGACATAAATGTATGCTGTCACACTCTTGTAAGCCATTTAAACCTTAAATAGTGAAAATCAGCAATTCTGCTCCGGACTCTGGTAACCTAATACTGTCTAAAAGATGTCTTTTTATAGTCATAAACTGCCTAAAAATTTCCAGAGTGGTCTAAATCATTAAGATCACTTATGGTCAAAATATCCGGGAAAACTGCCCGAATTATTAATATAAATGTATATTTGTTGCCTTATAAGGATGAATCTATTACCATGATCATTGCAAAAAAATGTATGCACTTACCTTGGAATGGTAGAAAAGTATCGCAACTTGTTTCAGTATCCATCTATTTCCCTGGAAGCTGCTAAAAATACAAATATTATTATACAATTATAAAAAATTATTTTTTAAACATTTATAATGCTGGATTTTTAGTTTTAAACCCTTACAAGAATTATAATACTAATCTGAAGGATTACTATAAATATATAAACATCATTATTACAATAACTGAATATACGTATTTAAGGCAACAAATATTCATTTATATTAATATTTCGGGCAGTTTTCCCGGATATTTTGACTATAAGTTATCTTAATGATTTAGACCACTCTGGAAATTTTTAGGCAGTTTATGACTATAAAAAGACATCTTTTAGACAGTATTAGGTTACCAGAGTCCGGAGCAGAATTGCTGATTTTCACTATTTAAGGTTTAAATGGCTTACAAGAGTGTGACAGCATACATTTATGTCTTTAAATGTATTTTTAATGAAAAGTTCGGAAAATGTTACAAAAAAAGTCATAGTAATGTTTTTAGTGAAAAATGCATCCCCTGGGAGCTAAAAATTAATGAAAATGGGCATATAATGCAAAAAAGTGCTAAAATGTCAACTTTGACTCTCTGTAACTTAAAATAATGGCCCAGAAAAGATCTGAAAAAATTCAGGAGAACTACTGGATACCTCTAAAACATATTCCCACAGTTATAGCAATATTTATATTTTTCATCTTCGATGTCACAGAGAACCACCCATATACATATAAACATATATATACTAACGTTACTAGACTTAAAATTCTATCTGTAAAATGTTTTTATGCACGCATACTTCTAGTTTCTAAAATTTCTTCCCATTGGAATATCTGCTGCATGTCGATCTTTATTGCTTACAGGCGACAGATCTTCCATTGGAAAGAATCCATGCGTTGTAGCAGTAAGTAATCGCGCTAAGGAAAGATAGAGTTCCTTTTTTTCCATAAGGTTTTATGACTTTTCGTAGAAGTGCATCGGCTAGATACTGATTTTCACTTTCTAAGGGAAGTCATAATTTTTAGACAAAATTAAAAAAAGGTTCCACTAACTACGTGTGAACAAGATTGAAAAAGAAAGAGTCTTGGGAAAATTTAAAAATTTTCGTTTATTTTCGGCCGACGTTACAGTATATCCAATAAAATCATTTTTTCCTATAATAAATTTTCTTTTATAATACTAACTTCAGAACCTGTGTCAATAAGGAAATTTTCTATAGAATTAGTTGGTGGATTTTTAACCTTAATAAAGGGCAATCCAAACTTGTTTGTTGTATCGAACATATTAGCCAAGCCAAAAGTACTTTCATCAAAAAGTGGTTCATAATAATATGAAAATCTGATTTCATTCTATGCTATTACTAATACCTGATTTTTCAAATCTACTCTTCCTATAACTTGCAAGAGAAATTTTTATCCTAAAAGTCCATCGTATACTATGGGGAATCAATTTGGTACTACAATGAATTCAACATCAAATCCTATCAATCTAATTTTTGCAGTTCCTAAAGGTTCTATATTATAGGATCCAATACCTTTTAATGTTACATTTGAAGATTTTTTAAAATATTTTCATCTGACAAAGTATGTATTTTTATTAAATTTGCCTCTGATCCGGTATCTATCATAAAAGTGTAAGGTAAAACATTGTTCTTTAATTGAATACTGATGTGTGGAATTCCTTTCTTTATTGCATGCTGATTTAAGGGTCGAATAGTTCTCCAATCATCTTGTCGAAATCCAGTGTTTTCGGTGAGCACGCTTGAGATTCTATAGAGGTCACCCTTACTGTGCTCTTCCCTGGATGACCCTGGTCGTTTTTTGCTTGCTCCTTAAACTTTAATTTTCTGCAATCAGCAATAGTATGTCCAGGATTTTTACAGTAATGACATTGAAGCCTGTTTCTTGCCTACATAGATTGATTGAATTGACTATTTCCCTTTAATTGGAAACAGTTAGTAGCGATATGTCCATTTTTGTTACATATTTGACATGTTTGATTCATAACTACAGTATTTACACTCATTGAGCATTTATTAGCACTATGCCCAGGTTTATTGCAAATTTGGCATTTTTGCATCATGAAGCAATTAGTTGCAAGATGACCTGTTCGACTGCACAACTGGCATTTTTGTTGCTCTCTTGCGAATTTGAAACACTGTTGTTGCTCATGTCCAGGTTTTTTACAATAGTTGCAAATCTTCTTTTTACATTTTGTATTTTCGTGCCCTTCTTCTTTACAATTAGTACAAATTACTAATGTTTGCTTTATTTTGAAATTAGAGCCTCTATCAGCATTTTTTCTTAAAGCTTTCCGGGCTTCTAAATCTCTTTCTATTTCATTAGCCCTTTTAACAATATCATTTATTTGAGCATTGAAATCAATCCTCTGTTCAATCTCAGATTTCAATCCTCTTTTAAAACAATTTATAATGCCTTCGTCGATACTAGTTTTAAAAGCTTCAGTTACATTGGCAGAGGATATTTTCTTTGCTTCCAAAATTCTTCTGCCAATTTCCCTAATTCTGTTGCCAAAAGAAATAGTGGATTCGCTATCTCCTTGAAATTGGCTGCCCAATTCTCCCAATAATTCGTCAACAATCTTAGCTGGAGAATAAATTTCTTTTAAATAATCCTTTAAGGCTTCAAAATCACTAAAAGTTTGTCCTGTAATAGTCTGTCTAGCTTCTCCAATAATTTTTAATCTTAGATATTTCGTGAAGTTGGGCTCGGAAGCAGCAACAATCATTGCTTTAGCTTCATCACATGCTTCTAAAAATTGGCTTAGAGGGATGTTTTTACCATCATATTCTGGTACAATTTTAAGAGCATCTTTAAGGGACACTACTTAAGCAGTATGGGCTGTAGAAGTCATGGTGACTGAATTACTTGAAGTCGGTGTACTATTACTCGTCATTACCGAAGAATTCAGGACTAGTGCTTTATCTATTGTTGTCAAGTTTAAAGTGATTTCCTCTATTGTCTGATTCTCTAATCTCAAACTTTCATCTATAGTTTGGTCTAAATCCTCTAAAGCTTCTTTATAAGAACCAGATTCACTACTGGCTGTAGGTGGATCATTCAAGTTTTAGACAGGCTGAAAAGGATTAAAATTTCTTACTTCTGCATCTAAATCAGGATTATTTTTAGCTTGGTTTCAGGTAATTCTATGAGTCATGGGCTATATATATATATAAAAAAAGTAGAATACCTAAAATGAATAAAAATTATAACATCGATTTCGACTTGTTTATTAATTTTATTTATTTATTTATTAAAGAATAATAGAAAATCAAATAATAATTATACTAAATGATAATGTTACTATATTTATTTATTTATTTTAAATTTTTGTTTTTATTATTTAATTTAATTTACTTGAAAATAATAAAGCATATAATTTAGAATACTTATATTATGGGTCAGGTTAATAGGTATGAAGAGAGTAAGAAGAAAAAAAATAATAAAAGGATTTCTTTTAAATTTATATAACTTAATATTCATTAATTATTTGTTTACATGTATATATATACACTGCCAGTCACTTACTTTTACCCCCCCTGGAGCAAAATAGGGTAAAGTTTAAAGTTTTGTATCTTTGAAAGAAATCATCGTACAAAAACCAGTCGGAGACCATTTGAAAGCTTATTTTAATACCTTTCGATTCGCCTAAGTCACTTATAAAAAATACTATTTTTTGAAACTATTAAATAGCAATAAACTAGTTTCAAAAAAAAAATTTTTGGACACCTTTTTGAATTCAATGTAGTTTTCAAAAGATTGACGAAACCAAAAAGTTATCCAGATAGATTTTTAGCTTTTTTCAACAGCTTTCGACTGGTTTTTTTTTCATTTTTGTAATTTTATTTTAAACAAAGTTACGGTAGTTTTTCTCGAAAATAGCCTTTTTTTTAAAATCTAAATATATTAAATACTTTTATAGATACAAAAAAATGATAAAGAGAAAAAATGTCACTTTTATATCGTAGAATACGAAAATGTTTTAAGTAAGAGCAAATAAAAAAATTTTTTATTACCTGTATTTTTTTTAAGTACAATCATCTTTGAAAAAAATCAACCTGCAGAGATAATAAACACAGTTAATAAAAAATTTTTTTGTTTGCTCTTACTTAAAATATTTTCGTATTCTACGATATAAAAGTGACATTTTTTCTCTTTATCATTTATTTGTATCTATAAAAGTTTTTAATATATTTAGATTTTAAAAAAAGGCTGTTTTGAGCAAAAACTACCGTAACTTTGTTTAAAATAAAGTTACAAAAATGAAAAAAAAACCAGTCGAAAGCTGTTGAAAAAAGCTAAAAATCTATCTGGATAACTTTTTGGTTTCGTCAATTTTTTGAAAACTACATTGAATTCAAAAAGGTGTCCAAAAATTTTTTTTTTGAAACTTGTTTATTGCCATTTAATAGTTTCAAAAAATAGTATTTTTTATAAGTGACTTAGGCGAATCGAAAGGTATTAAAATAAGCTTTCAAATGGTCTGACTGGTTTTTGTACGATGATCTCTTTCAAAGATACAAAACTTTAAACTTTATCCTATTTTGCTCCAGGGGGGGGGGTAAAAGTAAGTGACTGGCAGTGTATTAATGTAATTTAAAATAAACCATAATTTATTATAAAGTTTATTCTTTTTTAAAGATTTACAAAACGGGCACAAGTTTTTCTCCTTATTAATGCTAGCTACTTTCTCAACTTTGGTCGGGGACAAATACGCTTTTTTCTTTATTTTGTAACCCTGTATAAAACTATCCTTGAAAACCCTACACAAATTTTTGTCACTGTCATGCGGGCATAATCCTAACATATACTGGATTCTCTCGTCTAAGGGTAACAGGTTTTCAGGGGGTGGTAGAGAAAGCAGTTCTGCAGGTGGAAGAGGGGGATTTTTCCTCAACTCTTGTACCTCTTTTTCGAGCCGTTCCTTTTCTAAACGAAGCCTCCTAGCTTCTGCTTTGTGAGCTTCGTACACAGCTTAGGGCAGAAAAACAGTTCCCTCCCTTTGGGCCTGTTTCCTTCTAAATGCTAGCCTCGAATGCTTAGCATAGCGCTTCTTTACGGAATTATAATTTCCAGTGGGTTCGCTCACTAATAAAACAACAAACAAAAATATTCGAATTCAGATAAAAAACGGTGTTTGTTTATCTATTAAACATAAATCTTTTTTCTATTTAACTTATTAAATTTTTCAATCCTATTTTTATTATTTTATTATTATTTTCGACTTAATATCAATTTAATTTCAATTTATTAAGAGCTTTTTCAAGTTTATGGATTTCAGTTTCTAATTCGTCTGAAGCATTTACTTTAAACAAATTTATACTAGCTTTTGTCACACTATTTAATAAACCTTTTAGAATATATACTTCTTTTTGTAATTTATCTACTTTGGAATGAGCATCTAATGCAATTCTACCCAAAACTTTATTTGCGCTCTCCAACTGATCAATGAAAATGTTTTTTAAATGTAAAAGTTGCGATTTATTATGTAAAATACGGTTATTCTGTGTAATTTTACTATGAAGAATATTTATTTTATTTATTAATTCACTATTTTGAATACCATAAAATTGTAAAATAGGACTCATTAAAATATTTAAATTAATACTATAAAATAATTATATATATTTTAATATTATTAAAGATAAAAACATAAAAAGAATGTAAAACAAAATAATTTTACAATTTAAGAATAAAGCTTTGATTTTGTGATAATATTCAAATAAAATTATTTTTGATTAGTAAGCTTAACCCAATCATAAACACCTTGCAAATTACTATTACTATAACTATAACCGTGTTTATGATCAAAATAAATATATTAAAAATAAATTTTTAAAAGAATTAATTAGTCATAAGACAATATTTGAAATATCAATCGGAGCCTCGAAATAAGTGGCAGGGTACATGCATTCGTCAGCTAACTCCAAATAAACAATTATTTTATTTTTGTCTTCAAAACTTTTTTTCAATACCCCTGGTAATTCCACGAAGATGATAAAATGAAACTTTATCAAAATATTCGCCAAGCTTCAATGCATTATCAACGTATTGTTGTAAACACAATTTTTCAGCTTGGTTACCTAAAAACATTTAGAAAATTATTAAATTTAATCAAAGAAAAGTAATTATTTTTATTATTAAAGAAAAACAAATATTTATTTGAATATGTATGTGTATACAAAAGGATCAAATTTGCTTAAATAAATTATAAAAATTTTTTAATGCATAAAAATAACTATAAAACTCTAATATATAACTAGAATTATGTGACTAAACACAAAAAATGAATTTAAACATAGGCCTTCTAAAAGTATAACTATCTACTCTTATACATATATATCATCGATGAAAGCGTATACAAAGTCGGGACCGCGAGTTATTTCGTCGACGAATCGCTGACAAGTTTGACCGGCATTGCGTAATCCGAACATTGTCACAAGCGCTTCGAAAAGACCGAAAGGAGTCTTTATCGCAGTTTTCTCAATATCTTCCGGAGCTACGGGTATCTGATGATATGCGCGGATTAAATCGATTTTTGAAAATACCTTTTTACCGTGTAGTCGTTGCGCAAAATCTTCGATATGCGGTGGGGTATACCTGTCCGGAATCGTTCGTGAATTCAGCGCACGATAGTCCCCACATGGTTAATCCCTTGCTGTAGCATCAGGTCAAATTCGGCCTTTACCTCTCAAAGACGGTCCGGAGCGAGGCGCCGAGGCTTGGAGTAGACGGGTTGGCCGGGCGTGGTCTTGATATAATGTTGAACATTATGTTTTATGACGATTTGCCCAAATACCGGTGGCCGTGTCAATTCGGCGAATTCAATTAATAACTTGTGGTACACTGATTCACCTACCACTGTCTTTATTGACGGCACGTTTGAGTCTACCGCTCGCCCGGCAACCGACATGCACGTTAGAGTGTCGAGTAACCGTTTATTGCGGGGGTCTATAAGGAGACCGTAGTAACACAAAAAGGTCCATACCGATTATAGGTGTATTTACATCAGTCACCGTAAAACTTCATTTAAACTCGCGTCGTAGTTGTAAGTCCAGCGTAACCGCTACCGTGCCGTAAGTCGCAATCGGGGTGCCGTTTGCAGCAAACAATTCGTAATTGTGTTTTTTATGCGGGCCGCACAGACGACTCCGAGGGAACACACACAGATGATCTGCACCCGTATCAACTAAAAAACTTACTTTCGTGGAGCGATCTGTTACGAAAATGCGGCGTGAAAAAGGACCGTCGTCGAGTGCCGCGATCACGGACGGCTTTGCGCGTTTCCCGACTCCCACGTGCATGGGGCGCGACACTTTGTCGCATTTTTGCCAAATTTGCGATGATACCAGCAGGGCCCCTCGTTTGTATTAATTTGCGGGCTTGGTGTTGCGCTACGTCCTCGAGGTTTGTTATAGCGGTCACATTGCCGAGACTGAGCACGACCGCGCGCAGATGTAACGTTGATCTGCGTTTCCAAACGCTCGACTTTCTGAACCAACGTTGCGAGCATGCTGTATAGATCCGCGTTCGTGCTTACGGGAGCGACAGCAGTCGCTTGCGCGATTTGTCCTCTGGCAGGTGGAATTTCGCAGATTTTGTCCGCCGTCTCCGCGAGCTTCTCCGAATCAATGTCGCTACACACGGCCAGGACTTGTTGTGTGAAGGTTGGTAACCTATTTTTCCACAATGTCACTAAAAAGTCGTCAAATTGTTTATCTTTGCAGTTTGCAATTTTCCGTAGATCTTGCAAATACTGCGAAGGAGTTCGGTCACCGATTTGCTCATTTTCGATGAGCTTGTGCACACGCGCACTGTCAGATAATGACAACTGTTTTACTAACTCTTCTTTGAGCTGTGAATATTGTCCGATTTTGGTTGGGTCGGTGATTATATCTTCGATTAAGTCGATATGTTTTTACCGAGGACAGAGACCATATGATTAAATTTTGTCTCTACCTTTGTGATACGCGCGAGCGCGAATTGTGTTTCGACTAGGCTGAACCAAGCACTGACTCGGTGCGGCCAGAAAGGCGGAATTTTCGTGTTCGCGACGATGGTTTCGACACGCTCTCCACCGGACGAAGTGGATGCTGTCAGTGTACTCTCGTCAGAAATCATTTTTCTGTGTTTACGATATCACTACACTTAGTTATTTAGCACTCGCGAACACGTTCAGCTCTTCCGATAAAGATCACGTCGGGGTCACCAATTTGAGGTGATTGGGTCGCGAAATAAAATGAATCAATTTGTATAACACTTATATATTTATTCAACAACAGTTTAATACAATAATGATATTAAAATCGTATGCGTTACGCCGCGGGTACGTTCTAACGTGAAAGTGCGAACGTTTCAAATCGAATGAAGATGGAGGCGAGGTTCGTGACGTAAGTTGGGTTAAACGTCGGAACAAGAGTCTCCACGAGAGTCGGGACTTGTATGATGAGCCTCCGATTTTCGGGACGCTCATTGCTTCCGTGCAATAAAACGAATGCATCGAAAATCGAGTGAAAGGGCGCAAGGGTTTTTCCCGGACATTTTTTCCTACGCAGTCAATACACAACATGCTTTATTGTTTTATTGTCGCGCAGTGCACGAACGCTCACTTGAGGGATTAAGGAAAAACCTTTGCTTATTCACACGCGGTAAACATGTGCCGAGTGGGGGACACGTTCGTGCGTGTCCACCACACTACTTTTACTTTTTATAAACGAAAAGAAACAAATTAGATTTTCAAAAATATAAGGAATATTACGAATAATGATATATATATATATATATATATAAGTAGTTAAAGGGTGGTATAGCGAGACGTAAACAAACCCCACCACGCCTCCCTCGAGGTCTGCCGAAGGGTCGGTATAGCGCGCGGGTTCTATTTTTAAACTCTCTCTCTCTCTCTCTCTCTCTCTCTCTCTCGCGCCTACATTCCAGCACTCGAGCGTCTAAGGACTGGTATAGCGCGATGTACACAACACCGATACTCCCACTCCTCGGCAACTTCTCTCTTTCTCTCTCCCGCTGTCTACGACTCTGGCGTGCATCTAAGGGCTGGTATAGCGCGATGTACACAACGCCGATACTCCCACTCCTCGGCAACCTCTCCCTTTCTCTCTCGCGCTGTCTACGACTCTGGCGTGCATCTAAGGGCTGGTATAGCGCGATGTACACAACGCCGATACTCCCACTCCTCGGCAACCTCTCTCTTTCTCTCTTGCGCTGTCTACGACTTCGACGTGCATCTATGGGTTGGTATAGCGCAGCCCTCGGTTTTGGGGCTGGTATAGCGAGACGTAAACAAATCCCTACCACGCCGTCTCCGTGGTGTTTGTGCGCAGGTACGATATGCAGAAACGTACCTATTATAGACAATGCGTCGATATACCGAATTGGTCTCTTTTCTGTACAAATTAATTAGTTAAAGGTATATATAAGAAGGAAAAAAAGTAATGTGGTTATAGTGGAAGGGTAAATAATTTAATACTCTCTTTTGATTAAATATTAAAAAAAGCTTATTTATTAAGGTATAAAGATTTCATAAAAATTACATTTTTTTATAACCATCTTTTTTTGGCATACTACAAGTGTTTGGAGTTGAGAGGAGAAGCAGGTGAAGAAACAACAAATTACACAAAGTCTATATTGTCTGTTACACTTTATTACAGAATCGCGTGACGAGAGAGAAAATACAATTTACAGGTAGTAGTCCGCGCGGGGTTGCGTGTTGTACTGACTGCTGTCTTCTCGAGAGGGGCCGATCAGGGCCCGACCTCAGATGTGGACGGCTGTGGCGACTCCTGTCAGCTGGAAGTGGGGTGAAGGCTGTGTTGGTAAGACGCTGAGATGCGTAGACCATACATCCCGCCCGCCTCGTTCCGCGAACGAACTTTAAGAGGAGAGGAAAGTGGGGCTTGGGGCCCGCAAGGCATCTTGGCGAGAGCTTCGATGATGGTACCGCCCGCCGTGGGAGATGGTGACGGCCTGGCGATGCCGCCCGCCGTGGGCGGCGGAGACAATCCAATGATGCCTATCGTGACTGTAAAGTCTCCAGCGAGATGGCAACAGTCAACACGCGTTAATCGGTGGTCGTTGCATCCTGGGTAGCAGGTCCCGGCTTCGCGCCAGCAGTATTTGAGGGTGAGGGGGCACGATCTTCTTGATAGACTGGCAGCCTAACCATCTTTACAATAGGACGGGTATAGGAGCTGTCGGCGGTCCTGACGGTGGCCACCCGAACGAGACCGTCCGGTCCAGGGTGAACATGAGTAACTCGGCCGAGCGGCCAACGGCCGTTTGGTTTCAAGAGTTACGGATCGAGGATGACTGCCAAGTCGCCGACTGAGAGGTTTTGTCGCGGGCGAGTCCATTTGGCTCGCTGCTGCAAGGTGTTGAGGTACTCCCGACTCCAACGTCGCCAGAAGTGGTCGCGAAGTCCTTTGACTAGGGCCCAATGAGTGGACTGATCCAGATGTGAACATGACTCGACCGGGTGCGGCATGACGGCTAGCGATCGACCGATGAGAAAGTGCGCCGGGGTAAGGGCTTCGACGTCTTCTGGGTCTCCAGACAATGGTGCCAGCGGTCTGCAGTTCAGCACCCGCTCGATGTTGACTAGTAGAGTCGAAACCTCTGAAAAACCAACTGCGTGCGTCCACGCCGCCAGAGGGGGAAACGCCGATGGCTGACAGCGTAGGCATCAGCGTCTCGGTAGGCTAAATCGCAGCAATGGGCATCGGTCGGTTGGAGAGGTGGCCGGCCGGTGTTAAGACGCAAACTCAGGATAAACGTATCTGCGACACGAGAAGGCAGTGCGCCAAGCAAGGGAGGCAGTGAAAACCTATAGCTCGACGGGAAGTACTATGAATACCTGGATGTAAAGAGGGTACATCATATAAACCGGGAGGTCGGCGTTCGGATCGCCGATCGTGCACGCCCGGACCGCACGATAGTACCAGGGCCCGGGCTTTCTTCGCCAGTTAGTCGGGCTGCCCTGTAGCAGCGTGTGTAAAAATTAAACTTGCTGAGGTTGCTCCAGGTGGCACCTGGAAGGGAGGCGGCACTCGGAGGTTTAAATTGTATTTGACGAGGCCACGATACTTTCAAGGCTCACGGTCAAACCTGTCAAACAACAACTGCTAATAGGTGATCACCGAATAACTTGCTAGAGTCTTATAGCGTCGTGTAATCAAGAGGATGCACAATGAACACACTAATAACAAACATGAGAAATGTCAACTAGTAAACATAAACTAATGGTGCACAGAAATGAATCAGAAGGGGAACCCAACCCCAAAGCAACAACAGGAGCTGGTTTACCAAAGCGGAAACCAAAAGATAAAGAAACAGAAAAAGATCAGAAAAGTAATAAGCGCGGTCTGTCGTCTTCCTCGGACGAGGAGTCGAAAGAGCCAAAAAGGGCAAAGCCCGGAATGGCAAAGAAAGTAAAAACAAAATCAGTATCTGAGTCTTCAAGCTCGTCGGAGTCGGAAGGCACGGAAATAGAAACCGGCAAACAAAGTAGAAAAATTGAGGTCAAAAGCCTGATAGAGGTACCAATGTACATGCTGGATCAAATAAAGATCGTTAAGAGACACCTAACGAAGAAAGACAGCGAAAACGCACATGAGGCCTTAGACAACATGCACAGCCTAGTCTCAACACTGTTGGCGAAAGCAGCATTTCTGGAAGGACAAGTTAAAGTCCTTTCTGAACAGAGGCAAAAGGCAGTAAATCCGGGTAACTTCTCGTACGCAGACGTTACCAAGAAATTAGTTGCGCCGAAAGAGACGACTAGGGCTGTTATGATAAAGAATCCGGCAATGCATAAGCTCATTATTAAGCCGAAAAAAGCAGACAAGTTTAGAAACGAAGAGGAGATAAAATCCAAGTTTCAAGCCGAATTCTCTGAAAAGATGATATTGAGATACATCTAAGATCGCTCCAAGAGATAGTAACGGCTCTACGAGGAAAGAGCTTTATAATTGGTATTGATTCGAATGCAAGATCGCCACTATGGGACCCTATGGAAACGGATGCAAAAGGAGAGAAATTAGAAGAATTTATACTCCAGAATAACCTCAGGGTAATAAACGATCCCAATAGCATTGCAACAGTCGCAAATGAAGTCGGAGAAGGCTATGTCGATGTAACTCTAACCTCACCAGATATGGCACAAAGAATACGAAACTGGAAAGTCCAAGAAAACTGGACATCAAGTGACCATAGAGCAATAACATTTGAATTAGTGGAACAAGCTCAGGGAGGTAGATATAGGAAGCAAGAGTACATCAAAAGCTATATAACAAGCAAAACGGACTGGGGATTGTTTATTAACACACTGAGAGAAAATTGGAAAGCCCAACCGCACCGACAGGATATTGGTTCAACAATCGCTGGCATTAAAGACATAATAAATGGGATAAAAATAGCATGTGACAAAGCTATACCCACTAAGAACAAGACTAGTAGGAAAGTTCCATGGTGGAACGAGGACTTGACAAAGGCCAAAAAACACACAAACAGGTTACGCAGACAATTCCAAAGGGAAAGAGATCCGGACACAAGAGAACGTGCAAAAATGACCTATAGACTGGCCAAGCGACAATATACAAGACTAATAGACACAACCAAAACCCAAAAATGGGAAGAATTTGTGACCAAACAAGGTAACGACAATCCATGGAGCTTACCGTACAAGCTGGCTGCCAAAAAAGCTAGAGTTAAAGAAATCGCAAGTAACGTGAAGACAGACGATGGCTACACTATGACCTGGAATGACACAGCAGAGCAAATTCTTCATCAGCTCTTTCCAGACGATAACCTGGAAACAGAAACGAGAGAACAGACAAAAGTAAGGCAACAAAATCAAAGATATACAGACGAATACAGCGAAACCGAAAATTTTACAAGGCAGGAGATGGTGCAAGTCGTAAAGAAAATGAAATTAGGAAAAGCGCCAGGAATCGACTGTTTCGATCTGAAGATAATAAGAGTTGCTCTTACAGTAGTGGGTGAATAACTGCTAAAGTTATACAATAACTGTCTAAAACTCGGTATATTTCCGAATACTTGGAAAACAGGCAAAGTAATTACAATCAAAAAGGGAAGAGACAAAGATCCTGGTCTAATTAGTTCATATAGACCAATATGCCTGCTACCAGTTTTAGGAAAAATTCTGGAAGGTCTGATAATCAAAAAATTAGATCAAATCGTGGAACCACGTCTGCATGACAAACAATACGGTTTTAGGAAAGGCAGATCAACCGAAGATGCGATAGTGTACTTAAAGACCAAGGTGCACAACTCAAGCTGTAGATATGTACTCATAATGTTTTTGGACATTAAGGGCGCATTTGACAATGTATGGTGGCCGGGAGTACTAAAGAACCTGAGAGGCATGAACTGCCCCTGGAGACTGTACAATATCGTTAGGGATTACCTCTGTAATAGGAAAGTAATAATAACCGAAGGTGGCAATTTTGCAAGCAAAAATGTGACAAAGGGATGCCCACAGGGATCCCTACTAGGTCCAATCCTATGGAATGTCGTATTTGATGAAGTACTTCACAAGTTAGACAGAGAAGGACATGAGACGATAGCCTATGCAGACGATCAAGCAATTATAATCGAAGGAGACTCCCGTAAAGAACTGGAACGGAAAGGACAGATGGCCATAAATATAATAGAAGAATGGAGTAAAAGTGTCAAAATGAAACATGCCCCAGATAAATGTGCAATGTTACTAGCAAAGGGAACATTTCATCCTAAATGTTACCCACTAATCAGAATAAACGGACAAAGAATTAAAAGGCAAGAACCGTTTAAATATCTGGGCGTCTCTTTTGGCAAAGGCCTTAGCGTACAAACGCATGTTACGGAGATCTCAAAGAAAACCAGAGGAATTTTCGAAAGGTTGGCCTTCCTGGCAAGAGAGGAATGGGGCTTAGGCTATCGATCTCTAGATATAATATATAAGGGAGTGTTCATACCCATAATAACATATGCAGCAGCAGGATGGTACGGGCTCACAAATAATGTCCAGAAAAAGAAACTCATAATGTCGCAAAGATGTGCCCTGATGAAAACCACAGGAGCGTACAGAACCATCTCGGCCGAATCTATTACAATGATTACAGGTCACCTACCGATTGACTTAGAGTGCGAAAGAAGAATCGGACTATATTGGATGAGAAAAGGAAAAGAATACCGATATAAAAACTTTACAGTACAATCGGAGGAAGGACTAGGCACGCGAAGAGAAAGAAAATTGATAATAGAAAGGCTAGACCAGGAGATAAGAAAAGAATGGCAGTTGAGATGGGATAACACGATAAAAGGAAGACGCACATATGAGGTTTTACCTAGCATAGAAGAAAGGCTAGCGAAGTTTTGGTTTAGACCGAGTAAATGGCTGATCCAAATACTCAGTGGACATGGAAACTTCCAATCTTTCAGGAAAAGATTTAACTTTGTAGAGTCCGACCTATGCAGCTGTGGAGAGGCAGACACCCCCGAACATGCTTTATGGACATGTGTGAAGTACGAAACAATACGGCATAAACACGTACAGGATATGGAAGAAGCAGCTAGAAATACGAAAAGGATGATGACGACCAAAGAAGGCGTAGACAAATTAACCATGATGGTGAAAGACATTATGCTTGTAAAGATTGCTACCGAAGATCTAGAAAAAGACTTGGCTTTAACCGCGACAATAGCAGAAGTAGTAGGAACAGAGGAAGACGAAGTGTGAGAGATAGAAGTAGGTACAGTTAATCTTCCTGAAATAGAAATAGGGTAGAGAGAAAGGAAATGCATAAGTGAGCAGAGGGAGAAAGTGAAATGAGTGAAAGACGGAAGATAGTAGATAGGCAAAAATCGAAAGTCGCACTAATACATGTCGCACTAACAGAGGTAGTAGAACAGAGGTAATCAAGGTAGATAGAGATTTTGTACTAATTAACATAATGACTAACATTCCGTATAGGGAAAAAGGGTTTTCGTAGAATGAAAGTTGAGCGAAAGGAAAGGATGAATGTAAAAGCTCAGAATGAAAGAAAGAATGAGTGAGAGAATAGATTGGTGAATAGGAACTCCTTCTTGTAGGTTAGGCAAAAGCCAAAGAAGAGAGAAGAAAGAAGAGAGAAGAGAAGAAAGAAGAGAGAAGGGAAGAATGAAGAGAAAGGAAAGGCAAGAGGAAAACCTCATAAACAGTTGGTCTTGCTCCCCTGAAAAAGCGCAAAAGTAAGAAACAAAGAAACAAAGAAACAAAAATAAAAATAAAAAATAAAACCGAAGCAATAAATAAGAACAAACGAGTAAAGCATAATCGCAAGAGCAGAGAAAGGCTAAAGCGAACTCTTTATGTTCTGTAGTCCAAATAACCGTCACAGTCGAGGATAAGAAATACAAGAAAGATAGGAATAAACGATGTGACATGGACGACCGCCGGTATGCCAGAGGCGAGGTACGGCGGCAATGATCGATGCGTTAGGCATCGATCTAGCTCGGTTTTTTTTTTTTAGTAGAGTCGAAAACTCCTCGAAGGTAAGCTGTTTAGGGCTAGCGAGTCGACGTAAGTGATGTTTCGTGGATTTGACGCCGGCTTCCCAGATCCCGCCGAAGTGTGGAGCTGAGGGCGGGATGAATCGCCACGAGATGCCCTGTTTTGCGAGGTTACCCTCGACCTGGGGCCAGTTCATCTCAGCAGCACGCAATTGGCGATGAAGTTCTGCGTTGGCGCCGCGGAACGTGGTGCCATTGTCACTCCACATCTCTTGTCACTCCACATCCAAGGAAGCTCTGCGTGGTGAGGTCGCCAATGAGCTCGAGATGGATGGCCTTGGTGGTCAAGCAGACGAAGAGCGCGACGTATCCCTTGGTCGATTTGGCACCCCGACCTTTGGACCTGAGCACTTAGAACGGGCCAGCGTAGTCTACGCCGGTGCGTTGAAAGGCGGAGGCGGGAGTGACGCGGGCACCCGGCAGGTGGGCCATAGTCTGCGTCATAGGCCTAGGATTGAATATGGCGCAACGAGTGCATTTGTGGATGAAAGATCGAGCGCGTGCTCGGCCGCCGAGGATCCAGGCACGGCGGATAGCGTATGCGTAGGTAGTCCGAAAACCGGCATGAAGGCTGCGTAGGTGAGCCCAGCGAATCACGAGGCGGGCCAGGGGGGAGCGGCCGCACAGGATGACAGGGTGCTTTTCCTCGAAAGGAAGGAGTGAGTGTTGGAGTCTACCGCCGACTCTCAAGATGCCATGGTCATCGACGAAGGGTGCCAGAGACCTGAGGGGGCTGCCTAGCTTGACGGGTTGACTAAGTCGGATTCGAGCGATGTCCTGTGTGAAGTTTATGCCTTGGCTGATCCGAACGCAGGCGAGGAATTCCTGGCGCGTCTCCTGGGCACTGACGATCGCTCTGGCCGGCGGAGGATTCGTCGACATCTCGACATGGCTCTGAGAAGCTTGTCTAAGTCGGAGAACTTGTCGATGGGGTGTGGGTCGGCGGGGATTGTCGCTTGGGTGGCCGAGCATTGCAGTGCAGTTGGTGGATCGGCGGGATCGATGTCTGTCGCGGAAGGAGATGCCTCGCGAATCGGCCATTCCTCCTGCCTTAACCAGCTGGGGCCTTCCCACCAGAGGGTGGACTCGTAGAGCCCTTGGACGTCCGTCCCTCGTGTTCCTAGATCGGCCGGGTTCTCGCGGGTGGTTACGTAGCGCCACGTTGCTCCAGGAGCGAGCTCGTGCGCGTGCACCACGTAGTCGTCGATGATGTTGCTTCCCGTCGGTTCGGCAGAGTGCAGCCAGTGCAGGGCTACTTGGGAGTCGCTTCACAAGTGGCAGTCTGTCATCGGGATACCCAGGTGGCATGCTACGAGGCGGAGCAGTTTGGCAGCGAGTAGCGCTGCTCTTAACTCGAGTCGGGGAATTGTCATTCTAGAAGAGGCTCGAGGTGAAGGGAGAAGACTCTTGATTGGCGAAAGCTTCGTTTTGGCCCACAGGAGTCGTGTCGTGACGTTTTTGTCGTTGTGGTCGGAGGTCCTGCAGTAGAGTGCGGTAGCCATGGCTCGTCTGCTTGCGTCGGCGAACGCGTGTAGCTGGATCCTCCGTGTGCCAGAGTGTTGGATCCAGCGTGGGATGGTGATGCGACTGATGCCGTTTAGGTCACTCTGGAAAGCTCTCCATTTTCCGGCCCAAGGCTCGGGGACTTTGGTGTCCCAGTCCAGCTTCGCGCGCCATAGGTCTTGAATCAGCATCTTGGCGACTACAGTGATTGGAGCCATCCATCCGGTGGGATCGAATATCCTGGCTAGTCCGGCAAGGATTGTCCTCTTGGTGAGCGTGGCCGTGGATGCAACAGTGGGCGATGTGAATCTGAAACAATCCTGAACTGGATTCCAGGAGATCCCCAGTTCGTTAACCGGACCGTCCGTTGAAAATTGTAGCCATGTTGGTCGGAGTCTATCCTCGATTGGGATGTCCTCCAAGAGATCGGGGCTGTTCGAGACCCATTTCTTGAGTGTGAAGCCTCCTGCCTTGAGAAGAGCGATTAGTTGATCGCGCCGACGACGTGCTGATTCGAGGTCGTCTGCTCCGCTGAGGAAGTCATCTACGTACAGTTCCCTGTTGACCGCGTCAACGGCTTCAGGGAGATTGGCTCCTTCGTCCTGGCAGAGTTGCTTCAGCGTTCTTATGGCAAGATATGGCGCGCTGGCTTGCCCGTAGGTGACGGTGAGAAGGACGTAGTGGGTGGCGGGGATCTCCGGGCTGGGACTCCAAAGAATTCGCTGTAGGTGCGTGTGTTCGGGTTTGACCCAGACTTGCCGAAACATCATTTTTACGTCGGCGCAGAAGGCGACTCGTTTGCTCCTCCAGCGAGTGATGACAATGGCAATGTCAGATTGGAGCTTGGGAGCGGCGTGCATCGTGTCGTTCAGGCTGCAACCACTGGACGTAGGTCGTGAGGCATTGAATACCACGCGGAGCTTGTCGCCTTCGTCGCACCGTTTCCAGATACCGTGGTGACAGATGTAGCAGGTTCTTAGTGACGGGTCGTTCGCTTCCTTGGTGGTGATTGGGCGCATGTGTCCGCTCTTGGTGTATTCTTCCATGAAGCGGGTGTAGGCAGTTGCGAGCCTTTGGTCGCGCTGCATTCGTCGATGTGTCGCGGCGAGAGAGATTCGGGCTTGATCTAGGCTCTCGCCTAGCCGCGTGACTGCTTCTTTCTTAAACGGTATCGGAACAATGTACTTTCCACTCGCGTCGCGGCGGTGACCTTCTACTAAGAGTCGTTCGCACTCGGCATCCGAGGGTGACTCCCTGACCGATCGCGGCACATCCTCAAGTGACCAGAATCGTTGGACTAGATCGATGAGGTTTTCGTGGCTTGGCGTGGTCTGGGTGCATCGGCTAACAAAATCCGTTGTCGTGGGCCTGGTCGCCTGTACCGTACCAGTGATCGTCCACCCAAAGACAGTTTCTTGTGCAATTAGGTGCTGTCGGTGAATGATGCCGGGCAGGAATAGCCGGCCGTAGACATTGGCACCGAACACTATGTCCACTCTCCCAGGAGTCGCGAGCGTGGGATCAGAAAGTTCGAGACCTTTGAATTCGGATGCGATGATTCCCGGAAGTTGGGCGGCGGGTGTGGTGACTCCAATGCGTGCAAGTCCGTAGGCCTCGAAGCGCAGCAATCTGCCGGATGGCTTGTCATGCACGAAGAGATGTGTGCGAATGCGGGCTGAGTCGATTGAGCAGCCTGAAACTCCGGAGACTCCGATGTTGACTCGCTCGAAGCTGGTGCCTAGGCGTCTTGCGACGCTCATTTTAACGAGGGTAGCTTCAGAGCAGGGGTCGAGTAGGGCCCGAACCTTTTCCTCGCGTCGTCTTCCATCCCCAATAACTGCTATGGCCGTTGGAAGCACGGCTAGTCATGCCGTCGGGTTTTGATCCGTGTCGCCCTCAGCCCACTGCGACAGTGGGGCTGATTCCATTGGGGTAGCAGCAGTAGCGGCCGTCAAGAGCGTACACCGGGTCTGCTTGGCGGGTGTGGGTGCCGTTGTTCCTGGGCCAGGGCGCTTTGGTACGTGCAGTAGTGTGTGGTGCGACTCGTTGCACGTTCTACACGATGACTTGGACGGGCAGTGTCGGATCACGTGTCCATCCCTCAAGCAGTTGAAGCAGAGCCTACGTTCTGTTGCGAGGCGTTTTCGGTTAGCCGGGCTCATCCGCTGGAATGTGTCGCAATAGCCAATATAGTGAGTGGCCGAACAGGCGGGGCAGTTGCCATTGACTTGGGGTGACGTTGCCCTGACCTCTGCTACACGGCCTGTGGAGAGGGAGGGCGCGGTGATGGCGCAGCTCCTGATACCTCTGCTAATGCCTTGGCCTCGTGGTACGTCGTAACTAGCCTGGGTGCGGCCAGTGTCGATAGACTTGAGAGTCAAGCATCGTCTTTGTAAGAAGGTGGAGAGGTGGCTGTAGGTCGGGAAGTATTGGTCGGTTGGCCTCTCATTCTCCACCCTGCCGATCTCTTCCTCCCAGCTGCGTCTCGTGGTGATGTCCATATTCAGACAAGCCAGTGTAACAAACCAGTCATCCCAATGGTTCACGGCTCTCCTAAGGGTAGAAAGTTGGCTGCGATGTCTCTCCAGCTCATCGAGGAGTTTCTGGATCCCCGCAGCCGATTCCTCGCGGAGTGGTCTCATCTGGATCAGAGCCTTGAGGTGATCCTGCACAAGGATGCGACGCTGGTCATAACGGGATTCGAGGATGGACCACGCGAGAACAAAGTTTGGTCCGGTGACGGCGAGGCTGCTCAGGGCCTGCTGGGCTTCACCCTGGATGCACGTCTTGAGAAAGAAGAGCTTCTCGACGTCGTTGATCGTCGAGTCGTCAATCACGATAGCCTTGAAGAGTCGCGGAAGGGTTCCCAATCTTGGCGCCTCCCGCTGAAGTGTGGCAGCTCGATTTTGGGGAGTCGAGCCGATCCACGGACGCCGAAGGTTGTCGATTCGGAGCCTCCAGGGCCCGGAGCGGGCTCCGTGTGGGTGCGGGCGTCGTACAGCCGGCCCTTGGCTTGGGCGTACAGGTCCTCCGCTACTCCGTAGTGGTCGCGAGCGAAGTACTCGTCTGCCCGAGCTTCTGGCAACTGAAGCAGCTCAACGTGGTTCTGCAAAAAATCCGTCCAGTACGAGTCGAGCAGCTCGGGATGGCTGGCGGCCAGTCCGGCCGTCCATTCGTCGATCGGTCGATCCAGGATTCGTCGCGACGTCCGGTGTAGGACGAGGAAGAGAGCTCGCTGGGCCACCAGAGTCCCATCTGTAAGAACGATAGAGGTTAGTCGATACCGATGATCCGCTCGCGTCACTGGCTCCGTGGCGTGCAGTACCAGGACAGCACCCAAGGTCAGCGCGCGTGACGCGGGGTCATGGCCACGCCAGTGCTTCCAGCACAAGGCGTACAGGGCCTCACGGCGACGCGCACAGATCAGTGATGCTGTCGGCCCCGATCGCCAAAAATACTACCAAGCAACGAACACTCAGGTCAAGGACGCTGCCGGTCTCGCAAGTAATGTGGTCCGTTCCGCACCGCACGGCAGCGCGCGCAGAACAAGTTACCTGCGGGCTCCGATGTTGATCACGGCGAAGGACGGGGTCCGCTCGCACCAGGGCGTCGTGACGAGTTCAGTTTGGCGTACAACGGAACTCCACGAGCAGCGCGGCTGGTGCGGGGATTGCAGTTTACCACTTCGAGTGTAGATGCCTTCACTGTTGAAGTCCAAAGCGGAACCACAACCAAGGGGAGCCGGCGGCGTGGGAATACCGCCGCTATGAGTCCCGGCGCATGGCGTGGGGACGCCACCGCCATCAAGGGAAGCGAGTGGCGTGGGGACGCCGCCGCTGCCATCTAGATCGGGTGGCGCGGGGACGCCATCACCGTCAAAGCGAGTGGGCGGCGTGGGGACGCCGCCATGTGACGTCCGGTGGGTGGCGCGGGGACGCCGCCGTCAAGAAGAGCGCACGGCGTGGGGACGCCGACGCTGTCAAGCAGAGCGGGTGGCGTGGGGACGCCGCCGCCGAGAAGGAGAGCGAGCGGCGCGGGGACGCCGCCGTTATAAGGCCCGCCGCGTGGCGTGGGGACACCACAGCGGACGAGGAGAGTGCGCGGCGTGGGGACGCCGCCGATGCAATGCGCGGCGCGTGGCGCGTGTATTCTTATTGTAAGAGTCTACTTACTCGGCTGCTCGGCTGCTGCGTCCATGGTTGCGGGTTGGCGTAGAAGGGTTCTCCAGCCGTTGTCTCGGCTTTCACGTTGAGCTCAACCGTAGCTTAATTCCTGCAGCTCAGGGGACGTGGCGATGTCGAGTCCTCTGCGTTGGTGCTCCTGAAGAACGTTTCCTCTATCTGCTTTTCCCCTGTGTCTGTGTATCCGGCTCGAAGGACCAATGTTTGGAGTTGAGAGGAGAAGCAGGTGAAGAAACAACAAGTTACACAAAGTCTATATTGTCTGTTACACTTTATTACAGAATCGCGTGACGAGAGAGAAAATACAATTTACAGGTAGTAGTCCGCGCGGGGTTGCGTGTTGTACTGACTGCTGTCGTCTCGAGAGGGGCCGATCAGGGCCCGACCTCAGATGTGGACGGCTGTGGCGACTCCTGTCGGCTGGAAGTGGGGTGAAGGCTGTGTTGGTAAGACGCTGAGATGCGTAGACCATACAACAAGTATTAATAGAAACTTTTTCACTGTATTTTTTCCATTGAGACTTGAATTTGTTTTCATTATTTTTTTCTTGCTTATCTAGTAGAGGCTTGTGCTCCGGGTTGCTGGTATTTGGACCCATGTTGATGTGAGTATTGAAATAGAATGAGTAGACTTGCTCGAGTGATTTGTATTTATACTATTCTTCAAACATGATAGCGTGTAGATCTTTTGAAATCAAGGGTAAGTCGAACGCGTAAATTTCACCCAATAAAATTGGTAAATATATATACTTAAACCCATCGTTATCATCTTCGACCATTTTCTCGTTGACAAACCCTTCTATGTCAGCATACTGGGTTGAATAGTACTGTTTAAACACTTTAAAGTCTTGTAAAATACTTTTAGCATTTTCACCTTCTTCCTTCCCAAGTTTATCTTCTAAAAATTCGAGCGTACAATCGACAGTCCTATTAACTTTACCAACTATTTCTTTGAGTAATCCAAGATGCAAATCTATCAAACCGCTCTGGTTTCGAAGTCCATCAAACGTTGATTGTTGCATTACTATAGCTGGTGGATTATGACGAAGCTTCTTCTTCTTACAAGATGGATTTTCAATTAGCGTTTCAATATCACTTTTTTATCATTAAAAATTATCATTTTTTATAGTATTTTGTGTGAATAATTGAGAAAATGTGTTGAGATCTCCACCTTGACACATATGATGTAAAAACATTATACAGTATTGACCACAGCACGTTGAATCATCGCTTTGAAGTTTCTTAGTATTATATTCGAATCTTTCACAGTTACGTCGAAGACGTTCTAAATGATGATGAGACAACGGTGGGAAACCATAACTATCGAAATACGTCCCAATTTTGTCTTTATTTACGTAAATTGCTATCCAGTGCGTCCCTGGTTTTGTATGTTCATCCACATTACACGTTATTGCTATTGGGGTTGGCATTGCACGTGGAATCCGATCCGCTGCGTAGACTCCGATTGTTGTAGCTTCTATACCCTCCAGAGCTCTCGCAATCTCTATTGTATTCATTATTGTCTTCTTCTTTTTCTGTATTTTCTTTAAGGGATTTCTCACTATCAAGAATATAATTATTGACACTTGCACTATCGTCGTCGTCAGAGATTGGAGCTGTTGAATCTGTATCACTATCTCTAGTATCTCTCCATAAGCGTTTTTGCAGACTATCGTAAATTGTTTCAGAACTATTTTGAGGAAAAAATTTACGATCTTGCTCCGACAGTTGTGAATAAAGCCATACCTTTAATAAGTATGCTCTCTGCAAAGCGCACTGCGACGTTTTATACTTGTCTTGCATACTTGCGTGTAGAATGCATTTGTGTTTACAATCGAACGCTTTATGTAAATCGCTGAAACTTTCCTTGGTATAGTCGTCAATATTAACAATTCTTCGAGCCAACAGAGATTCAAGATATAGAGCTTTTTCACTTCCTTTCACGTATATTTTTGATGCGTTTCTCGCGATACCATAAAAATACACATGTAATTTACGTAATGTAATATCACCATCAAACCATGGTATCCCATGAAGTCGTGCCGTAACAAAATCGTTTGCAGATCTCACTTTGCATGGTAATTCTTCGTAATACCGAGGCGACATTACTATCCAATGACCGATAACGTGACCTTGAAGAGAAACTATAGCAACTTCTTTTGGAAAAAATTTATTATGCTTGTCTCTTAGACCTTGCATATATATAATGTAATCCATGATTACCGACGTACTTTTGCCAAGACGAACTATCGCGAGAACGGAGACTGAGAAGCAAACTGAAAATCGAAAATCCTACATCGACATTTTATACAGGTTTCCCCCTCCACGCTTTCATGCTCTAACTATGTAACGAGCAGATTGCCAGATGTGTAGTTGAACCAATGCTTTATGCGTTGAAGTCTGTTAAAATTTGACGGTTGGAATCTATTTCTAGAATGTTGTCAAACTCTGCGTAAACGATACAATTAATGGTTTCCGTTAAAGCTTGCTCGAATCGTACTTCAATGCGCAAGGCACCTGATCGTACAAGACTCCAATGAGATGAAAAATGCGCCGACATGTCGGGGGTAAGATCGAATGCGAATAAAGAATATCCAAGAGGGTAAGTGGTACGGCTGATATCGATACCCTCGTTTAGGTAATGTGTGCCAGTGCCAGAAAATAGTGTATGAAATGCATCTATAGACAAAGTACTTGTACCTGTGAACCTTGGTTGTAGTGGTTTGCTCGGTACTTGCACACCGTCTACGTACAATGAGAGAAAGTTTATTGAAAAATGTTTGAAATGGAAAGGATTGAGTTGCCGGTTACCGTTAAATGCTCGATTTAGAACAAAACCAAGAATGACTCTTTTCGGTAATTGATCTAATATAACGTTATCGAGGGTATCTCCAAGAATACCACTATGCATAGTAAACGACTTTATTTCGACTCTGGTAATGGGATATTTGGCTGTTGATTTTGCTAATGCCTTTGCGGAGCTAGTAATATACCAGGACTTATTTTAGCTCTCCGTACAATAAGCGTTGCCTCTTTAATACGTACTGAAAATTGTCCATCTGAGGAAAAATCCATGAGACAGAATGCATCTTTACTACGTACAAGTCTTACTCTCATTTCTACACCGTTGAGAAGAAACTTTGATTGATTGAAAACATTGCAATAAAGTAAAGTATTGACGATTTATTAGACCGATATTTGCTCCAGTGGCATTACGAGCCATATTTGGTGGTGCATCCATGTTACCGGCTGTATCCGGATAAAATAGCGCAGCGGTCAAATGAGATTGTATAGCGGAAGGTGCATAATTTAATAATGTTTCTATATAGGCCCGATAAGGATAAGCGTTGTTTGGTGGAGAAACTAATTTTTGATTGAAAAGTATGTCGACCTGATCAAACATCGAATGAATAAAATTATTGATTGATGCGACTTTTGCATTTTTCGTATCATCGGCTACCGGTGATACTTGAACACTTACGTGTAGCATGGTGTGAGCCAGATCAATGTAATGTTCCGTAGAGCTTGGGATTAAAAATTCTAAAGGTGAATCGGTTTCATCACTAAGAGACGAAACAGGTTTGTAGCAATGATATGCACTACTCTCGATCGATGTCTGTGTGAGAGGTACGGAAAAGAGATCGAGTTCACTCTTCATCCCTTCGCCGCTGCAGGCGTGCAAATACGCCATTTTAAAAAACTACTAATTACTTAGGTCCAAAAATATCTGCTACACTTCTACCGGTTGTTTTCTTTCTCTTTCTGCTCTTACCCTTCTTTTTATTTTTTCTTGAAACTGTTTTTCTTTTGCGAATTTTTGTTGTAGTGACCCGCATTGGTCCGCGTTTTCTTTTTGACTGGCGTCTACGCTTGGCACCGATCACTTTATATCCATCACCTTGCATCACTTCTGAAATTTTTGTCACTGCTTTTCTTTTCAAATTTTTTCCAGACTCTCGAGCTCGTACATTCAAAGATTCTTTTAAATTAGCACCACTGTTTGTAACGTCATCGAGTACGTGTAATCCAGCGCGAACAGCCTCCTTTCCTACAGTCTTGACACCGTTAGTGAGATAAGGAACAATTTTTCTAAATATCGAACCGAGAAAACTTCCGATTCCACAACCCTTTTGATACATTGAACCCGAGTATACGTTTTTTACACCTCTAGAACCGCCACCAGTCTACTCTCCGTAGTACTGAATATAATGACTCATATTATGTACTTAGCGCATGCGTTTGAAATGAAGTTTTATTGTCAATGTACCAAACTCGAATGGGATTGATTTTCCGTGTTGATCCCTTATATCGATGATAATATTTCGAAAAGTGTGATGCAGTAATGGTATATAATGAATTGGTGCATATTGCCTCACCATATTTGTTCCAAATTTATATTTCGGAGTATCCAGAGCGACTATTCTTAAGAGCGCAGCCTGAATGTCGCCAACTGTGTAAGGCTCACAAATATCTATATAAACGTAAAGTTGATCAGGTATAGCTTGAGAGACAAGCGGGTCTATCACCAATATTTGACGATAAACTACCCTTACCAGTAACAATTGTACCTGTCGCTCTATGCACATTATTTTGAAAACCAAAAATACGAAGAATTTTTTGATTAAATGTCGTATAATGTGGTACCTCGCAATTACAAGTTTGCTTTAACATGTAAAAACTTTTCTGAAATTGACTCGGTACGAGGGCTTGATGATCTCATTGTTTGTTATCTAAGCGTGATAAATTATCCCCAACCGTCTGAACCGAGTTTTCATTGATATGTGGTACATTGTCTGCTACGCCGTCTATCTTACTAGGTAACTCATCATTACTTACGGGCAAAGAGGAAATAGGATACGTTTCCGCTTGCATACGATCTAGTGTTTCAGCCGGTACTAAAACCATTTTTCGACCTCGCTCCATAACGCTTTCTTACCGAAAATTTTTGAAAATAGCACGCTTACAAGCGGACCCCATAAAAGAGGTAAAAACGAACCACCATTTTGTATTATTACACGTTTCTTTTTTTTCCACGTATTCTTTTTACCACTCTCACGCGAAGGTCTAATAACCAGTTTCCTCAAAACGTTTTTGTGTCGCTTTAAACGAGCTTTTTCGCTTTTTTTAGTTCTACGACTCCTTGAAGTACATTCAAAGCACATTCGCAAATCAGCTGTACGTAACAGAGCACAGCGTTGTCGATTATCAGCGTGATGTAAAGCAGTCAACAGCGCAATAGATTTTTTTGAAAACCGTGTCCCTGGTACGCAGTTAAATGTTGCCCCGGCCATAGTCACGTAAAGACTGTTTAATAGAGAAAATTTTTAAGAGTTTTAATCAAATTATTATCGAAAAAAACGCATGGTTGTCGAAGCTAATACTTTTGGTACGTATGCATATTGTGCCCGATCATCGGGAAATATACATGTACGGAAACGGAACGCGTCTGGTGTATCTTGCTTCATATCTAACAATAAATAGCTAAATGGTGGTGTACACGCATCCATGTAAGCTTCTTGCAAAAATTTAGGATCCTCGGGATATACCTATCTCGCAAGATGTAAAACTTGGGCACGATCGCGAGGATTTTTAAACAGTACAATATAATTTGATTTTATCGACAAATCGCGTTGATTCTGACCTCTGCAAAAAATATTTTGAGTAATAAAAATAACACTCAAGTTTTTGTGGTGTGATCCTTTGGTAA